>JAOXJM010000033.1:11880398-11892578 GCA_026413425.1 Tringa solitaria
TAAACTGTGAAATGGAAATATCATCCACCCAAGAACATAATTTATGCTTAGATTTTACAAGAAATTTAGTTAATTATTAAGTAAGAAATAACAAGAAGGTACTGTTTGTTATTACATTGTCACAAATTTTCTTTAAAAAAACAACATAACATATTTTTTAATGGTGCCATGACTATAAATTCATTTGGCATATCAGAATTGTACGGTAGGTAGGGTTCTGAAGCTATTAATTATTTTATTTTGATATTTTTGTTTAGTGGCAAAAATAGAAATGAAAAAATAAAATGGAGTTAGAGTGAAAGTACCTAGCGGAATATGTTCTTTTGTCAGAAATATTACTTATACATACTCAAAAGATAATTGCATAGGCATATTATTAACTAATTAAAATTGCATTTAACTTCTAATTTAATAGAATTCTGTCTGGTGAGCAGTATATTCTGATGAACACTGTACATAACTGATGGCTTGAATGTCAAAGGTTGATGAAAGCCAAAAGTTTCAGAGCTATTTCAGATATATTGGATTAAGTTAAAAATCTAAGTGTGCTATAAGCCCTATTCATTAAATATGCATTAATAGTGTCATTAAAAGCATTTAACTTAGGCAATACACTTGTTTCAAACATATAATATTAACAGAATTTAAATTTGCAAGATGTTAAGAGTTCTACATTTGAAAGGAAATTGTGTTATTATCTCTCTACACCAAAAAGACAAGGGATAGTTTTAGAGACATAAATTTTTCTGCTCGTGAAAAGACATGCTGAAGTTGTTGACCCAGATGGCTTCAAATACTCCAGTGTTTTCAATGCATCTTGTCAAACAATAGGCCAGCAGACTGATAACAGCTGAGGAACAGAATCAGGTAGTCAAGCAGCTCTGTATGTCATGACTTTCAGAGCCAACCACTCATGTGAAATGAGAGAAGAGTACTTCAAGGTTTACCTTGAGTTTTCTCATCTTTCGTAATATATCTAATTTTTACTATTAAATGCCTTTGTGTGGCTCTCAATGGCCTTTAGTATGAAAGGTATTTGTCTGTCTCAGTTTCAACATGTTGCTTTCTACAAATTACATGCTCCCAAGAATGCTTTAAATACCTCTTCTGGAGGACTCCAAAACAGATTTTTGTGCACAGACACGATACCTATAGCGCCATCATGTGGCTCCTGAATATAATGCCATCATGTGGTTCCTGCATTTGTGAAAACTGACAATTTTTATTTTTTTTTTGCCATTTTAAAGCCTATACAATAACTAAAATAATACTGTACTATTACTAAATGTCCAGAGGGATGGCTGTGCTACTTACCAACATAGTCCAGGTAGTCCTGCTTAGAATGAAAGGAGGATACATTCACAAAGACAGAACATCGTTTTACCTTCTTTCCCAAATAAATTCTCAGATCAAAAGCCTTCTTTCTAGTAAATAAACAAGACTTGGCTTTTCAGGAGGAACTTATCTCAGAGACAATAAAAGAACAGCTCAGTGCATAAAACGGGACCTCTTGAACACTCTGCTCTTAAAATGGATATGAAGACCCTTTTCTAGAAGAAAAAGAAGGCAGCAGATTGACTCATCGGTTCTATATTCTTTTGACTGTTACTGTTTATTATGTTAATGTTTTGATTCCAGTCTTTGATATGCAGCACTGTTGCAACTGAAATATATGGAGAGTCTTATATTAAAGACATAAAGCAAGCATTGAGCTAATAGCAGAGTCATTTCGTCTCTCAAAGCCCTGCATTCTTAGAGTAGAAATCTTAAAGGGCAATTGTTAATATAGTCTTAAATATAGTATTTTAAGTAAAAATAAAAGAAACATTGTGAGACATGAATACCAAATGACTAATTCATGTCTTGTAAATGAATGACTAAAAATATAAATGCAGAAAAATTTGTTATCTAGTAGGAATAAAAGGACTTTATGTGACAATTCACTTTCTTACAGTTAAAAAAAAATAAAGCTGGAGTGACTTAAATGAACACTCTCTCAAAGGTTAAATAAATTGTAATGCCATAGAACTACTGGTGTTTGGAACATTTAAAGGTCAGTTCCATATTTTTTTCATAAAGTTTAAGCTTATTTTATTATTTACAAAAGTGGTATTTCCCTCAGCTGAGAAAGTTTTGAAAGGTTCATCTTAATATGGTAACAGTGTTAGAGGGGTACTGCTAGGTTGAAGAATGAAGATGGCATAGAGGCTTTATCTCTTCCCCCGTGAATCTGGCATCACCTCAACCTTGCATATATATACAGCATAGCATCACAGAAAGAACAAGTTTCTAAAGGAAATATACTAAAGTTTCAATCTCAGTGAAGGTGTACCAAAAAAATTTATGCCAGAGCTAACACGCATCTACCTCAGGTGTTTCCCACCTACAGAAAATAAGAATAACCTCAGTTATGTTTCAAGATCAGGACAAAATTACACTTTGAGTATTTGTACCCCCTTTTATCTACAAAGTATCCATACATAAACAGATTTTAGAAGATTATAGGAATTAGAATTAATCATTTTTTGCCTAATGATGTGAACCTACAAACCTATGACAACCTGAGAAATTCCTTCTATGAAGAGGGGTTTAAGAGGCAAATGAGCTAGCATCTTCAAATAAAAAGTTAGTGCAACTGGGAATCTACATTTTAGAAAACATATGCCTTGGTTACCTATCAATTACTTGAAATCTTACCCTTTAAATTGTGCTAAACCAGAATTTTAGGTGCAATGTATGATTGGACTTCATTGTCTCTTCCTTTACTCTCATAAACAATTCTCTGTATCATTTGTGCAGGTGTTGCTCCTCCTGCTGTCTTGAAAAAAACCTGAAGAATTCCTGTTCAGGCTGAAATATTTATTGATGGGTAACAGATTGATTAATTCAAATACTTTCACCTCTTGTAAGATGGAATTAGTATTTGGTCAAAATATTGTTACAAATGTTACTTTCTTTATCGCTACCGAAGCATGACTCTCAAGAGTTTGTCCAAATTGTCTTTCAGATCACCAACAGGAAAATAGCTCCTCATATCCTTCACACACTTCTGCCCCTCAGTAAATTTTTGAATATTTCCTTTTACTTTTAGGTTTTGTGGTATCTTCTCATTCCTTTCCACTTCCTGTTGTATTTTTCTATGTATATACATCTTCAGTGGATAGCCACATGGAAATATTGTCTAATAAATTCTTGTTTTATAATAGAATATGATGGGAGGTCTATTCAGCAATGACTGGTAAGGTGTTAATAATTATATAACTGCCTCTTACCTACACACCTTCTTAAATTTTTAAAAAGTGAAATAAAATAAAATGTATGCATAAGGACACTTTCTTTTCTTTCCAGTTCCCAAATTAAGTAATTTCATTTATTTTTCCCTCCCATTCCATTCCCAAGGGATGGAAAAATGAGGAAAAGTATGCAAAGTTAAACATTTTTTAAGAGAGACTTTGTTTTAACTGTTGGAGTAAATAAATACATTCAATTTTGCACATTTCAATTAAAAAAAAAAATCAAAGTATTAATTAGTGCCATTCTTCTTTACATTAAAAACATCATTAATTCATGTTTTTCTCTTTTTCATGTCTTATATTGAAGAAAAAGAATGTCCCTCTCCAAATGCTTTCTAGGATTTTTAGAATATATTTAAAAATAGTGAGCTTCCTTGACAGCAGGTTCAGTCTAATACTTCTGTGTTGCTACTTTATGACCCAATCATTGTAATAACAGAAGGCAAATATGGGAGCAAATATACAGTGTACTGGTATGTCATATCATTGACACATAAAACTACATATATTTTTTACAATAGATTCCTATTGCAAATATAATTAATACTGTTATTCTTCTAAAATGTTGCACAAATAATATAACTACAATAAAGATCTTGAACACGTGACAGTAAAAATTGCCTTGATAATAGGATGCAAGTATACATAAACAAGCTAAAATAAAGTTTTCACAGAGATATTTGATCAAATAATGGTCATTAGAATATTCAGTTACTTAGCTCTAATGCCACAAGAAGTGATACCCTTTATTTCACTCCTCTTTCTCCCCCTCAAAATAATGAAGATTGACTAAAGGGAGAAATCCAACTTCATCAGGATGTTTTAGGAACATTGGAAGATTTTTCTGTATAGAAGGGCAAATTCCAAACATCCATTCCATTTCAAGAGGAGAAGGGATTCCAGTTTTGTATCTTCTTGGTAAACTCAGGGAGGTGAAAAAGTATCTTGCTATTTCTTCACTTGAAATTTTATGGGTATGATATTTCCATGTAATTTTCATGTGAAGACCCTGCTGAATCAAACAGCGGTAGAACAGATATGTACAAAGTTGTAGGTTTAAAACTGTTATAAAGCAAACATCTGAGCAACTCTTAAAAGAATGTTCAGTAGCATCCACAATCATCTCAACAAAAGCAGAGGAATAATCTGGTCGTGTTAATTATACATGTAGCTATAAACAAAACAACATGTAGCATCAGACTGAAATAGTAGAATCTAATCACAAATGAACCAGTGGGCCTGGGCCTGTCACAAAGTTATAGGAACATTCTGTATGACTTACATATTTCTTTTTAGATTTTTTTTTTCCAATGCCCAAAACATTTTTAGCTATTCCAGCTTACAAAGAGAAAGGAAGAATCCTTGTGTCTGACCAAAATACTACAAGTATTATCTCATTTGAAATTGGTCATCTAGGAATGAAATGAAAACTCACAGTTTTATAAAAGAAATGTTACAAATAAAACATCGACCATATCTGTGCAATTAAAATTAGTATTATCAACACAGAAGTGGTGCTCATCTCAAAGCTACTGATTAATTAACTGTTCAATATCCAGTCTTATCCCTCCTCTGCTGATGCTTAACACAGTGCTAGATTTCTGTCTTGCTTCCTTAAAATCAAAATAAAATTATAGTCATTTTAGGGGCAGTGGAGAGGTAAACTTCCACAACCACTGTAATCCTGCCTGTCCTTTGCCTACCCACTCAGTAGGTTCGGTCTTCTAATACACCCTTGAGAATTTTCACTCCCCCTGTAATTTTACTTAGCTGAAGCATTTGCAGGATTTGACCCTTTGTGAGTCATTTCCATCTACTTCAGAAAACCTTATGCATTGAAAATACATCCCTCAGCTTCTTTGCATGTTAATATTAAGCCTTGAGCTGAATGAAAATGTGTTCTTCCCCAGCACTGTCACAGTTGCATATCTTTAATTTTAAGCAGGTAGACTTTCTCTTCGGAACTACCTTTTTGGTTAATGGCTGCTGGGTCTTTTCATATTGTTTTTTCATATACAATTTCTCTATTAGTGTTGCTATACCAAATCATCTATTGCCAGTTACAGTATGAAAATATCTCTGAGAAAAAACTCATGGATTGAGCCAAATTCAAGCAGGAATTTCAGTAATACATTCAAATTTGTTTAATACCTTCAGCCCTCTTTCTAATCCTTAAGTTTAATTAAAGTAATTGCTTTCCATTTACAACCATATACTTCAAATTTTATTCTTCTGGAATAAAAATAATGAATATGAATCCCAGTCTGTAAGTCTTTAGAGGATGTTGATATATAGAAATATTCTGCTTGATAGATGGTTTTATAAATACATTTACGTTTAGACTGCAAGGAGTCAAAACAATGAGATATATTTCAGTATACATATAAGCAAAGCCAGACCTACTACAAACTTGCATCATTTTCACCCTTAAGATGAAATTTAGTAGAGGGGGGAGAGGGCAAAAACTGAGGAAGTAAGAGAGAAAACAAACTCACCGGTTTCTTTTTCATTAGATTTCTCAGCTGACCGTTTCTCTCTCATCTTCCATTAAAGATACTTATCACTGATCAATTTGCAGCCTTTTTTTCCTTTTAGACTTCAAACCAGTTCATTTTCATATGTACTTACCATGATCTTTCAAGAATCTGCTATGGATCCAGTTCTTTTTTTCTGTAGATTCAGAAACAAATTCAGTGTCAAAGTCAAATCTTTTATGTTATCCTAAAAACTAAAATGTAAATGGCAAAAGTGAAACAAAAAACTTGCTCCATAGCATTTCTGTGAAGTAAACCCTGCAAACTTGCTCAACTAGTCTAGCATGTAATAAAACCCAGGCATTTATGGACAGAGTTCTGGAGCTTACAAAATCAAAATATTAAAGAAAAACTGACAATCAACAGAGCTCCTGGACTGATATCCTATTAAAACGTATAGGACAGAAGGGCATTCAGCAAATGCATTTTGCAAGGAAGGCCCTTAGTTACATTCTTGATGTGCACGGTTCTTCCATGTCAATCTTCCAATTGCTCACATTTTTCTCAGTATTGTTGCCAGAGATTAAGGCATTCACTTAGAAGTGGAGCCAAGCAGCTTATAGCTCAGTTTTTAATGGTCTGTGAACAAGCCTGCAAGAAGCAAAGCCCTAAGTTGCCACATTACCACTGTGACTCATGCCAGTTGTCAAGTGTCTTTTCTACTTGTTTTGGAGCTCTAGCTTAAGCAAACCTGTTTCACTTGGAATTTGAACAAATTGGAGGTACTTATATAGTGAAGTTTTGGCCTGGGCTGAGAAGTGACAATTAAGAGCAATGCCTCCAAGCAGAATCTGACATTTGCCACCTCTCACCTAAGACCAGCATAAGCTGTTCGAGCACTTTTCACTACTACTCCACCAAAAGTCAAAGAGGTTGACAGGGGAACGGGGAAAAAGCCTGCACACAGGCAGGTGCCTGATTCATTTGGGACATGGTGATCTCAGCTGAGACTCGTGACTGGCAGTGTGAAGAGTTTCTCCTTGATCAAAGATGTTTCTCTCTCCATTAGGATATAACAGCCTTTGTTGAAAGTGAGTCAATGACTGCTGATGCTGCTGTTTGCCTGTGTTTTAAGCAAAATAGATGCAACTAGAATCCAAAGCAGGATTCATATTCAGCATCACATCTAAGTTATGGATTGCTTCTGGAAAGCATAACTCTGGTCTTGATGCAAATAGGACTCAAAACTTAAAAAAAATAGTCATAGAACTTGAACATCATCTAGTTAGTAACTATTCAGTGTTTCAAAAACTCCCTGTTTACAGCCTGAACTAAAATGGCCTGAAGAACACAGAAAAGGCCTAGGTTTTCCAGACTGAGATGTGGAAAACACATTCTTCTCACTGGTACAGTAGACTATCTCTACAGCACACTCGACACACACACTGGACAAGGTCCCTTACAAAGTGAAAGTGCAGCTGCTTTGTTTTGCAATGAAGTATGCCATGCTACCTGCCACTGGGCAATTTTTGTACAGTAATCTTAATGGTTAAGCAACAAGATATTCTGGTAGTTAGAAGTACAAGATATAAGTCTTAGACTTAGTCTTTCGCTCTCAGTCTTTCCTCTTATCTTTGAGCCATGAGCTCAAATGAGAAAAGTTTAAATAGATTGAGGAGTAAACATGGAAATTAACTGTATTTATATCATCAGGTAATTTTACTTTAACTGCAAGTTATTGTATTGCATTCTTATTATCCCATTCCTTTATAATACAGAGAGAATTTCAAGATATTTTAGATTAACTCCTTTGGCATAACATTATTTTTTAACATAGAATAACTATTGTCTATTTAATTAGTAATTTGTTACTTTTTTATTTTATTTTATCGACTACTTATTCACCCACAGATAAAAAACAAAGAAAAGAAAAGGATAAAAGAGTTGAACGTACCTTTTCATAAAGAAATTTTAAAAAAATTACTTATAATTTTAGGATTTTAATATATACCCTTGTTATCTAAATCAAAACAGGTGAGATCTAAATTCATAATAGACCACAGGTGTTAGGCTTATCTGCCAGGCATCGCTAATGACTGAAGTCTTTCACCTGTTCTCTTCCCTTGGATTACCTGTCCAGGAAGAGGGTGGCATGTGTTCCACACACGCTAGTGGTGTAAGACTGCTTTTCTTTTCATGATTCAAACCTCTCCCCGTAATTTATTCAAACTTGAAGTTGCAGTGGAAGTTTTGGCATTTAATGACCTTCCAGAAATCAGAATATACATTGTTTCTTTGCTAGATAATTTGTGATGTTGACCTTTTAGCTGGTAAGATACTACATCATTAAAACACTGAAATCCCAGAAATCCTTTATGGAGATAGACAGCACATTTTCTTAAAAGTTATTTTTTAAAATTAATTATTACAATAGCTTTGAAAAGAAAATTTTAAATTTTATATACTTTTTTATTTACAATCAGCAGCCACTCTAAATTCGTCAGTTCTTCTTTTGAATTTTTTTAACAGGATCAATTTTCCTCAACATTTACCCAGGGATAATTAATGGAGAAAAGTTTCTCACACCAAGATAATGGTCCACCAAGTGGGTTCGTAAGTGTAAGCTAGTTAAATCTATACAAGGATGTGAATGTCTAAAGGTCTGACTGTATGTAAGCTGAAGAAATAACTTTCTTGATTCATATTGCTTCTGACTTGGACTTAAGTCATCAATACCAAATCCTAGCTGGTCTGTGTTTTGGTTTTTTTTGTAGGTGCATTTCACCAAGAGATTATTTGAGATTTGTTTCGCTCATTGAAGATTGAATAATTTTACTATAAGTAATAAGGATATCCTAAAACATATTGTTTGAAATTATTATTTCAGTAATTTTGATATTTTTTGTATTACAGAGTGTGGGAGTGCACTTCCCTACAGAGTGCTGCACCAAGAATCCTTGGCCAAACTTTGAACCTTCACGAGAAGCCAGATAATTCTCATTTATTTGTAGATTTCTCTAAAATTTTCTCTTGTATGTTTCTAAGAACCCATGTTAATGGGACACTGAGCTTTTACCAGACCATTTTATACAACTTCTTCCTTCTTCCAATTGTGGAGGGTCATCAGTTGTGGAAAAAACACAAAATAGGACCCAAATTCCCTCTTTTCTTTTTTCCCTTTAGCTTCTGTCAGTCACGTCAAGTACATTTTGCACATTTCTCCCAAGGCTGTCCCATTCCTTTTCTCCTTATAAAACAAAGGGCTTTTTTTTCCCCTTAGTATGTACTACAAACCATTTTTTTTTTGTCCACAATATAGGATTTTATGCTTTTAGAGGTCATGAATTACATGTTGAGTTTATGTTCACTCGATAAAGGTTATTTTCTCACTGCTCCTTTACATCTCTAAAAAGCACCTTGATCATAAAATTCTCTTTGATCAACTAGAGCGAAGTCTTCAGAGGTGTGTTAAATTGTTCACATTGTATAAAATCCTTCCTTTACAGAGAGATGGTGTCTCTTTTCTGCTCTTTAATAGTATTATTACCAGCGAACTCTCTTGTTGATTTATTATTTATTAGAAGAACAGTAACCTTAATCATTATTATTTCCTCCACTACAGAATGGAATTCTCTCTGCTCTCCCTTATGCCTGATGTGCTACTGAGAATTCTGCACTATGTTTTTATTGAAATCTTTAGTCGCCCATGACTGGCTTCACTGTCTCACAGTATGTATGTGTTCTTAGATATTATTAGAAGTTACTAGTTCAGATTCCAACTTCTGCATACACAAAGAACAAACATAGTTTCAGTGTGAATAACCCTTTTGCACCCAAATGACACCAAAGTAAGAACAAAAGTGGCCCAGAAAGCACCCCGTGTTTCTTCACAATAGCAGTCTGCATAGAGTCTAACAAAGAGTGATTGTGCAAAAGCTGACTGCTTGGTTAAACCAGGAACAGCCACGCTGAGAGGGGTACGTTGCCAAAATTAATGAATGAGGCTTTTTAGTTGCCCCTCTGTTTATCAAGTAGAGAGGGCACGGGCACAATATTCACTTACTAGTAGGTTATGTTGCCCCACAGTAGTTTAGATCAATCAAACATCCAATTATGGGATGATCACAGTGAACATTTGAAAAGGCGGAGTTGTACAACTCCACAGCTAAGTATACAGTGCCTATAGTTTACATTAAACTGTCAGGGTTTTCTATCAGCCTCTCATTCTTTTGGATTGGCTTTCAGGGATTCTTACAAGGTTCTGAGTAAAACATTCTTTTTCACTTTGCTATATTAAAAAGAATTCATATCCAAAATGTGAATGAACATTTGCAATCTTGGTATGAAAAGGAGTTGGACAGAATTAATTACAGAGCTTTAATTTCAGCTATTTTATTTTTAATTTATTTTATTACCAGTTCTGTTAGAGACAGAATTCTCCCTGGGGACTTAATTGATTTATAACATGCAGAAATAAAAATATTATTACATTTTGTATTTATTAAACTTTCCCCTTCTAAAAACTACAGTAATTTTGAATTGAATAATACATATTAAAGCTAAATACAATGAACAATCTCTTAGGGAAAATTAAACTGTCTAATTATCAAAGAGGTAATTAGAAGATCTGGTGTTTTTTTCCCTTCTCCCATCCCTGGACTTTTTCAGGCCAAAATCCCCATATTTGCTGTAAAAGGGACTTTATATATAAAGTAACTTAAACTACAATGAATCATGCACTGAAACTTTCTATTACTTAGGTCGACAACTGGAAGCATCTGTAAGTTTTTCACTAAATGCTTACAAGTTGAATTCTGCAGTGACGTTTGGGTCTGTAAGTTAAGCTTGTATCAATCTCTTCCCCATAGTATAGTTCTCCCGCCTTCTAATGGTTGCCTTAAATGATATCCTTAGGCAAGTAAGACTCTTCCCTAATGTTCAGAAATCCTAAGCATTGACTGCTTGATGTGGAAGTTAATGATTTATAATCTAGTTTTAAACTCACTGCAATGGATAAGTTCAAAGAAATGAACACAGTATGTGGGTATCTGACTCAAAAAATACTTCAGAGAATAATGTATTTTCTGAAAATGTATAAAGCAATTTTTTTTCTTTCTAGCGGAAGCTTATAAATTCACAAGTTATATTTTAAAATCATGCAGTAACCAGTGGAAAACTCAGGAACAGAAATGGAATCTCACCAAACCCAGCCTCCTGTCACTGCTTTATGTAGTTTTCATTAAAAAACAAAACAAAACCAAACCAAACCCAACCCCAAAAAAACAAGACCAAAACTTTTTTATTGAAGTCCAACATATGTAAAACGTGTATCACAAATTACTAAATAAAACTGCTTTCAAATATACTCATTTCCCATTTTAATACTGTCACTCTACACATGAACTATTACTATTTTTTTTTGTAATTCCAGTCTTTCAGAAGTAAGGTGTTAACTTTATGCAATGGTGCATACTTACTTTATCTTTGCCTGAAAAGAAAGAAAGTCTTTCCACTAATGGCCTGATATAGCTTACAATGAGTGGCAAATGTGCCACCGATCACAAGTATATGGTCAATAGTCTCATGATACGCATGAATCATTTCAGCTTTGTAATTCAAAATTAGTTTGAGAATAAATTAGTTTAAAAATAAATAGAGGGTGAAGAACTTAGCAGTAACAGTAGGCACATAATTTCCTTCAGTTTTATCTTAGTTAACAGAATGCTCAACCCATAACTGCTGTTATTTATTTTATATTGGTGCATAAACAAATTACACTACATATGCACTTAAAAAGTCTAGCTGGGATTAGAATACTGCTTGTGCAATATATTGACAGTAAGAGGACTTGGAGGAGACTTACTTGTGATGGAATTGCTAGTCTAAGATACATATTTTTGTAAATAACATCTCTTTGGACATGCAAAGTTCCTACCATGATAATGAAATACAGGATTTCAGTCCCCAGTATGCAACTGTATATATGCAGAAAGAGTTGCACAGGAAGATTGCATCTACACAGGATAAGGACACCTATGAAGAGGGAATTCCAACATCAGACACTATCAAAGAAAGGAAAGAATTTTTTGTTCTATTTCTTTTAAGCATACCAGAAGTTTTGAGTGAGATACTGTAAGTTATCTAAGAACATTTACGAAACTTTACCTGTACCAAACCTTTTTTTCGAGAACTGAATTATGTATCTTTCAAGTTTAATTTGCCCGTTTATTATTAATGCTAATTTCCCCAGTTTTTACTTCTTTGGTTTTGTGCTATGACACTTTAATTTCTGTAATCACTTGTTTGACTTAGTTGCCTTACTACCATTTAAAACAGAATTTACTATCCCTCCCTTTAAGAAACTAATTAAGTTTTCATTCTTTATGCATTTTTTTCAATCACTATTCTGTTCA
>JAOXJM010000033.1:11909262-11921983 GCA_026413425.1 Tringa solitaria
CCCTGGAGGTGTTTAAAAGACATGTAGACGTGGTGCTTAGGGACATGGTTTAGTGAGACTTGGCAGTGCCATGTTAATGGTTCGACTCAATGATCTTAAAGCTCTTTTCCAGCCTAAATGATTCTATGAAATCTCAAGATTTGTGAATGGATAATCAAATGTCACTCAAATGATGAATGACTTTACAAAAGTGAACAAGCAGAAAAAAAGGTGATGCATCAGCTTCAATAGTGAAAAAATAAAATGAGCCATGCCTCTGCAATGCTGACCTTAGCACTAGCTGTTACAGTTCAGCAGAGATTTTTTTTTAATCACTTCTTAGTGTTCTTGGAAATCATCAGCTCAGCGTTCAGCATCTAGCAAAGAAGGCAATTACATGTTCCATGTCAACATGACAGGTATTGAGAAAAAAACAAAACTTGCCATTCTGTTACCATATAAAAACCTAGTGAACCCGCGTTATGAACACTACATGTAGTTCTGGCTTTTATATCTCTGAAGAGTATACTAGAATCAGAGAAGGAGATCAAAGGCGTGGAGCAGCTGTTGTACAAGACTAATATGGCTAAGCTCCTATGCTTGGAGAGAAAGTGCTGATCAATGTTTACAAAATCAAGAAGACAACAGGCAATTTATGCACAGCTGGTGCTCGCATACAAAACCTAGTGGGTCCTGATAAAAGTAGTAGAGGATCAGATGAAAAGAGATACAGGAAGATAATTCTTTACATAGCAGGCAGTAGAATTTGCAGAGACAAAAGCATGTGGAGGCAGACACTATCAGCAGGTTGACATATGAATTTGATTACTGGAAAACGGGGATACAAAAAGGATTAGTCAGTGACAGTCCCTCAAATATCCCTAACACGACAGCTGTTGATGCTGGCAGAGTGTGAGGGCAACAGAATCCCTGCGTTACTTCTGGACACAAAATACTGTGCTAGATGGATGAGTGGTCTGGCTAAACAGGGCACTCTCAATATGTCCATGTTAAACAAAAGTATAAGCATGATAAGTACTAGTACTATTTCTTAAAATAATACAAAAGGCTCAGCACTTTTATAAGATACCTTTTTGGCCTTAGAAGAGACCAAGAAATAAAACAGAAATCAAAATCTTTTGTGCAAGTTGCAGCTATCCCATTAAATTGATGAAAAAAACCTTGGATTTCCTTCAATGAGCTACAGACCAAAAATTAAATGGGAAAATACTAGTCCCATGATTTTCTTCAATGTGTAAGTTTCTGCATGACCAGAACAATCTAGGAACTGACTGTGCTCTGGAAAGATTTTATACCTTTTCTCTTGAACCACTTCTGAGAGAAGCACTTCAGAGTTGCGCTAACATGACTATAGTCACCATGGTGTGAACCCTAGCTGATAAATCTTGTCTATCACTAACTAATTGGAAACGCTGTTAACAGGAATTTGTCTTAAACTCCAGCCAAGATTAGGTATTTTGCTACCGTCTTGAATTCAGGATTCATAGCAATGAACCCTCTACTAAAAATAGACTTTGAAAGAATGATTGCATATTGGAAGTGCAACACTTTAAAAATACATCTGAAAGCAGAACATTCATTTCCCCTCAGGCTAGTGGTTACAGTACTTATCTGGAAAGCAGGAGAAACTTACTCGGTTTCCTTTACAGCCTTAGGGAAGAGTTTTAGAACACACTTTATATACACATACCTTCCTTCTAAGCAATTTTTTTAAGATGCTTGCACAGGGCATAGGCGTCAAAGTGTTTGGTGCAGGGGTGGCCTTCGTGAGGAGAAGCCAGGGGCTGTCCCATGCCACACGCAGCCAAGTTCCAGATGGCTCCACAACAGACACACCCCAGGACACAACTGAGCCCATGACCCATGCCGGTGGTGCCTCTGTGAAAACATATTTAAGAAAGGTCAGAAAACAGTGGAAAAAGGCAGGAAGAAAAGGGAACAAAAAGAGTGAGAAACAGCAGAAGTAACACCAAAGTCATGGGAGGGGAAAGTGCTCCATGGCAAAGCAGGCCACCCTCCACCCCATGCCACAGAGAGACTGCGGCCTGTGGAGAAACCACACTGCAGCAGGTACTCCCTGAAGTGACTGCAGCATGTGGAAAACCTGCACTGGAGCAAAAGAAAAGGGAAAGAAGGAAGGAGCAGCAGAGAGAAACCACTAGTCCTGACCGCATTGCCCACCCCTGTGCTGCTTGTTGCCTCACTTAAGGGACACAGTATTATCTGCAGTGATAATAGTTGGGGTGGAGGAGGAGAGGTGCTTGGAGTAGAGATGGGCATGGGAGTGAAGTTGAGCCTGAGAAAGGGGAAGAAAAATATTTTCTTTAAGTATTCAAATGTGGGATTTTTTGTTTGTTTTGTTTCTCACTACTCAGTAATTACGAATTTATTTTAATTGTCAATAAATTAAATTAATTTCCACAAGATGAATCTGGTTTAACCATCATCAAAATTGATAAGTGACCTCCCTGTCTTTATTTTGACCCACAAGTTTTCTCACTCTTGTTCTTCTTATTTCCTCCACTACCATCCCACTGAGAGGGAGAGGGAGCAAGCAGGTGAGTGCATGTTTGGCTGCTAGCCAAGGCTAACCCATTATGCATTATTATATTCTTCTTACAGACATATTGGAAACACTCCTAAAGACAGCAAGAAGATCCAGTTTGTCTTCGGAAAGTAGAAGAATAAGATCAGCGCGATGATAACATGACTTCCTTTTACACAGGAAGTAGTGGGTGATTGCCTTAAATGTCAGCTATGATTTGAACAAAGAGTAGACAGCACAAGAATTCTTGAAGAAGAAATAATAAACCAGAAAATAAATCATGTATTAAAGAATACTTTCTATCTCCTAAATTATTTCATTGTTTGAAACCTACAAAATTCTATGAGCGTGGGATTCCACAGATTCACTAACTTCTGTTTCAGAGCAGACTGAAAAAATTATCTTGAGTGACAAAGTCCTTTGTAGCAAAAAATTTCTATTATTTGTGCGAATAAAATTATACACATTATACACAAGATCTCATATTAACACCCTTAAATAGAAAGTTCTTTACAATATTCTGAATAACAATTGAGTTTGATCACATTTTTTCTTAGACAAAGGAAAAAACATATAGAGCAAAAGTAAACTTCTAAACAAACTGAAGGATTACAGGGAATGTGAAATGTCATAACCTTGTAAAAATTAGACAAACATCTATCAGTGCAAACAGGTACTTACAGATGAAGAGAATACTTCTATGCATTTTCATAACAGCCAGGCAGATACTCTGGTTGTCAATAATCTGTTTGCTTCTTTCAATTTTAGTCTTTGTGGCTTTTTACAAAAGGTATTATGAATCTTTTTAACCTGGTAAAAAGACTACAAATAGCTTCAATTAGTGAGGAACTAAAAAAAAAAAAAAAAACAAAACACCAATGCTTGTAATTTGTTTGTGCAAGGACTAGTTTGTCTTCATTTAGAGAAATTCCTTTTAATCACATAAAATTGCTGACACTACACCTAGTTTCACAATTCCACAGAAACCATATGTCAGTAGAAAATCATTTATAACTTAATTAACCCAAATTTCAGGATCACTCATCTGGTTTAGTTGAATCAGGTGAAAAAATACTGCATACGTTTTTGTAAATGAGGATGATAAATCTCCATAAAATGTAGAGATCATCTTACTTTACTGTAAAACATCTTAAGATCATAAAGAATTGACTACTCTATCACAGCAGTGATTAATTGCATCTGGATTTTTAAGGGAATTCTACCTGTTATTGAATGAATTGCTATCAGGGTTTATTCAAAATTAGTTTTAGGATATTCATTTAATAATTCTAAAATGCTTATGTTCAGAATGCTAGGCTGGGGATTAAATTTAAGAAAATTAACACGAATTGCTACTATTAAGACACTTTACTGAAAGAGAGGGAGATTTTGTACAAACTTTGACTCCATAAGGGGGAAAAGTTACCTCTCAGATTTTTATTACTACATCTTCCACCTTATGGTAGCAGAAAAGATACTATGATGGATTTGTGATACTTCAGCAAATTATACCTATATTGCTGAGACAAATATTCCTAATCTGGAGACACTAATGGGAAAATAAGAGTCAATGCTTTGGCAAACTGGAAATTAGGAATCTACTCTTTATTTACTATTACATGGTCTTGTCAGAGTATCTGTATTATGAATTTAGTTGCTGGGATTGAATAGAACCTTTCAGCCTCTCTCTTTGCAAGTTCAACTCTAAATACTAAATGGAAATATTAATTTGAAACACCACAAAATAAATCAATAAGGAAGATTAAATCACTTTGTCTTATTGAACTTGCTTTGGTAAATGGAAACTGTTTTTCTTTCACATTATCCAGAAAGTGTCAGAGAAAGTAATGAAAATGAACGGATCGTGGGGCCATACATTCTACTGCATAAGTAATCTATCAGGTGCAAAATAATTTAGCCCATTGTCTAACATATGCATAGATCTAGAAAAGAGCACCTGAGTTACTACTGCAACTCTGTTTGAAATTACATTTCAATAAATTATGCCATCAAATGTCTCAAGACCACACAGTATTTCTGCAACACATTCAAACTGGCTACTATTTCTGGTTCATGCGTTTCAGATACGTGTTTATACTATGTATGCACTAAAGCCTTTCAGCATTCCTGCATGCAGAAGGCAATGTGCCTCCCTCCCCCTCCACCCACATCAGCACAGAATTTTGTGGCAAAACCTCTGCACTATTGCACTTCCTTCTGGAACACACAAAGGTAAAGAGCTGAATATGTCCCCAGAGTCTACCGGATGACTCTGCCCTTTTTACTCTACCTGCACTGATTAAGCTCACAGAGATGTTTCTTACAACCACAATTTCAACACTATCCTTAGAGAGTGTTGCTCCAACAGAAGAAAAAACTGTACCCTGTTTGGAGAATGTGTCATCACTCATGCACCCAAGAGGATTTGCAGAACTTTGCAAAAGCATGACTTATGATACCAGTTTACGTCATAAGATTTTCCCTATCAGATGAACGAACTAGCTCATTGCAAAGTCAAAACCAGATACAAAACGTGAGCTATGGGAAAGTCTGGGGTCAAAATTGAATTTTAGTTAATGTAAAAGGATAGACATAGTCTATTGGGTGACATTAAGTCACCCAATATTTTTTATTACTTGATATAAAATAATAATTTAAAAAAATATAGTAAGATACTTGATAAGTATATAAAGGAATTTGAGATGTGCACAGATTTCATAAATTTGATGGAAGCACAAGTCAGCAGTTTGGAGGTAGGACCAAAGATAGAGAAAACATGCAAAGATAATGTTATTTCCATTCAAAGATAGGCACTGAATTTTTCTCTAGGATACTATTTGATTATTAAAAAAAAAAAAAAAGGCCTAAGACTAGCAGCCTTATAACTACTACACAGTATTTGAGTGCGAAATGAAAATAAAACATGTAAGACTATCCAGATTGGTGTTAAAAGGTCTCTGACTTCTAAATTCTAAGGCTTTCTTCAATACTGACAATGGGTTCCCTGGAACACTTCCGTCTATCTACCAAGCAGGCCATTGAGAAAAATTGAAGTTTTTCCCTCCTCTCCGTTTATTTCCATTCTAAAAGCTAACGTCTTGCTTTACCATTAACCTTTCTATTCTCCCATATCTTTCTGGCCTGTGCTTATGTTTTCTGATACCCTGTAGCTGGCTTAAGTGTTGCTAAGGAGACGGACTTCCATAAGAGTGGCTGAACTGGTTTACATTTATGCTTGCTTCCTTTCTCCAGCGTTCTTTTCTCACCACAGACACCACATCCTGTTGAAGTCTGTCAGCTGAACAAAGACCAAGGATCAAGTTTTGGGAATGACTCTAAGCTGACTTGGCAGTGCATTCCACCCTTGTTCATTTATTTTCTGAATAACCTGTGCAATGCTTGCATTTGCTGTTTGAGATATTTAATAGTAATTTAGATAAATGTATATTCCATAATTGGATCTTTGAGACTACCACCTGCTTTACACCATTTCATCAGATTGGATAGTAGGAAAAACTATTTCACTGGGATGGTGGTCAAAGACTGTAACAAGCTCCGCAGGGTGGTCATGGCCCCAGTCCTGGGGTGCCTGGACAACACTAGAATCAAGAGTTGGACTCAATGATCTTCATGGGTCCCTTTCAACTCAGGATATTCCATGATTCTACAGTTACAAATTTATGCAAGAAGTAGATAACAACTCCTCCATTCCTCCTTTTTGTTGAATCAGACACAAAACAGCTGTACTAGAATAATTTGTAAGGTTTGTGCTCCAGGTGAATGCAGAAAAGATGCTTGCTCTGTCAGTTGATACTGTCAACATCACAGTATACTGGTTTAAATAATTTTCAAATTGTTTCATTTCACCCCTTCACACATTTCAGCTATTCACCCCTGCCATACTAAATTAAACTCTGATAGATATCTTTGGACAAGTTTCCATGTTATAAAGGCATACAGAGAGCAAAGTCCCCCTTCCAATGGAGTTTAAGATGTTCTTAACGTGCTTCAAGGAACACTTTGTTTACCCTGCAGCAGCTAATACTTGAAGTTGGAAAGCAGAGATTATTACTTATTTATTAGATCATTAATACCTTACAGCACATCATTCTACTTCAAAAGAAAAAAATATAATTTAATCTTTTTTTATGTTCAATTCCAACTTCAGTCTTTGTCCATTATACATGCAAAAGAAATACAGTTTTCTATTTTGCTTAACAATTTTTTTTTCCCAGGAAATACAGTTGACTTTTTTTTTTTTTTTTTTGAAGAAAGTCATTATTAGCATTAAGACTTTCTTCTTGCTTGAGAAGAGAGACTCAAATCTGGACTACAGAGGATTCATTGGGGATTTTATATTATCTCTTCCAGCTCTCATATTACTTTCAAAAATGTTATCTCTATCATTTAAGTCCAACAGTTTAAATAGAATATTTCTTTCTGGTCCAGGGTTTCCATGTATCTTATGTGAAATACACAGATATTGATCCTCTTCTGTGTATATACACATATTTTTACCAGCTTACTATCTGTAACTCTAATCAATGTTCATTTCTTCATATTTGTAAGTACAAATATTTAATTTTGCCAGCATTTATTGGTTTTGGGCCATGGAGTCTTATTTTCTCTTAGCAGATTAGGATGTCAGGAATTTTTAAAATTATGTTTAGTATTATACTTTTTTCTACTTCTGACACATTTATTTTATAAATACATACACACTTATATTAGTCTAACATGCTGTCTAACACATATACCTGTTAAAGCTATTAACTTACATCTCCTTCCAGAATAACAAAAATTAGAATATTTCTTGGATAGGGAAAAAAAAACAACACTATTCGGTTTCAGGAATTCTGAAGAAATGTTTAACTTGAGAGTTTTACCAAATGACCTGTCAAAACTCCCTGGTCTTTTAGTTCAAGTTTCAGTGAGTCTTCCTTCTCCCTATAATACTGTTCAATTCATATATCCTTGTCAAACAAGAAGCTGGTTATCACAGTATTTCATACTGAATGAGGAACTTGCTTGTAACATAAAAATTAGATGCACAAATAGTACGTTCATGTTTCGATTAAACATACAATGCTCACTGAAATAAAATAACAAGTACTGCAAAAAACAAAACAAAACAAAAAACAACCAAACACATAAAGAAACAAAAAAATGGCCTAATTTTGACATTTGGGTTCCCTAACTGGGAGAAGTGGTGCTTTAAGTGTTCTGTAGTCATATCACCATCAAACTTATTCCTCATAGGGCCCTTACTCACTTACTCAGGAAAGAGACCTGTTTAGAAAGGAATGTTCAAATATGCCATACAACATCTCTCTAAAAGTGCATAAAAGTGCTAGTAGGACTCAAAAAAAGCCATATACACCTCTCAGTTATCGTTCAGCTTTTGCTTCTGTTTCCAGACAGGAGAGGAATAAGAAACTGTATGTCTCTTGCTGCTTATTCAAGTAGGCACCAGTGATACAGACAAGTAAAACTTCAGCAGAACAAAGGGATTTGGGGGCACAGGCAGGAAGGCGAATTCTCCAGGTGGTACTCTCCACATCAGCTGCAAAGGCCTTGCTCAGAGCTGATACGATCAGCTGGCAAACACCTGTTTGCAGAGCTGGAGTCATCAACAAGAATGTGGCTTCCTCACTCGCGGTACCTCATTTGAGGATAACAAAGGACTGCTAGGAAGGAGAGGAAGTAACCTGACTGAGTCATATATATCTGCAGGAATAGGCTTGTAAATCTAGACTCACCAGTGGGTCAGGAACTGAAGCCCAGAATTGAGACAGGAAAATCTCCAAACAATGGACGTTTGCAGCAGAAAATCTCAGGTGATCCATTCAGAAGCTTTCTTCCACTGTGTGCTAATGTGGAATTTTTCATACGACCTGGGTGACAGTTAACACGCACATCATTCTGCTTGCTGCAAGAATAGCTCTGGGAGGAGTAATCAGCATTTTTTCCTTATCCTTTACTATGTACCATCCAATTCAATGACTCCAGTTCCTTAGAATTGCATTGCTCCACCTTTTTTAACCTTTAAATGTTCGTAAAATCTCTAATCATATTAAGAGTAGCAGTTTCTGGACAGCAAATAGTCGCCCTTCAGAAGCGTGTCAGTTTCAGTTTAGATAGAGGAAACAGACTAGATGAGATAGATAAGGTTACAAGAAGATCTTTAATACTGGCCCCAATATTTACTAACAACAGAAAAACACAAACTTAAGTTACTAAACTGAAATTATTTTCTAAAAGAAGGTATGATTCGAGCACAACCAGTTTGCCTTGTAAGCAAAAGAGAAAACGGGTAGAACCATAAGTTTGCTTTGGAAGGGACCTTTAAAGGTCATTTAGTCCAACCCTCCTGCAATGAGCAGGGCCATCTTCAACTAGAGGAGGTTGCTTAGAGCTCTGTTCAGACTGACCTTGAATGTTTCCAGGGATGGGGCATCTACTGCCTCTCTGGGCAACCTGTTCCTGTGTTTCACCTCCCTCATTGTAAAAAATTCCTTCCTTATACCTAACCTAAATCTACCCTCTTTTAGTTTAAAAACATTTCTTCTTGTCCTATCACAACAGGATCTGCTAAAAAGTCTGTCCCCACTTTTCAAATAAGCCCCACATTAAATACTGAAAGGCCACATAAAGGTGTCCCTGGAAGGTGTATATATATGTGTGTGGATGTTCCAGAAAAAATGCACATGATCCTACTGACAACTGAAGTGGGTTGGCGATGGCTCAAAATATAACAAATGATCAGTACCAATATGCCCATAGAAGTATGAGTGAAGGATAAAACAACAGCAACAAAAACTCCCCAGTATCATCCCCCTTTTTCTCCCCCAATGGAGTAAAGGGTATTGTACAGATTGAATAATACTGGAAGAGGATTTAGGAAGACACAGCTGGACTAATCACCTCAGGAATCCAGACACAGAGGCCATGCCCAGGCAATGCCAATAACCTTGCTGAATTTCCAATTACAAAGTTATATGTTCTAGTAAAAAACACCAAACCAAACCGAAACATCACCAGGCAGGAATCTCAGACCAAAACTGCTACCATTATGTTGGAAGTTCAACATTACCATCACTGGAACTTGCAAAAAAAGCCCCATAAACAGTAAGGGAATAAAAGAGTTCAACAGCCTTCATTGCAACACTGGCACAGATCCTGTGGCAGGCAAACTGTTCATCACAGATGACTTCAATGTGTTGCTTTGGCAGCTGACATCTGGTATACAGCAATTGATCACAACAAAGCTGGCAAGATAAACAACAGTGAACTTATGTTGTTCAATAATTCGCTGGATTATAAGAAAGAGCTTGTACTCATCACCAACCTGACAAGTCATGTTGGGAACATCAATATTTATAAGCAGGTGGATTTCACTGTGAGTGACTTTGTGTCTCAGTTCGAGACATGGCACACCATATAGTAAAATCTACAGGATAATTACCTACAATTCTAATCTTGACATGACTGTCAACAGGACTGCATTGCTGCTGTCACAAAAATCTTGCCAAATTTAATTTGCATAACTATGGAGAAAGCTCACCAACTGGAAAGTATTTTTACATAGGGAATCCATGTTGGGTTTTTGTTTTGTCTTGTTTCTGTGTTGTTTTTTGTTGTTTTTTTTTTTTTTTACTAACACACATCTCCACAGAGCAGAACATGTTGTTTATAAAGATGCATGACATACTTTCCCAGAGAGATCAAACTGACTGGAAAAAAGGAAGCGTAATGGATTTACAGTGGCGAATTCTGAAGCTGCACAGTGTGACTTCAAGAACAGCTATTTTCAGGATAACATTTGACATTGATATAAAATAGAAAAATGTCAATGTAATAAGCACACACACCCCCACTCTCCCTCTTAAAAAGAAACAAAGTCATCAATAATATTATCACTAATGACATGTTGTAAACACAGCAGCAGCAGAAGAATGTAATGGAAATCATAGTTGAGCCTTATGAAAAACAAAATCCAGTGTGTTTCTCTACCCAAGGTAATCTACGTACTGGAGAGTAATCTCTCCTTCACCTGCCAAAGTCACTGCCTTATAAACCATTTTACTTGTGTAGGTCAATACCATTTATATATATATATACATGTGTATGTGTACTGGCTGCTTTATATCCTATTACATGATTTGCTACGTCTGAAATCTTCAGTGACTTGGTCAGCTCATTCTCAGTAATATGACCAGGTTGCTTGTCCAAACTTATGTTTCCACACTATAAAAAATACCACCTACCAAAATTCTGTTTTACTCTAAATAGGAAGAATGCTGCAAAAGAAAAAATTGTCACGGCAGGTTTAGTTTTGATCAATTGAGTTGTTTTCTAAGTTTCAGTACAGTCTGTTCGGTTTACTAAATTATTCGGTTTACTATATTATTATATTACTAAATTATTATTATTATCACAGATTTAGCCATAAAGAAAGTGCTAAAAAATAAAAAAAAATCTTCTTCTATTACTTAAAGAAATAATATGCACACAAAGTCATTTAAGTGACCTCAAAATCTAAACTGAAAACATCTTTACTATGCAGTTATTCAATATCACATATATCTGAAAGAGCTACAGGAATAAAAAGATCTTCAGGTAAAATATATTAATCAGTCATCACCTAAGCCCAACCAGTTAGGTTAATCATGTCCTGTTTTACAATAGTCTTTTCATAATTCTGGAGAAAATGTCATATAATATCAGGTATAAGGTGATAAATTAGAACCTTTTAAATATTTTAGCACATTTCAGTCTTTTATTTAACCCCCATCTTATCTTTTTGAAACAAAAGTAAAGCCAGGGATCCAAAGAGGAAATGACAGTGTGTTAAGTAACAAATTTCAGGTCTAAAACATAGACGAGTATTCTTAATTTCCTGTTTAAAAGTGGATGGCATGGCCACCCAGGTTAGAAGAGGCTAAACTTTCATGTTTGTTAGACAAGCCATTATTCAGATTCATAACCATTATGAGGTTAGGAAGAAACCCCTTGTACAGAGAGCCACCAATAAAGTCTTTTACAAGTTCATAGTTCACATTAAAACATCATTCTCTTGCTTTTCATTACTCTTGTGCACCAGTGCTTTTTATCAGAAAAAAGATTCCAAGAATACAGAGCTATCATATAAGTAAAAACACTAGGTCAAATTTTCCCCTTTTTTGCTTTAAAAGTCTTAGAAAAGACAGCAGGAAGCAAAAGCAATGAAGCAAATTTCAGGTACTTGGTAATATAAAAGCTTAAAAACCAAATACTGTTAACAATTTTCCTTGTGTATAAATTAAGGCAAGCACCTGAACTAGTGCATCTTCTAGAAAAAAGTGGGGGAAAAGCTGTAGAATACTTAGAAATTAACTCAAGGTAGAATATTTCACTTCAAACAGTTAACGAGAGCGGGGGAAAAAGCAACAAAACTCAGTTCATTCACCAGGTGACATTACAGTTTTTTGGGGTTTTTTTTTGCATTTATGCAATCTGTAAATTAAAGTCTGTACAGTAATATTCTTGTTTCAATCAACTGATAGAACATGAAATAACTCCTCAACTTTCAAAATCTGGATCAGATCTAAAGATATTTCCAGTCAGATTACTGGAGGACACTCAATATGTACTGCTAAAGAACTTCAACTGGTCAGGAACTACATATAATATTTTGGAAGATTATAGTATAGCCTTTAACTATCCTTTCAACCTAGGGATGAAAATAAGTGTTTAATAGTACTTTAAGGACATTGCTTACAGTAGACTCCTTACTAAAAAAGAGTCTTAAGTGATATACTTGCAGTAAAATAATCTAAGGCAAATAACTGTTGGGACAATAAATTATTGTCAGAACATTTGGTAACACTGTATGTCACAATCCTCCTGTATGACTTCTCAATACAGGAATGCATATTATCTTATCTGCAAATGCAAGGACCTTGAGACAAATATTTTTTAAACCATCAATCAAAAGGAGGATTGGAAAAGAGTTTAATAAAAGACCTGAATAAATCTTATAGGTTTATCTTCCTGATACTGTTACTGTTGAATGAAAATTGGATATATATATATATTTTTTTGTTAATCTTACAAAAAATACCCCAACTTGAAACGTCTCTGAAATTTATTGAGCTGGCAATAAAGGTATTGTCCAAATACAAAAAGAAATTCAGT
>JAOXJM010000033.1:11958727-11974119 GCA_026413425.1 Tringa solitaria
CTTATGAAAATTCCATTTAGTATGGCAACATTTCAAGAGAAAACAGTTCCATTTCTACTTGAAATGAAAATTTTTCTAGGAAATCTCTCATTACGTATTTTGCAAATAAATAATCACTGGTTGTGAATTTGCAGTGTGGTGTTTCTTAGCAAAAGCATATGCAGCAAATTCAGATTTTTAAGAGTGGACTGTTATAAAGTGTAAAATATTTGTAAAAAAAAAAGCAAAAGAAAGTGACGTGTTAATCCATTATTCATTGATATTATTACACAGACTCATGTAGACAAGACTGTAATTGGGTTTCAGGGAAAATACCTCCTCTGCATGGTGGCAAAACTGAGCAAACCATAGGGAGAATACACCTGGGAGCATTATTGGTAGCTGAGATGTAGAAGGCTGTTTATCTGCTGAATATTTACTTTATTTATGCTGAGATAATTTATCTTTATCTTACTGCTGATGACATGCCAAGCCATCAGAATGCAATTTGTATGGGCACTGCTACGTATTCTCTTTTAATTGCCACTTGTCTTTTAATCTTTACAATACACATAAAGCATGTAATAATACCCAAAATATTAATAGTTTGTCTACTTACATCTTTTGCTTTTAATGTTGTTGCCGCATATCTCCTTACCTGACAAAGGAAACATAAGAGATTTTCAGCAGGATATAATAGGTAATGAGGTAAATATCCCAAACTAAGAGAGTAAATACCAACGAAGTTACAATGACTTTCATAAAACAGATATTCAGTTTATGCCTGCACAGATTTAGATTTAAATTATGACTATTACTACTCACTATTTTGCCTTGGAGCATTAGGTGATTTCAGGTGCTTTAATGACCTCTATCAGCCTAGGAAATGTAGTGGATCTCTAGATTTTTTGTTTGGATTTCATTTTTGAACAGATGCTGAGGATGATGAGTCTATCTCCTTAAGGCAGCAGGATTAGAACTAGAAGCTTAAGAAATATTTTTTTTGTTTTCTTCTTTAGTGAAATCTATTGAAGCATGGAAGGTAATGATGTCAATGTTCCAACTCAATATCTGCTTTACTTTCATAAGTTAAAAAAAAAGAAGTGGAATGAAAAAAATAGGAATGCAAAACAGGGCAAAATGTTAAAGATAATTTCAAATTTCAAACTTTCATAATGAGTAGCTACAAAAGCCTTTAATATCAACTTGAGTTTCCAACATAAAACTCTGAATTCTGAGGCAAATCTGAAATTTTCATTTGCATCCATCTCTATTAAGAAGTAAATCTAGTCAGCCTCATTTCCACAGGGGATGTTATCAGCTGCACTCTTTATGCACTGTGATATCTCCTTCTCCTCAAGCAGATCAGGTTTCAGCAGAATTTGGAGCGATTGTGCAGCCTGACCTTATCTCGCTCTTCAGACACCATGTGCATTTGAATAGGGATTTCTGGCAGGTGCACAAATAGGCAGAGCAGCAGCAGATTTGCAGAGAACTTCAGACTCATTTAACAGCCATTACAGTAGGTGTGCGAGATCACTTTACATTCATGACCTACCAGCATTGACTCAGTATTGCCTTATATTCCTTCTCCCCTGAAGCACCTCTACTTCACATCCAAATAATTTCTAAATTAATTGTGAGACTGACTATTTTCTATTGAAGCTGGCCCAGATATTAATAATCTTAAAATTAATTGTTCCTATATTCTTTGCCAGTATGCTATTATTTTGCTGTGCTGACTGGACGGATCTTAACTCTCAAATAATTTCATTATGGCCAAAGTAATTGCTTAATGATAAGGTTGTATAAAGTGCACGAAGTTTGGCGTTTGGTACCAATCATCACCAGCAGTTAAGGACGTTTAGTCATCTTTTTCTTTTTAAATTACTATATCAGCCATAATGAAAAGTATTATGCCTTTGTTTGTAATTTACCAAATTCTCAGTTTGAGGCTTCTTTTTCTCTTCTGATGATGTCAATGGGATCATCTTTCACTACATCTTGAATTTGTGAAGGATAAGATTAAGATCCTGGACACATTTCTGAATGCCTCTTGCTGAGGTGAAAACAGACACACCTTTTAGTGAACTTCAATATTTATACAGTTAGTTGTTCATGGACTAACATAACTAAAAGGACCCATCCCTACTAAAAAAAGAAGCAAATTCGGTCAAAGTTCTTGTTTGAACTCAGACTCTATTTTTATCTCCTCCTTAATTCTCTAACATGAGTCCTCCTACTTAAAAAAAATCCTAAAGAAAACCTGAAACTTCCAAACAAAGCAGAAACTAATTGTTATGAATATCTTCCATATTTCATTTCTATTCCATATCTTCCTTAACAATATCTTCCATATATATAGATATAAAGGTATGAACACTTTCTTGCTATATTTCTTTTCACAATATGATTAAAGGTTGAAGACATACCACTGATTTTAAAATTTTAATTTAAAAAAGAATCATAAGAGACATATAATTTCAAGGAAAAACCCAACATTTTTTTGTCTTATATGAAAAAAGCAAAAAGAGCCCTTTTCATTATAAGTATGAGGAGTTTTACAAACCATTCACCCGAGGGAAATAAGATTTCTAACCATTAGTGAATAAAGACCAAACTCAAAGTTCTTCTTTCCTCTTAAATAGTTCAAGGACAAAAAAGCTTTGATGATATGCCATCCCTCCATGAAAGATGACACTCTAAAATGACTATGCTGGTTAATTTTAACGGCAAAGAAAATATGGGGTGGAGATTTAGAAAGAGAATGTTTATGCCTCAGGAAAAAAAAAATAACCAAGTGAATCAACAGAAGTCAAGAGATAGAACAGCCTTCAATAAAGTGTTAGCAGGAAATAACAGATGGAGGTTGGAATAGGAGAGGGTAGGAAATTTAGATGTAGCAGTATATTAACAGAGAAATAGTTGAGAGTTTGTGGGTAGTACTGAAACTATTTTTACTATTTTATTTTGCATATGCAACAAAAAAAATCAAAATTCTAATCTAAATGTAACCATTTTCTATGCATAATAAATCAGTAAATACAAAACCAAGTTTATTTTCTGGTGTTAGAGAAACAAATGTGGTGGAAACAATGCAAAAGGATAAAACAGTAACTTTAACCTTCTGCTTTAAATAATCACTCTGTCTGTAGTGTTGGCAGGCATAAGCATGCCTTAAATACCTACCACTCTTTGAGCACTACAAAAAATATGAAATGTCTCCGAACATTAACGCAAGTTGAAAGACCATTTAAATCACTGTATCTTCCAAATATCAAAAAGAATCTGCTGCTGCGTGTTGAGACCTCTCAACAGGGAGAGCAGAGAATACAAGAACTAATCCATGGAGAGACTTACCAGCATCTCATGGCTTTTAAAATATTTTTATTTCTTTAATAATTTTTCTGACATTTTCTCTAGAAATTGTGAGCCATGAGGCATGACTACATAAACACACCACTGCAGGTTACTGCAGCGGCACAGTACCTATGTTGTAGCATCTGCCTATTTGCATTGGCATGATAAGTTTCCCTGTGGTAAATTCGTAAGAGTAACTATGCGATACCTGCTGCAGGATAAGTTCATTCCTGTAAAGTTAGTAAGAAAATAATTAGGAAAATAACAACTCTCTGTAGGTCTACTCTCTGAGTCTTTTTATATTTTTGTTTTCAAATTGTATTTCTGGACAGAAATATAAGTCAATATAAGCATTTTATTGTCATATACTATTTTTTGTTGCAGGTTTTGATTATGGGTGAACACATAATCTCTAGGGGATCTTTGTATCTTAGGTCTCTTTGTATCTTTGTATCATTTAAATGTTATCTGCTTTAAAATGTCATGTTTGAATGAAGTTGTACAATGATTGTCCCCTTGTATTTGCTGTCAGAACTGGTATTGAAGGGAAGGGAATTGGAAGGCTTTAAGTCCTGAAATTGGTATTTTCCTTCAAGATTCCGGACATCTACATTTAGGAAGAGAGTACAGACAAGTTTCCAGTGCGCTCCTGTCTATCCCATTCTTCTGAGGTAAGGTATGACCAATGGATGTGGTAAGGAGTTATAACTAGCTGCAAACAGTAAACCAAGCTAATACACACTAGAGAAATTTCCTAATAAATTATCAGGACTCAAAAATATGCCTTCACGGATGTGGTGCAGGAGTTGTTTTAAATTTTGAGGAATCAATTTCAACTTAACTTCTGAGTTACATTTAATTTTGTAGTATGTATGCAAGGCACCCATCCATCTCTTAACCTGTTCTTGTCTGAGACTCCCACAAGACTTCCAAGTAGCCTCTGACTGAGACAAAGAAGTAGCTGCTGAGATTGCAGAGAATAATGCCAAGGAGAGAAAGTGAAAATTATTATTAAGTCCTGTGAAACCCATCCTCTCTTTTTTCCTCTTGGTTCCATTAGTGAGGTCACACAGTAATGTACTTGTGGTAAAACAGTCCTTTCCATAGCAGCACATTATGGTACCCTGGCAAGCAATGCCTTCAGTGTTAATTGAAAAAGGAAGAAATTTTAAAAGAATAGATCTTTTCCAAAACACAAATATCAGAAATTGAAAAGTGAGAACAGAAAAAAAAGATACTGAATTATAAACCTAATATCTAAATGTTCTCACATTTCAAATCTGATCTATAAGTTCATTGTTAAAAAAAGTTTACCTAAATGAAATTACATTCTGGCAACTTCCTTTAACAGATCCTCACCAGTATAATATTAATAGCTAATGCAGTGATAATTCTCTATTAAAATATTACAGCACTCTATCTTGATGAGATTTCAATTTATCCACAGGTGGATACTTGTGGTATTTACCTTCATAGCTAAAATGACCCCCACTTACTCAAATTGCCTTCTATAGACATAATGTCAAAGAATAGATATACTTCTGCTATAAGCCAAATACCTTATTATAGATTTTTACTGCTTTTATTTATTTCTGTTTCTCAGTCTTCACTTACCACATCCAGGATGCACAATTGTTCTGTGTTAGTACCCAAGACTAGAAAAGTCTTCAGTATTTTCAATCCTTGGTAATATGAGACTACGTCCATTATAAAAATCACGACAACAATCATACACCTACAGTTGAAAGGTCTACCACCTTTGGGCATGAACCCAGGATCCACTACTAATTTGCAGGAGAATGAGTATATACTACTTAAGCAGAAGCAGGATTTGATTAAAAGAAGTGTTGAATTTAACTGTTTCAAACTGGTGACTCTTTAAGAGACTAAGTGAACTCCTTTCATATCTTCCTCTTTCAAAAATTATTAAGCAACCTTATAAGTATATTCCATTCACATGTGTCAAAGATTTTCGAAATCACTTTTCTTTTTTTTGAAAAAAGCGATCAAGATTTATAAAACTATTTTCCATTACTCAAACATATTTCAAACAGCAGACTGGCATTCAAGATTTGAGTAGATCATATTTTTTACATTAAAGGTGAATAAAGAAGCATTTCACATTGCTTGGGGGACAAGTAGTTTGAAGTTCGGCAACCCTCAGATGAGTTCTTTTGATAAATTCGTTAAAACTGGCAATCATTATTTGTTCATTTAATTTCATTAGAAATTATTTTTCAAACTGTGGCCCTGTTTAATGCAGTTTCAATCAGTTTTAGCAAAGACCAGCAAGAAGAAACTGGTTTTAACATAATTTATTATTTCTAAAGACTCTCTCAATTTTAGGCAATTGAATTTGCCAACATTCTTTTAATGAAGTAGAGAAAAACAGAAAATAAGCATAAAATAAATAAATAAACAGAAAATAAAGAGACACTTTCTGAGAAGAGAGCACAATAATCACAAATAGTATTCCGGTTATTCTGATGCAGAACCATTGTAATTATTTTAACTATAATTAAAATTCCAAGCAATGCAAAAACAGGGATATAAAAGTTTCCAATGTTGGTAAGAATAAAGCATGACATATTAACTTCTGATCTCCCTAACCAGCACTGTAATGACTATTCAGAATGTAAAAATAATCTGTTTGCTGTTCTTTCTAATGAAAATTTACAAATTAAGTGTAATGTTATGGGGCAGGTGCTGATATCAAAGTGAAACTTCCAAGAATTTACAGTCTAAAAAAAAGCCTTTATCTTATGTTTTGACTGGAACAAGATAGCATAAAAACCCAAATCTGACAACCGAAGCTCTGCTTTGCCATCTGTATGCAATAACAGAACTTGGAGATCAATGGGAAGAAAAGCAAAACACCAAGATCTGGAGTTATGAAATTGCATACGAGAAACTAGTCTTAAATATCTTTAATATGTATCATCTAAATATTCCACTTCTACTTACTTCAAATGTATGAGTTTAGAGTGATGTGACCTTTGTTCAGATTTTTCAATTACCAGTTAAAAAGACAGATACAAATATTTTACCCGGTATTTTACCCAGTCCCCAGAACCCCCAAAAGAAAATATTGTGTTATTTCCTGCTTTTATTTCGAAGCTGAAGAGCTGGAGGAAAAAGTTGGCAGTGTTTTGTTAGCTGTGGTTACTCATGTTCAAATGTTTTTACACATGCAATATTTCTTTGTTTTTCTTGTTGGTTGAATTCTTTGCCTCTCTAAATTGCAGGACATAACAGAAACATGGGAAGAGATAGGGAAGGGAAAGAATATTACACCTGCATGCTGTTGATGCAGATGCACCCTGCTTTACCCACCATTTGTACTGCAATATCTTAATAATCACAGACTCTTAGCCCTTCTAGAGTAAGCGCCTTATTCTGTTATGTTATTCTTATGGGAATACACTGCTCTACTCTGTAAAAGAAGTATTTCCATTCTCATTAGCTATCAACAATCACCTCTTTAGTTCAGGTGGGTAAATATTTGCAATCATTGGAAAATCCTACTAAATGAAGTCAATATAGAGTTCATTTAAAATTAAATTAAAAAAAAAAACAACAAAAAAACCACAAAAAACAAACAACCAGGTGTGAATATTTCAGGTACCTGAATAGGTTGATTACATTATAGAATAATAGGATGATCTTCCTACTGCCATAAAATCATCAGGCAGTCATGATACTCAGTCAATACTCTGATATATTAGAAAAAGTCTCACTAACATCCCATAGTATCAGACATCCCTAAACACAATCAAATAAGAACTCAGAAGAAGGTGCTCATGCTAAAGGCGTTTTAGAGTGAGATGGAAAAAAGGACCCAGAGTTTTTCATTCCTCCCAGAGAAGTTTTTTCCTCTCTCCATCTTCCATAATAAGGAAAGTATGAATCAGTGCCTGCAGTTACAGCTGCAATCTGGAACTGGGAAGATTCTCTTGTACAGAAGGGTCTCAGGCTTTAAACCTACTTTTAACTGTTACACTTAGTAAAACTGTCATACTGTACAAAATGAAAGTAACAAACAATTCTTTCTTTAAAAGTTCTTTTATACTTACCATCCAAGCATTTTAAGTGGTGATTCTGTAAGCAAGTTTCCAAAGCTTAATGGTATTAAAAAAATCTTTGTAATGCATTTAGAAAATGAATGAAAAAATCCCAGCCAATTAGTGGAATAGTACATAATTGTAAGAATAGGCCAAGATTAGATTTAATAAGCTGATCTCATCTAAACATGATAATAAGCAGAAATTGAAAGTCACACATACAAGATGACTGTATTTGGGAAAGTAATGCCTGAGAAAAAAGCTGAAAGGTTACAAGGGAAAATAACTGATCATGAGTTCCATGGACAAAGGAGTGCTTACAAGCGGTAAGGCAGAGGTATGTGGTAGTGATTATGTGGTATGGATAGTGGCAGGGCAGTCCATAGATTTCCAAGTCAAATTACAATACTGTTGTTGCAAACTCAATCTTAAAAACATTTGCAACCTGGATAGATGAACCCCTAGACTTGGATAACTACACGGTGCTTTATTTTTGAGCTGTCTTTTGCTTTATCCACACTGCCTGAAGTAGTTTATACCTGAATTTAAATTTAACTTCAACATTAATACATCTTGTGCTATTTTGTCCTGTCTTGTCTAATGTAATCAACGGCATGGGTCTTTTATCATTGTCACTTTGTCTCCAGTATGCAGGGAACGCTCAGCAAACAGGCTTCTGGAAACTTGCTTATTGTATATCACCTCTGACTCTAGCTTCTTATAAAGCAAAGAGACAATATAAATTTGCAGTGCTTTTTCTTTATATATTTATCACCAAAAGTGTCAAAATCACCATTATATTCATACTGTAATTTCCACACTTTGATTTACAGGTTGATATGTTGATATAAGCTTAAAGAATAACTGTTAAGAGAGGTAACCGCTTAAAACACACAGTTCTGTTCATGCTGGATAATGATTCTGTTCCTACGTCAATCATCTGTAGAAAGTTTATACCAAAATGTTATGGCACATTGTCATCACTGTAGGATATTAGAATATATTCAGTTCTTTAAAGTTTAGACAAACTAAAAACACTAACAATGCGCATCGCATTTCAAAGTCATCATTTAAACATTGCGGGAGAAAGCCTGGACTCATTTAAAGTCAATGGCAAAATTCCCACTGAACTCGGGAGAAGTCAGATCCTGTCCTTTATTGCTGCCTTTATTCATTTTTGCCAACCGAATGACAAATTATTAATAAATGCACAGGATATTACTTAGTCTAAGCAGAGCTGGTAAGAACTAGAAAAGAAGCTTTTCAAATACATTATACATGAATCAAGCTGTTATCTTTTGAACAATTTGTTCAATGAGTTGGCATTCAACCAGATAGAGAGATGGTCAAATACTGCAAAAGACTATTCTTGAATAATTTATTTAATGAATAACAGCTACTTTGGGAGGATAACGTATTCTGTGAGTAATATTCAACAGCTTACAGCCAAAAGTGTTTTATCCAACATTAATTACTGTTGTTTTGTTTTGGGGAAGCATAGAAGTATTGTAAGGTTTTGTTTGTTTTGCTTTGATCTTCTGTCGCTGCACGGTTACCAGCGCTTGTGCTATACTACACAAATAACAACCACCTGATTTTTGTTAAATTTAGTTTTACATTGCTTCAGCAGGTAGGATTTGTTAATTTTCATCTAAACAAATGAAGTGACATTTTAACATTCTGTGTATCACCAAGTCAAGCAGTTATTTTTATGAGATTAAAAAATAAAAAAAAAAAAACCAAAGAAAAAAAATCAGGAAAAACCTCCAGCAAGTTGAATATAGATAATGTTGCCATATTCATGTTTTCTTCAACAGCTGTCTATTAAGTCCATATTATGATTTTCTAAAAATGTTGATTTTTTTTTAAACTGTATTAAGTAATTTACATAAACAGCTGTTATGTTCAATTTCCTGTCCTAGGAGGATTCCATTATTGACACAAAAGCACAGAAAAAAAGCTGTGTGTAGTTTTAAGCACTGTTTCCTCCCTTAGAGGAATTTTAAGCGTTTTCACATCTCTAAGTCAGAGTTATGCCATTGGCAGTTCCTTAACATTATGCCTCCATGCCCTTGACATCTCTGCTCCACCACACCCAGGCAAGAATTTTGCCATTCTCATGACTAAGATATTCCACAAACGATACAGTCCAGCCTTCTTTCAAACCCTCCCAGCTACCCTTAATGCACTTAGCTTCTTACACAAAAACTTTAACCCATCATATCAATACTACATGCAAAACACAAAAAGCTCATGAGGAAACTGCAGAACATGAAGAAAACCAAAGGAAAACTACATTAAAAAAATTTAAAAAATCTATAAGTAGCTTGGGATTTATAGCAGCAGAATAACCATATGTAATCAGGTACAAGTGTCACTTCTGTCAAATCTTGTATATGCAATACTTTTCAGGGTGACTGTATACATCATGTCTACTGGTCTCAGGGTGGAAAAGTAATATGTGACTATGTGGATGCTCATGGGTATATCTGTGCTAACCACAAGAAATAGTACTTTTTTAATAAAAGATAACTTGTGATTTGGAAATCTGGCTTTCCTCAGCTGTAGTAGAGCTAGTTAGTTAGTCTACCTTGAAGTCCCTCCAAGTGAGCGAGTCCACATGGAAGACCAGAATAAATCATGAGGGTGCTGTAGCTGTCCTACCTGAGCAGGCAGTCGCTTCCTCTTTGCTGGGGAGGGGGAGTCCAACAGCTGCTGCCATTCCTCACCGAGAAGTATCCTCATCTAGCTGTTCTCTAAATTAACTGCAAAGTCACAGCCCGTGGCTATCACTTCCCTGCTGAGGCCGGAAATGATCCATCTTCACTCTGCTTCAGGTAGGCAAGTTGCTGTTTCAGCTGTGATGTTCAGCACCACTGGTCACCCATGGCAAGAGCCTGCTCCCCTGGAAGGGAGGAGAGGAAGAAAACCATCAGCAGGTCATGAGCCGAGAAAGTGTCTCACTTGCCCTGCCACTGCCCAGGTTAAATGAAGCTTGTGGCACAATGAACAGATGCCAGCTACAGAGGTACGATGGCTCTGGCAATGCTAGCCTGCAGCTGAAATTCTTTTTCAGGGTAAAACGCTGGGACTTCTTAAAATGTTGATTCTTCCTTCGTGTGATTTTTAACAAACAACGATTTAGGTTATTGTAATAAATTTGGGAAAAAATCAGATTTGTATTCCTAGCAAAATGCATAGATATGCATTATGACTTTATTAAATATCTATAAGCTTTAAAGCTTTGCGAAACCTAAGGCTTTATTTATTACTTGAAATAACACAATTATTTTTTTTTAGGTTAGAAAGTTCTTGCAAGATACAAATTACACAATTTTTAAGTAACATAGGCTTTTTTTTTTTACTTTTAATACATTGTCAATTTGATTGGCTCAGAACCTTACATACAAATGGAATCTAAAATTTGTAAATACAAAATATTATGTAAGAGTCTTTCTATGAAAAGCTAACTTCAGGTAATTTCTGGTATTTTAAATGAGCTTTTGGTAAATATGCATTATGGCGCACTCTTCAATCATAGCAGTTTATTTTATTTTTTTCCTGACAGACTCCTCTCTTTCAGCACACTAATTAAATATAGAGGGTACTAAGTAGTGCATAAATTATTGCATTTTAATGAACATATCATTTTGAATTTGTCATTTAGAAAAATAAAGAATGTTAAACTAAGTATTGTTATTTAAAAAGTCATATGAGTTTTAACTCGTTCCTTTTTTAATCACTACAGTCCCTCGCTCTTCTTTCCAAGACATGCATTAAACTATGACTATATAATTATTATTACCATTAAAAGGAAAATAAAACAATAAATGTAACATATTTCCATTATGACCTCCAACTTAAATGTCTCTTTTGAGAGAAATTGTGCTTAGAAAGGTTGTTTCTGGTTACAGTACTTTTCTTTTGATAATCCAGATCAAAATACATTAGCTACAAAATGAATTCTGTTTTGGTAAATAAATCAATACAAGTTACACATGGCACAATAATTTAGAATAAATATGGGAAGGTGATTCATTTTTGTGTTTTCACAGATAACTTAAATAGCTTACGAACAAGTAAATCTAGCTAATTAAAAAGAAGGAAAGCCTTTGAAAAGGGAAAAAATATTGAGAAATTGTCTAGAGGCAGGTAAATTAATTTAAATCACATTAAATCCACTATTTAATTTAGTTTTAGGAGTTATATGTGCATCTCCTCTCCAGGAATAGTCTAAATGATTTTGATATTTGTCAGGAGAAACTGTTACGATCTTATTTTGCAAAATACTTCGAAATATCTAACCTCTAAGCAATGTCTGTCAAATTTTCTTTTACCCCATGCCTGAAATCTCGATAATGTCATCACAAAATGTAGAAGTAGTAATCTGCCCTATAAAAAGAAAAGACAAAAGAATTTCAAAAGGTTGTCTTTTCTTTATTGTAAATCATTGCTTCTTGTTACCTTATTGTTGTTTGCTTCTGCAGATAGATAACAGTCTGAGATAAAATACAAGTGCTGGATTCATGTTTGTGATGAAGATAGATTGGAGTCATGAGCTTATTTCTAGTTTCATAATTTAGAGATGACACCCACAATTCTTTAAAATGCTTTTATATATAAGTGGGTTTGTTTATATGTAAGCCATATTTAAAATACATAAATTGATATTCCTCAAAGACAATCTATAATTATTTGTTGATATTCCTTTGAATATTGAATGTGTTCTGTAGACTATGAAGCAACCAAATGCTATATTAAATAAAATAGTTGTATTGTTTTAATTGTTCCTAAAATTAGCATGAAGTTTACTTTAGGGTCATATTTTTTCTCATTCTGTCCTGTATTTCACATACTACCTACTGAACATATGTATTTTCACAACAGAATTCTCCTTTCAGGACTTGTCTATAGTATGATCTGAATTGCATCACAAATATATCAATTTAGTTTGTAAAATTCAGAATCAAACAGACATTTTCATTTTTCTTACAAAAATAAATGGAACAAAAAAAGTTTACCAGAATCTGGTCATTAGACTTTCTGATTAATCTTGCCTTTGCTCTTAAGGCTGGGCCCAACACTTCCCTCAAGATGACACTTACCTGCAATAGCAAATATATATGTAGGTGTATCCAGAAATTCACTCTTTATATGCCAGGAACCTCAAATTTCTCTTTGGTTTAGCATGCCAGACAAAATGTATCCAGGAAACCACCTGGAAGAAGAAACGGGAAAATAACTATCATAACAGTTGCCCAGGAGGCTCTTTGAGTTGACTGCAATGGGGTTTATGAATGCTCAGCACCATTTTTGTCAAGATCTGAGTCAGTAGTGAAAGAAGGCACTTCAGGGTTCCCAAGTGAATTTGTCATCCTTGGAAGATACTGTCTACGTAGGCATTGAGGAACTAGGGAACCAGGAATTAGACTCACTGAAATGGCACTTGTGTATGCTGAAGAGCAAGGACAAAAACCCAACTGGAAACGTGTGATTTTGATTTCTTCACCCCAACTTCCTTAACAGAAAGGCTGTTCACAAGGGGTGCATGGAGGCTTACTAGGGCAGGAGACGGGGGGCAGAAATGGAGCACCAAAAGCCTGTAAAAAACAATGGAAAACCAGTATAAAACAAAAACGTGTCAGCTTTTTACTCCTCTCTGTGGCTTTGCAAGTTTCTTTTTTAAAAACTGAAGGACTTTAAACCAATACATAGAATCATAGAATTGTTTAGGTTGGAAGGGACCTTAAAGATCATCGAGTTCCAACCCTCCTGCCATGGGCAGGGACACCTCCCACCAGACCAGGATTCTTACGATTGCTTAATTGTACCTATATCAAGATCAAAAGATTTGGGAAGGAATTTGGTTCATCCGACTCAGCACCCTGCTCCCAGAACCAGTCTGTGCCGAACACTCCACGAACATGGGCAGAAACATTTAAAGACAACGACAACTATGGGATGTTTCCATTAGATCTCAATGGAAGATTAAAATATTGGCCCATCCCATGTACTCAAACAGCATATATTTCACTCATATACAGCATAACAATGTAATAGGATGGAAAAGGTGTAAATCCAAGCATGTTTTACAACAGGTACTACCATACACACTCTCATATGTGGTAGTATCTCCCCAGATCAATGTAAATCTATGTCCTCAGTTTCAACAGTCTTTCTAACTTTTTTGGTAAAAGAAAGCAGCAAATGACACCAAATAAAGAAATTCATATTGTGGTAGAGACTGAGACAGGCCTGGTGGCATCACTCATACTGAATACAGACAGACCATCCCGAAATCCAAAGGACTTAGATGTGATGACATTCCTGTTTAGAAAGACTCTTTATTCAAGTAGTCCCTCAAGTTCCAAAAAGCCAATTAATGAAAACAAGTTTAAATTCTCTTATAAGAGGTGGTAAGCTCCAGCCTTACTACTCCCAGTGCAGAATGCAGAGGAACATGCAGGATGCCACAAATGAACTTTGACTGGATACAAGGTTATGGTATCTGAGTGCTTCTTATGGAAGTCCAGTAAGATTTTATAAAGCTATAATATAATGGGAATTTGCTACTATCAAATGTTGAAGCCCTTAATGTCATCAATGCTTATAGTGTTTACATATTTACACTATTCCCAGAATTTAGTCAGACAAACAGTACACGTTTTGTTACCAACCATCCTTATGGCCTACAGATTCCCATACAAGACCAAAAGGCTTTCTAGGAGATCTGTCTAGCACAGTTGGGTCCACATTTCCCTGTATGCATTAATATCTGAATTTTATGTGAGTTTGTATAATTTATTTTCAATTTAAACTCAAAACTGCCAACTTGAAACCATGTTAGGAAGGCGTACAGACATTCCTTTCCTCTATGAGGTTTGTACCAGATGGCACCTGCAAGTGGGCATCAAGTAAAGCCAGCTCACGTTCTGCTCAAAGAAGTTTTCATCCCCTTTTAATTGAGTTTAACAGGGTCAAGTTCAATTAAGTACCACCCTTGGGAAACTTTAGGTTCAGGTTAGTTTTTGCTGATTGCTGATAGAAATATTCTTCAGGAGCTAATTCATATAATTTCACTTACTCTCATTATCAGTACTATATTAAGATGATTTTCATTTAACTTGGAATACACCTGATTGATGTATTTAATGCATGTGAAACTTTAAAAAGTTTCTAACTAGCAGCCTTCAAATTATGAGTTAAAATCAAATGACACAATCTTCCCTTACACTGTGACTACATCCCCAACAGCTCCTCTGATATTATTAACATCTCTTGTGAAGTTTCCTGTAAGGCACCATACATTATCTACAGACTCATGTCTTCAAGGTAGCAACCTTCCAGGATTTCTTGGCCCCAGAATGTCAAGACTGTATAGATAGAGGATTAAAAAACGGCCTCAGCTTTCCCCTCTGTTATACCATTATCTGGTTTCATTGCAAGGGTTAATTTTACTGTGCTGCCTCAAATGCACTGACTTTTCTATTTCCTCTTCCCGGTGAGTAACACCAGTAACCTCACAGGTGAAAACCCCTTATGTACTCAACCCAAAGAGAGCTTATTTCAACATGCCAAGAAAACATATAGTATCGGAGGTACTAGAATTAATCAGTTTAATTTGTGGATTTGTGCCTTGTGGCAGGCAAACCTTGGTGTCTAAGTTGCTACAGTCCCACTTTCACTCACTATTTAAGCACCTATTTGCATGAAACCCATAGGAACGAAGCATTGAGACCTTATTTTTGACTATTCCACCAATTTCCAATGCTACCCCATTAGCATCCAGTGATATCAAGTCATTAATATCTACCTAGAAAAAGATTTAATTCTATATGAAATGCTATATATTACTTACATAGTACTATGCATTTAAAATTTTCTCTGATAAATTGTTAAAATAAAAGTCGTCTTCAATGACTAATTCTGTATCCATTCATAGTGGAACTAAACTCTGGCCTCCAGTTTTAAAATCCTTAACCTTTTCCTTAT
>JAOXJM010000033.1:11974219-11987178 GCA_026413425.1 Tringa solitaria
TCCCACCAGACCAGGTTGCTCAAAGCCCCATCCACCCTGGTCTTGAACACCTCCAAGGATGGCGCAGCCACAGCTTCTCTGGGCGGCCTGTTCTAGTGTCTCACTATTTTCACAGTAAATAATTTCTTCTTAATATCTAATCTAAATCTTCCCTCTTTCAGCTTAAAACCATTACCCCTTGTCCTATCACCATATTCCCTGATAAATTGTCCCTCCCATTCTTTCCTGTAGGCTCTTTTCAGGTTCTGGAAGGAGTAATTTCTTCAAATTTCTTGAATTTTTTTCATAGATTAACTATGAGGTACCTAAACATTTAATTATTTTTTTTTTAAAAATATAATTTTTATTTTATTTTGAATGTTGGTTTTAGAACATCAAACATCAGGGAAAGGTTTAGATGTTCCATAAGAAGAAATCTGCTGATTATTTCACACACTAACATCAATTAGTGACTGGTCTGATCTATGCGGGTTTGAGAAAAGTATAGAATTAAGAAATTAAAACCTTTCAACATAATATTTTATGTTTTGAATCTCGTTACTATAACCCAAAGGGCCAATTTTTCAAACTTGATTTTTATTCTGCTAATTCAATGACAAATTTCTATTTCAGTTTAGGCATCCTAATTTCAATCTTCATTATGTGTTCCAAAATATTAATGTGAACAGCTGCATCTTACCAGTCAGCCGACCAGATACGTTTTGTCAATGATCGATCAAATTTTTTACCATGGAATCAGCTATAGAATAAATCATTTATTTATTGGGCTGCTACAGATAGCGGTTTTCAAGTTTTTCCATAAATGTTGAAAAACAACATGGGTTTCTAAATAAAAACAGGGAAAGGGAGAAAAGAAGCCCCAACAGTCTGTGGGCTGGACTGATATACCAATAATAGCAATATAAGCGAACATGCTCTCTATTATATGCAGAACTAATGCTGTGCATTCAAGTTTACAGAAGTATCCTCAAGTGGTGCTTACAACTTTTTTTTTTTTATCAAAGATGCTGGTCAATACTTTATAGCTTCTCTGAGCTTATTTACTGTGATCAAAGTACGGAATATAAAAGATTAAACTCTTCTACTAATTACATGCCTGAAGGCACATTAACAATGCAAGTGTCAAAGCTCTGCTAAAAATTCATTTCACATTTTTAATAAAAAGTGATAGCAAGGTTTTGAATGCATCTAAGTGGAAAAAAGTAATTTTTGTTTCAGTAACTTCTTTATGAAGAGAGTGCAGAAGCCCTGAAACCTCACAAACACAAGGGTATAAGTAACTTGTGCTCTGAATATGGACTACTAGAAATCTTCCTGTCAAACAATTTACAGTTAATTTCTCTGTAATATCTTGATGGGACAAAAAGCCCCTCAGCACTAGGAATGAACACTAAATTTTTAATAAAAAACATTTATTTCAAAACTTTCAAACAATCAGTTATTCAAAATGTTGCTCTTGGATTTATATAACAGAATTTCAAAATCTGTAGATTTTTGTCATGCCTTAAATCTCTCTCATGATTCTACTATGCTTTTTTTTTGACTCCTCTCTTTTCTGTTCCTGCAGCAGACAGTAATTTCCTTATCAGTACTGTGTGAAAATATGAAATAGAAGCATTTTATAGTCTTCTTGAATACCTTTGTAGGGTAATAGGCTCCTGTAGAACTTGGATCTTTTAAAGAGAATATTGCAAAGATGTTTTGCCTTTTGCCATTGCTCTTATTTATCGTGATTACCTATTGGTTTGTGCTGCCTTTTTAGGCAAGTGGGATCTTTGGAACCTTGCCATCAGTGAAATGAGCGTTTAATGTCTTGAACTCAGCTGCACCAGAAATGCCAGCTCAATATTCTCTCTCAGCAGCACTGAGCAGAAAAGCAGCCAAGGTGTAAGACATGATACAGCCTGCCACAATTTTTGTTGGTCCCAGTGTAGTACAGAAGGGGTCTATTGTATGTCCATTATTTACCAGAAAACATCCTGAGAAATTAAGTAATATTATGTAAATTGTCACATAAATTCTAGTAAAAATTTCCAGTTAGTTCTATTTGAACTATTTACAGTTGTAAATAATTGAATGACTGGAGTAAATTTTACTTTTTTTGAGTTGGAGGTGTCCCTTTGAACGCATAGTAAGGCAATCCTCGAGTTTCCTAGATTATGAAGATTTTAGCAAGTTTTTCTATGAGTATTTGTCATCTGGATGTGAATGCATTACTCCCAGGTGACTTTGGATTATTTGTTTCCTTGATTTTAACATGACTTTATTCTAAACATACCGATGTTGATTTGAGAGGTAATTGTGTGACCTCTAAAGATGGCAATTTGAGTTATCTATGAAAACCATCCAGTGCAGAAATTTACAAAGAAGTTTTGTTTGCTTATTACGAATGTCCAGGCAAGACCTTAGAATTGCTTTTATATCACAATGAAGAATAAACAGCATAATTAATTTGCTATGCGCACACTCATGCCAAAAGCTGGAAGATTAAAAAAAATAGCAAAAAAAAAAAAGGCACTAATGTCCACTAATGGGCACTAATGTCAATTCTGTGATGGTTTTCTGACCCATGTGGCCTCTGTGATGAACCTCAACAACAGTTTAACTTGCATATAGAAGCAACATTTTTTAAAAAGGCTTATTATTTTATTCTAGGGGGAAAATAAGACTATTTTCAGTTGTCTCCTACATCTTTAATTTTGAAAGGCAGAATAAGAGAAGGGAGAAACATCGTAAGAAAAACAGCAGATGTTTTCTTATTTAAGAGTTATGTACTAAAAACTTCCCTCAAGGGAGTCACCAGCTCTACAAGTTTTGTCAAGCGCTGTCACGGAGCCAAAGTGCACCTCAACAGGTCTAATCAGCCTGCAGCCTAGGAAACTGAGAAAATCTCTTTACACTTTCCTTCCACAAATCTTCTGAGATGTGACAAAGCAAAGGAGGGGCAGTGGGGGGTGGTGAAGCACAACAGAAAAAAGTGTTTCAGAAACACCAAGATGATGATTTTCTCTTTAAGTGCTCACACACGCATGCTTTCTCTTTAGTTGGCTTAAGAAAATTTATAAATAAATCTGTTTCATACTGTAGCAAAAAAAAGACAATATCAAGCCTGATAAAACTTTTGAAGCATTAAATAATGTTATACAGGAAACCATTTTATAGCTTGCATGAAGAAAAGCTTGCATATAACTTCCCTTCCCATGCAACCCCCAGAAGATGATCTACACAAGTTAAGGGTTCAATGACACAGTTAGCAGTTTCCCTTTTTACCACAAAGAGAAAAAAAAATAAATCTAGATGCTCTTATACAACCATAAACCAGAATAATAAATGCCTGTCATGATGACCCAAGATGCTTATGTGGCTGGTATTTTGCTAGGAGCATACATCTAAATCACAGTTACTGCTAAAAACAATGACAAACAAAACTATTACCCTGAAATAACAGTTCAGCTTTGTTGAGTTTTGCCAGGATGTACTCTACTATTTATGGCTGTCTATTTAATTCAAATGCCTGATACCCAACCAACACTAAGGTAAATGGCAAACTGATGAAAGTTGAGATATTCAGGATCTAGAATGGATACTTCTTTTCATCTGATTATGTGACTTTTCCACAAGGAGAATAAGAATATTAAGGAAAGAATCCCTCTCTAGCCAACAAAATGCAGCTGAGGTACCGTACCATGCTTCTCACACCACCGACAGTAAGTTTACTCGAGTAACTCAAGTCAACAGTGGGCACGAGGTGATTGGATCATCTGCATTACAGTGTGACATATATACGACAGCTGTTGACACAGGTACCATGCCATACAGTACCACTGGTTGGCTAAGACTTGTCTCAGGTGAAAAACCACTGGGAAAATGCTAACACTTACTTTAGTGTTAAAATATTTGTAAAGAGAATCTTAACAAACACAGACACCATCAAGACAAACCACAGGTAGAAAGCCTCACGGTAACACATGAAGTTGCTTTTGAAGACCTATAACTGAGGATCACCAGTCGGGAAAGTAATCACATTCTCCTGTGCAACCTCCACCTTTTCCCAGGCAGGATACAGCCACATTCTGCTTGGGTTCCCATGCTGTCCAAGACTTAAATGATGTTCTGCAGCCTGCTTTCTCAATTTGTCTCAAAACACTCCTCTTCATACTGATCAAGCTTTAAATGCTTTGCAGTCCCTACATATTTCTGTAGGAGCTGCAGACTGCAATGATGTGTGACTTCAGAAAGATACACTCTCAGGCTTATAAGTTACATATTTCTAAATGCTGTTATAAATTATGTAGATTTTTATAGTAACCACACTGATAATGCCATACAAAAAAGATCTTTGATCAACTGATGAAGCAGCGGTTGATATTAGTACTGCAATTGCAACTGTAGCCTCAAATATTAGTATTGATTTATATAGCAAGACATATTCCATGTGCAATTCTATATATGATACAACAGATATATGAAACAAATAAGAATAGAAAATAGTATGTAAATGAAGTTGCCGCATTGTTTAATAAAACAATTGAATTTTAGATTTCATACTGAGAAAACAGGTTTCTGATATATCAAGATATATTTATAACTATTCCCCCTACTAAATTATTATCTCACAGTGTACAGAAAAGCACGGTATTTTGCATAAGGCAATAAAAGAGGGGAAGTTAAGGTAAAATTCAGGAATTTGGAACATCTCCAGTTATACAAGATTTATACTAAATTTTTTGGCTCAGTGTGGGCTGAGGTTTGAAATACTTTCGATTCAGACACTAAAGCTCAGGTAGGGTACCATTCACTAAATTGAGTATCGTAAAATTTCCTCCCTTTCTAGCTGTATATTCCTGGCTTCTGTAAAATGCAGGAAATACCAATTAAAAATATATTCTCATATTAATGAATTTTAAGCAAATTTAAATAATTTGGGGTAAGCCTTAAAGTTCTCAATCTTCATTTCTATTCTAATTCTCAGTATTGGGAAGTCTTAATGAACCTCACAAAGTCTCTTTTTTACAGTTGCTGAAAATCCTTGTCTCTTTTTGCAGAAGTATCATGCTTGAGATATAAAATGTGCTAACAATAGCAACTCCATCAGGGTTTGTTTGGGATAATAATTTTGCAACTAAAATGATAAAATAAAGACAGCATCTTAGCTTTTATAACTCTCTGAGCATAAGTTCAATCTACACATTTCTCTAGCTATCAAAGCAAATTTGGGGCAGAATATTATGAAGCGAACTTTGAATTACACTCTACACCTGTGTGAACTGCTGCGCTGATATTTCTGCCAATTTGCATACTGCTAATGTTTTAGTTTTAGAACAAAAAGAGGTTTTTATTATCACTTATAACAATTATGTGCAGACTGCAAAAATAAAGATGACTATGACCGAATACATCAATTTACATTTCCTAATTCTCCTGGTCTTCTTTTATTTAAAAGTTGCTTATCTAATTGAAGCTGGAGTTTTTGGAATTGCCGTACTGAAATGAACACGGCAACAGTTTGCAAAGACCCTGAAAAAAATAAGAATGTTTTTCTGCACATATTAAAGCTCAATGTGAGCAGTAGCAATAACAATCATACCTGCAAAAGGGCTGTTCAATCATCTTATCTGTCTAGTCTGGGAATAGCATCTTCATCTCCACTTTATACAGAACCTTCCCTGGAGATTACATCTACCCTGTATCATTTTAGACAAAATTAGACTAACACTTGAGCTTTATTTTGAACATGGGTCAATAGACCACTGACTCAGCCCAGTCAGCTGGCACTAGTTCATTAAGATACATCAACTGGGAAGGTACAGAAGAATTACCTGTATTTTAAACATCGATAGCAACACTACTTTATTCAAATAATAGAAGACTGCTTAAAACATGTCAGCTAAGTGGTTCAGTACAGCTACAATATGCTCTGCAAGAGCACTGGATACACTTGCAAATTATTTATTTTAATTCAATTCCCCAGAAGATCCAAGGTGTCTGAACTTAAAGATTGCTCATGTTCTGCTGGATACTTTGCCCTTTCCAGTAAAAATCAGCAGTGCAGAAATTGAAAACTCCTGTATGTCCAGGCTGAGACTGACTAGTGGTTGTGCAGTCTCCTTGTTAGAGATGGGAAGACACTATACAAGCCAGATCAATCTTCAAACCACTTAAATCTGAGCATATTTAGAAATCCCCCGCCCCCACCCCCCCCCAATAAATTTGAGGTGCTTCCTAGGGCTACATAGAGTAGAAGGTTTATTTTCTGGAACGTGTTTTGTGCAAGGAGTCCAGGTGGTCAGTGAAGAGAGAGGGCTCTTTCCACCACTCTCAGTGCTGGGCAGGAGAGGAAAGGCAGCAGAGGAATCACACACACACACACACCCCCCCTTCAACCATCTGTCATTGAAGAATGTGCAGAAACTGCTTCATTTCCCTGTACCTGTCTCATCATTTCACAATGATCGAGGATGTGACCTCAAGCAGTAGTTTATGCAGCCCAAGAAAAAGGACGCTTCTACATGTCTTGTGATGAAGGGCGTACCTGGTTTCTCCATTGACTGCTTGTCATGTTCTCTTGAAAGGGTAGGACAAGGTGGTCTGTCTGCCTTTTCCAGGCTGCTGTGCACCAGCCCAGTGCACCCTCCATTAGCCAGGGGAACTTGCCCCTGTCCGGTGAGGAAATACAGGCTGAGACTGAAAATTTCAGCAGTGTTAATTACCAAGATTTGCCCATATCTGAAAACAGAATATTTGGTAAAACTTCTGCTTCATGTATTTTCAATGGTATACTATCTCCCATCTGAGTAAAGGTTTCTTAAAGCATTTTGTTACTACACAATAACCAATTCTTTGCTCTGATTTTCAAGGCAGCTCTAGAACTAGGTTAAGAATAGTGGCAGATGAAAACGTTGCTTTAGAAGCAAATAATTTTACCTTTGACAATTTACCATTGCTTGCTGTTGCTAGCATAAAACTAGCGGAAACATTGGAGACACTACCCCTTCTGGAAGCTATTGAAAAATAAGATTGTATATCTTCTTATAGTTAATAGCCTTCTCACATATCACATAACACATCAAAATCTGATATAGATAATTCAGAATTTGTTCTGTATGTTTATAAAAGAAAACAATTTAAAACCAGTTTGCTTCTCTATCAAAGGAACTGCAGAACTGCCAGAACAGATAGTTGTGTGGAGAAACGTCGTGCCAGCAGTACAATCATTTCTTTGAACGATCTTAAAATATTCAGCTATTGAAACTTACTTTTGCATGATTGGTGCAGATTGCTTAGATGCAGGCTGATGTTCCTTAGTGATTATGAAGATGAGGATGGTGAAAACCAACCTCAATTTCTGAGTACTGCTTTGCTTTTCTTTCCCTGATATACAATAGTCTATGGAAGTTATTCTAAAGAGATCACTGCAAAACAGAAATAAGGGGAAAGGTTATCAAGGGGAGTTGTAAATGAATTCTCAAATGTCTCGCTTCACATATAAAAGAAAACAACCTCACCTTGTTTTAGCATCTTCATGAAAAATGGTTGGGTTTCAATAAATCATAAGCATTATTTAAAGACTGAAATTTCATCTTAAAAAAACCTCCTCTACATATAACACCAATAAACATGTTATATGATAATGTTGTATAATCAAGGGGCGCTTACGGAGTCTGGGTAGCATTCCCCCATAACATTCCAGTATTCTGAATCTGAGCACTTTGAATTCATTATGACGGACATTATGTTAGATCTTACAGTTCAAAGAAATGGCATTTTCCTTCAGTAAATGGATTTGGAGCTGTTTATGCTCTTTTCCTTTTTTTTTTTTTTTTTTTTAAAATATAAGGCAGATATACAAATTAAGTTAATTTAGCAGAATATAGATAAAGCTTTATGAGTTACTTAAGCCATTAAGCTAGAAAACATTTTTTTTCTGTCAGAAATGAAAGCTTAGGATGTCTGACTCGTACAAGCGTACAAGGCAGTAGCAATAGATACTTTAGAAAAAATTCCCACATAAAAATAGTGTTTTCCTTCAACATTCTTTAAATCATTGCCATTCATGAAAAAAGGACAAGTTTTCTCTTCTCTCTCCTACAGCGATGTGATCAGTCCACATTAAAAACAATCATCTGTGCTTTCCAAAAAACTTACAACTATTATATAACCTTAAAATCTCAAACATTTAAGTAATAATCATCTATTAGCATTCATATCTCTGAAAGATACAAATCTATTCTAGTACTTTATTCATGTATAATTCAGCTAGCTCTGGTCCTCGGCAATAAACTCTTAACAGAAGAACCCCACATGTTCTACCATAATCTTGCCATTAGTAGGTCTTACCGCATTGTTTTAACTTATTTCTTGTAATATTAATTTACAGTCATAAACACCCTTCTCACATTTCTCCTACATTATACTTGCCGAAAACATTAACAGCATTATATATTTTCTAGTAACACAATTGCTACCTTCATAAACAATGTTTGTAGAAAGTAAATAAGTGGCATGTTCTTGAAAACTGTTTTCTCATTTTTGATGCAGCCATTTTTGGAGAATAGCAAATGTTTCTTTTTTTTCTTTCCCATGTTGTACAAAACCAACACACCAAACTGACAGGTTTGGGAGCAGGCTTCTCTCCTGTCTTGAGTGGTCCCATGGGCATTTCCTGACTTGGAAACCTTGAGATAGATCTTTGATAGGATCCTTTTGACTTTAAAGTATGTTGTACTGCTTTAAAAAAAAATTAAATCCATAAAGTTTAATAAAATTCTTTGGCTTGTTTCCTGAGGAGTTATGGCATTGCTTTGCGTTACTGCTACAAGAGCTTTTCATGCAGCTTGCAAATCCAGTGACATTTTTCCCCAAGAAAGCAGTCAGACCACAAGGGGTTTCTGTAAGGAAAGTCTCAGACTTCACAGCATTCATCTTTACAGTCTCCATTAAGAGTTGGAGGAAACCAGCCCTTTTTTAAGACAGCAGAAGGCTCTACTGTGTTTCTTGGAAGAATGGTTGCAGGTCCCTAGCGCTTGAGGAGGTTAGTCTGGACAGGGAGTCCTGTGCAGCCCAGGCATTAGCCTGCAATCCAAACCCAGGCGAGACAGACCCACAGAGGTGGCTGCTGCTTGGTCTTTGTTATCCCCCAGAACTCCCTTTTGCTGTTCTCTGTCTCCAGGCAAGAATCCCTTTTCTAATGTGAGGGTTTTCGGAATCATTTTTCTGTGGAGCTTTTGAATGGTCATAGGAGAGCTAAAATACACACTTGGCTTACTCTTTTTTTTGTTCTTATTGGATCCAAATTAAAGACTACAAGAGCATGAGACAATCTCTGTTCTATAGTACAACGAGCATCTACCTTAATATGGGTCAGACTGTTTAACATTTTGAATTACGAGAATATTTGTGCATGCCAGAAGGTTCACACCAAGCAATACCCTTGAATCCTGCAAACTTTGCTCATTCACACTTGGCTCATTACAGTTCTTTGGTTCTGTGCAGCAGGATCATGACATGACATTTTAACATGCATAGAGTCTGCTTCAAGCATTTTAATTGGTTTAAAACTGTTGGTAGCATCTTTTACTGTATTAATTTATTGCTTCAGCGTTAGTCAACTGAAACCTTTGCCAGATGGCAATACGGCCCCTGAATACTGATGAGGAGAAAGAAAATATTTATATGATGCAAATGTTTGCTCATTCGTTAAGTATTCATGAATTGGTTTTAGGGTTTGTTTTTGTTGTGTTTTTTTTTTTTTCTTTCAGCTGCAATGCAAAAGGAGCTTAAAGGTTCAGATTTACATCTTATGGTAGCATAATTATTAATAATCTAGCTCCCTATTATCCGACTCAAAAATGGGAAAAAAACACTTTGAAAATTTAGCACAACAGTTTTTTCACCTACCTTGAATTTCAGGAGAAGAGAAAAAGTATCCTGAAACTTCCAGCAGTTTTTATTGTGTGACTCTCCTCCCTTCCCTCCCCCAATGGCAAAGGAGCAACACGGAAGAATAAGTAAAGATGACCTTTTTGCTTCACTTCTAAGTACAGACTTCTCTGCAGACCTCTTTAATACTACTCCCAAATGAACCACAGACCATTAAAAAATGATGCTAAAGCGTGTTATCTCATGAAATTTGTTCCCTCCAGTACTGACGGGGCCTTGGGGAAGTCACCTGCAGCCAGACCTATTTCTAACCGCAACTCCATCTTAGTGTTCAGAAATCACCTGAGCCAACAGCCAAAACCCAGCATTTCTACAATACTGCCTGATAAAGGTAGCAAGTGAACCAAATACAAAAACAGAAAAGGAAATGGGAATAGGCAATACAGTACATTGATTTCAGTTGAAAGTAGCTTTGTTGGTCCAGTGATTCCAGGCATGTGGAAAAAGGAGGTTCCCCCTTTTTTTTTCTACTTGACCATTAATTTCCTGGCTGTATTACTAAAAAAATCTGTTTCTTACTATGTGGTATGTAGCTTGAAAAAAACAATCAGAATTCAAATTTCCTTTTGGCTCCGAACATTTGAAATCTGTGGCTTTGTGTGCTGAGGCTATTTGCTAATCACAGCATGTCAGATCTACAATACTTGGCAGAACGTGCCTTTAGTTTTCTGATCCTCAGTCTTGACTAAGTTTTCTCCAGAAAGTCCAGCTCGATGAACTAAACTAATAATCTCCTGACTATTAAGTTCCCATCCTCTGCGGAGCATGGCCTTTGGGTTCCAGCCTTTCATTAGATTAAGAGTGGGATTGCACAAATCTATCTAATAAAGCTTTCTTGTTTTGCCTGTCACTAATCTCTTTGTACAACACACGTTGCTCTCAGTTAACTGTTCTTGCCTGGACATTTCAAGCACATTTCATTATATCAGTTCTTAAATCTGTTGGTATTTCTACTCAAGGAATTTTTAAACAAACCAAATACAAATTTAAATAAATTATTTAGATATTAATTAAATTTACTCAATAAATTGAATATATATATATATTCTACATAGTTTTCATCGTGTAAATAGGCATAACCTCCTGCATCGCTGGTTCTGCCCATACTCAGAGTATGCACTGTTTTTCCGCCCGCAGCACCCGATCCTCTTCACTGCTTTGCTGGATTGCCTGGAGCCTCCCAGATGCGAAGGTAATGTAGCATGTTGATAGACTTTCTCTCTTGTCCCACAGTGCCATCTGTGTTGTGCTCAGGAAGGTATGCCCTGTTCAGTGCTTCTGCCACCAGTAGTGACTTTCTTGGGCAGAGCTTTATTTTCACGTCATGGGCTGGTATCTAAATAACACGCACGGTCATCACGAGGGTGAACTCGACAGTGGCTTCTTCATGATACCAGTGCCTTGGATCCAGACTCTAACATTCAGCTTGAGCCCAAAGACGAGTTGATATAACTGTTCTGTTCAGAAGAAACGCAGCCAGTGGCTGCTTTTCTCTGAGTACGTGCTACTTCTGCATCTGCTGGTGCTCTACCAGAAAATGCTGAGAGATGCTGGGTTTTGCTGCAGTGTTGCTGGTCGGGCTCCTGGACTCTCTTGCTGTGACCTTAGCTCTTACGCAGCGCCAAAATTCTTTAAAAATTTTAAGTCTCTTTTATGGTTTTGGGTGGGTTTTTTTTGCTTATTTATGAATCTCTGACCAATCCAATCCTGCCAACTCATGTGTTTTTCACAAGAACGTAGAGATACAATTGACAGTCTTTTTACATTGCTAACTTTCTTTTGAATTACTTGCTCCAGGAGTATCCTTGAAGGCTCTTGGGGTCCAAACCAAAACCAGATATCAGAGGTAGATGTCTGTTTAGTTTCAGCAGATCCAATAAAATTCATAGTTTGTGGAGAAATTGTCATAATTTGCTGGATTACATCTTGGTATAGAAATAAAACTGGCATCACCAACAACACGCATAAGGATGCACACCCTTGGCAAGTATCTGGGGTGGAGAAATTTCCGCTTCATCACATTTCTTGTTCTCTAGTTCTTGCTTTTTGGGGTTTTTTTGTTTTTCCTCCTTACATTTTTGAGTTTCCATTGCTAATAGTTATACTAGTTTTCATTAAAAGAGCACAATTAGAAGAATTAGGAATGGTGAATTTTTCAGTTAAGACAGACTGATAAATTCTGCTTTCTGAAGATGATATTGTGGAGAGATGTGAATCAAGACAGTCAAATGCTAACTTTAAGATACACGAAGAAAAAAGTTGTATCACCAAAAGAAAACCCTGGATCTGATAACACCTGATTCTGAATATACCAAGAAGTATAAAGTTCATACTATAGAATTGAACTATAAAAGGTTCCTACCTTTCAAACAACTTTGTGCTTTCTTTTTCCATCTCTTTTTTTTCAGGACAAGCAAAAAATCACACCAATCACATTTTGCCGAATTTCTTCAGAGATATGAATGAACACATTCTTCTACATACCTGGATTTAGCATGAATTTTCTAGAAAAAGGCACCCACAGTAGTTCCCTGAATCTAAGCAAACAAAATTGTTAGAATTGTTATGTCTTGCCAGAGTTGAATAAAAAATATCAGCAAGACAGTTCTGTATTAATTCTTGTGATTTTTTTTTAACACGATTGTAGTCAAGTATTTCTTAGGGGAATCAGCAGTCCACATTTGCTTTAGGGACTCTATCTGTTCATTACACTTGGTTTGTGCTTTGGAATGAGAAAATCTCTCTATATTCTTGAGGCTGGAATTCGTATGAATTGGTTATCAGCTGAATTAATTTCATTATGCTATTGTTGCCTATATGAATTTGATAACTGCTGGCTGCTGGGTGTTACAATTGTAGTTAATCCACTGACCCAGTTTGATTTGGTAACTGTATTGTCCAACTTAAGTTAGTTCAACAAAAACTGTAATAGCTCATTTTACTGATAGGGCTGTTACTTTTTGTGTTTATTTGTTGTTCTTCATGTAACTTACCTATCATTTAGGTGTGGGAAGTTCTTT
>JAOXJM010000033.1:12025401-12046245 GCA_026413425.1 Tringa solitaria
CTTTCCTCCTTTGTTCCCTAATAACAGGAGTTAATCTACCAATTATTTGGAGCTGTGAATATTGAACTAATCCAGGCCAGTTCTAACAGCAAACTAGCAACCAAAGGAAGGAAGGGAAAAAAGAAAAACAAAACAAAACAAAAAACAGAAAAAACAAACGAAAACAAACAAACTCTCCATCCTATTTACAACCAGTACAGAACGAAGCATCTCCAGCTACCGTCATAAGTATTCTGGGAATATCTTCAATGACAATTTTCCTTCCTTCTTCACATCCACTATTACTAAAATAGCAAATTTGTAAGGCACAAGATGCAAGAGCAGATGCTCTTGTGGTAGCCGGGAAATAGACTGCTTCTCAAAACTCAGCCCAACTGGAAGTTACTCTAAATCTGGTAATATGGTGAAAAACTTTTCCACTCTGATCTCCTCGTTTCATACTATCAGAATCAGCTTAAATTAGCTGAAGACAGTGGAGAAAATTACATTCTTATGATCATCCAGGCCAAAATTATGCCCATTTGAGACTCTCCACTGACCACAATTTTTAATCACGTGGAATCTGATTAACGTCTATCCCAGTGTCAGCTGTCCTCCCTGAAAGCATGAAGAGTAGACAGACAGTAAAAGTGGTCTGGAGTGCGGGGTGTGCTCAAGGCATCCTAAGGAGCACAATTTAGACAGGGCAACCCTGAAAGGCCAAACTGAGAATGATGAGGAAGAAAGAGTAGAAAAAAATGCGTAGAAAGATAGTGTGACTTTCAGGTCACCATATGCTTTTTCAGAGTAGATGAGAGCTTGTTGTTGAATATCCTCCCAGTTTCACTGTTCATATTCCATTTTCCCAGGATTAGGGAAGTTGGCAGGGTGGGGTGGGTAGACAGGACTTTAGAGATTATTTTCTTTGAGATAGCTAAGACTTCTTCTAAATTGAGAAATAAGGTAAAGGTGTGATTTTGGGTTGCATTACATATTCCTCACTGCCTTCCTACCTAAGTGCTCTTAAACTGCACATAGTTAGAATCAGATGCACTGCAAGGTGTGTGCCCAGTCTGGCTTGGAGACTTGGCTGGAGCACTTCTGAGGAGGAAGGGAGAAGGATCCCACTTTGACCTGTGGGGAGCCAGATCTATCACACTCCCCTTCACTGCAAATCTCCAACCCGGCACTGCCCCATCTGGCAGCATGTTGCAAAAATGTTCTAAATAACAAAAGCCAGAAATACTATTGGTGTGAAAGAGCAGCTCACCAAAAATTTAGTAAAGAATGCTTATTTCAGGCATATTTACTCACTAGGACAAAACCTACAGAGTTACGAAGTTTCATAAAACAAGTAACTAGAAAAAAATAAAGCTCAATTGCCAAGCTCTCAACATAGGAATAAATTAATATCTTAACTATAATGGATAAGCTCATTTATTAAAACATAAATAACTCAGAAAATAAACAACCAATATGCAAACATACAGCAGAGAAACAAATACTGTCACAAGCTGAATACACTCATCAAATAACATCTATGAGTTTGGAAGACATAGAAAAGCAAGAGTAAGATAGTTAGTGAGCATTCAGAGCAGTACCTGACAAATAAAAGCAAAATAGACTTGCTTTGGGGACATCTCTAATTTAATGAAGTGAGCTTCTGTAGTTTACTTTTTAAAAAAAAAAAAAAAAAAGAGAAGGTCTTGTTTCTTCCCCAAACCCATCTGCCATATAATCAGATTCTGTGGTCATCACACACAGATTCTGTAAAATCAAAGTACAGATGGTGGTTTATTACAAAATAACATAGGAAGCTTAGAATAGATGATACATGTGGTCATTTTTGCACATAAACTCCCTGATTAAGTATGAAAAATGTGAACATTTGTTTATCTTGGAAAAACTGCTATTACTTGTCAAGCATGACCAATTAGGTATTTCTAAACTGTTATCCATATAATTAAGAAAAACAGCCATCTGTAAAGTCAGAATTTTGTATCTTCGTTTTTTGTGTGTTTGCTTTGTGGTAGTTTCCCTCCATCCCCTATTATAAATGTAATTTCTCTAGTCTGATTTACTCATAAAACAGTAACAGAAAAAGCACAGAGAATGCTGATTGCAACAGGTCTATGAAAATGTCCTTAATTTTTCCTCCCTTGTCTTTTTTGTTGTTTGTTTTCTCCCCTTTTAAAGACAGATGTTAGCTCGAAATAAGGAAAGAAAATAAGGTGGCTTCTAAGAAATATTTATATTTTTCATCCTTTGCTGCATAACACCTCGATAATAACAAGAAAAAGAAAAGAGAAAGCTTCCTATGCTTTTCACTCTTTCCTGATTGTTTGAGTTTCAAAATTGAGAAAAAAAAATGCCATTTACTTCTACATTCTGTGCTGTCAAGGCAAAGCTTAGCCGTAGAAATACAACAAGCAAGACTAACTGCAGTTTAAGCTGGTGTAACACTGTAAAATGGATGCAGGAGCAATAAAAAGGCATTTAGACCTTTTAAACGCAGCATTAGAATTAAGGTGTGGGCTAGGGATGCTCTCAATGCAGTTTCACCAATTCAGAAATTCTCTGAAGAGACTTAGGAAAAAACCCAAACCAACTTGTATCTGAAGGTGTGCTATCAATATTTAGGGTTGGAAGACAGTGACTCCTTGTAACCTGATATACCGAAATCTTAAAAAGCCATCAGCTGAGGACCACAGAGATTGTTATTAGGAACAGTAGTATTAAGTGAGCTAGTTTTTAAATAATGTACGTCTGCACAGGTAATTTTGTTCTGCAGAGTTTCAAACCAGTTACTTCTAGTGTTTGAATTAGAGGTAGCTTTGATGCCTCATTTCTTTATGCTTGTTCTCAGAGCTGATGTAAAGAAGGCCTTCTGAGAAAGAGAAGTAATAACAGAGATTATGCTTTCCAGTAAAAAAAAAAACCCAAACATATATATAAATATAAATAAATATATATATATATATATATCTCCTCACGGTAGAATTCTTAAGTCATTGTTTTCGATACTATTATTAATTTTACCACTCAAAACTGTTACATAGATTGGTAAGTCTAATGAGATATGTGTTTTGATTTTACCATCAGTCTGTTGCAGTTAACTGAGGAATACAGGCTGCAAGTTTACATATAGTGCCTACACTACCTCCTTAAGAGAGAAAAATACAGTCACTGTATAGCATCAGATCATGGTGACTTGTCATGCCCTGTCAAAAACAATTTAAGTAGCACAATTGTCTCCAGGATTCTTATAAATTTATATTGTGTAGGAAGGAAGATGTGCCTTTAAATATCCCTCCCCTCTTGCTCAATAAATTGAGATAGCATTTACTATCAATTAAAAGCAGTTCATTAAACAATCCAGAGTAATGGCTTAGAGTTTAGTTGGTAGCTATTAGCAATACTGTCTGTAAAACAGCTGCTTGATATAATTGGCAAACACCAGTTCCTTCCATTTACAGGCAGAATTGGAACCTCTCTGCTTGCCAACAAGCTAAAGATTGTACCCATTCTATAAAACAGACACTATTTAACCTGCCTTATAATTAATGCAGAAAAATCCCACCTCACAGTCAGCCTAGCCTATACGCATTTAAAAATGCTCAGCTGAATCTTGGCTAAAAGAAACCACTTTGAAAGATTTTTCTTACTTTGATTTGCTCCTGTGCCTCACACTTCTGCTGTATGAAGCACCAAAAAAGTCAGTTGAGTCAAATGTTGAAGATGATAGGTTAAATGGGGTGAATCAATCATGAAGTATTAGGTAATGGGGATGTGAATGGTGATTGATGCAATTCTACTGAATGGTGAGAAACCCAACCCAAATTTCTTTGTGAATTCACCAATCGTCTTTCATCCATCCATCCTTACCTTACCCTTACTCAATGTTTTCTTCAGTAGCGGAGTATTTTTTTTTTGCACTTGCAGACCATGCTTTCATTCTGGTCACTATGTAAAATTTAATCTCGGAAGTGAAGAAACTCTCTATAAAACTTGAGTTAAAATATAAAAACATTTAAACTACAGTGTTGATTCTGGCATATTTGAGAGAGAAAAATACCTATCCACAGTTCTGTTAGGAATATTAACTCTTGTCATCAATGAATGATGTAGAAAATTGTAAAGAAACGTTCATTTAAAAGATGAAAGACAGAAATACTTTTAAATACATGCCTAACTAGGCAGCAGTTGCTTAGAGTAAGAATATGAGAACAGAATAAGGATTTAGCGTTACTTCTCCATGTAGAACTATCCAGACCACAATCGTGAGAAACTTAGGGGCTGAGACAGATGTCCTATTCATTCTTATTTAGTCTTAAAATACACATAGAAAATTAAAACCAGACAACATCTTTTATAAGTTCTGCTCACTGTTGCCATATCAGGACTTATCCCAAGATATGCATCACTTAAATGCAACTTTCCTGAAAGTGAAAAAGTTATTTGGAGCAAGTTATTTATGTATTTTCATAGAAGTGATGAATGTTTAAGGAACATGTTCATAACTCCATGACAGAAATATATGCAAATTCTTTGGCCAATTAACACACAACTAATGTACAAAGTACTTAAAGGAAATGTAGATAATACTTTTGCTATTACAATACCTTTGAAGTGTTGCATCATCATTACAACATGCAGAGATGGTAATTTTGTGCTGCCTTTGTACTTCTGTGTAGGAGGCAAGTGTCCTGGTTCTTCAATAGATCAAGTCTAGAAACAGTACAGAATAATTCTCACTCTTATGAGAACTTCCTTACTCAAACATACTCATATTAGAAACATAAGTATTTTGTACCCAGATTTAAACTCTAGGGCTCATTACATTGTAACCTTCCTTCTTGAATTAAATTTAATTTCATGTCTTTAGTGTCTCAAGCTTTTGCCCGTTTCTGGGATCAGTGCTTTCGACCTCCTTCCCATTGATAACAGCCTCCAGCTGGGAGGTTATCAGCAGTCTGGCAGGACAGGAACAGAAAGGAAACTTCACATTTAAAATTGAAAATGGAATACAATATTTTCTTTTGAACTGAACTTATCGTGTAATTGAAGAAGAAAATTTCATCTGTGGCTTCTGCTAGCATCTGTATAGTTCCCAGTCTTCTGTTTGACAGAATAGACATCTAAATCTCCCTGCAGAGCTGACTACAATCTGAATATGTCCAAAAAAAAAAAAAAAAAAAGGACCAAGGACCATTTAAACATTGCATTTTCTTTTAAACAGCATTACACTCAAACATACAAAGAGGCATCTGTCTGTCATTTCTTTCAACATCACTACAAGCCTTAGACTCACACATTTCAAGAACAGCTCTGTCTCCCCTGGGGGCTATTACATACTTCAAAATCTACAAAGCAAGACCTAGGTCAGGGAAACAATATTTATTTTAACAAAAAAGAGGCTTTTCTTCTCCCTGTAACACTTTAGATTACTTAGGTGAAAGGCTATATCTGCAAATGTTCTGTTGACATCACAATTATTGCAATTAGATTTCATTTTCTTTCAATTGCTATTTTGTCTGTTTTGAAGCCACACCTCTTCCTCTAGGTGTTTCAAACTACTGCATACTCATGCAGACATTTGTCATGTTCCTCAGTAAGTTACACACTATTTTCAGAGAAAATTCTCATATTGTTTACAATTATTGACTCAACAGATTATAAATAATTGTAATAATTTGTTTAAAAAAGAACTTATAAAAACAGTTTCCAGTGTCACCGTGCTGATGGACTACACAGCAGTTGCACCTTGCATTATATGCTGACATACAGTTCTAACTGAAAGCCTGCAGGGATCCATGAAAAATTACACGGGTTTTCACTTAAAATATAATTCTACTGGACAGCAAAGTCAGATATTGTGCTTCAAATTCAGAATTAGAAAGCAGGGAAATATTTCAAATGCATTTAGAAGGACATAAAATATAAACGTTTTCTATTTTTAATACATGCAAGTTTAGCAAGTATTATGATGAATGCAAGGATTATATAATTACTTTGGAAAATATAAAAATTATTTCACCTTATGCCTGCAATCTCTCTGACATGTTGCATACTGATGCTTTTAAACATTGCCATGACAGTATGTCGAGGTGTGTTTTGCTTTGATTATCAAGTCCTCCAAGGTCTAAGTAGTCTCACCATAGTCTTTAAATATATTAAGATTTATTATAGATTTTATCTTGATAAATATTCATCACATTCCACTTTATCATAACACTTTTATAAATAAAGCCAGTACCATCCTGCCTACTTCTAGCTGATCGTCACCTATACCATTAATTTTGAGGCTGGACTTAGTCCCTGTCACAGACCTCTGAAGTCAGAGGTAGACTGCTCCCCTAGCATACAAAGTCACAGTCACACTGAAAAATTAGAGGGCAGGGGAAAATCATACTAAAATTACTAATCTTATGACTAATGCTCTTGAAATTAATAATCTTACACATTAGGGAGCAGAGCACGAGGAGTTCAGGAGAACATCCATGGAGCTTAGAGTACCTTGCATTAGCACAAAGAGGTGACTGGATATACAGAACATCTGGAATAAAAACTACAGTTCTTACGTAGTGTAGTTTTCTATCAGCAAATACTATACAGAAACTCCCGGCAAAATACATGTCTTATCTTCCTCTTGTGTCTGACCTTCATAGAGGGTGAGAATTTATAAATTGTATTGCTTATAAATCTTGTTAGCTGAATAGAAAGAAGTCTGAACTGTTGACTTGACCTCTCCAACCACACGGACCTCTATGCTGTCCCCCCACAATAGCCATTCCAAGATTCTTTCAATTTAACATAGCAAGCTACATGCAAAAACTCTGTTAAAGGATCATTAAGTCTGCAGTGTCAAGCACTAAAAAATGAAGAAATGTTAGAATTAACACTGACTGTGCATTTTTACTTCCCTATATCTCCCCTGCGTGTATGCGTTTTGATACAGTTTTTAATTACTTAATTGCATTTTGTGTAGGATGGACAGTGCTCAAGGGATGAATTAGGGCCACATAGTGAATGAGATTGTCATCTGTGGGACTTTTTCCTTATTTGATATAAAAATTGGAAGCTGGCAACTGAATATACATTCGGTCACTCACTAGGAGCACACATTTAATAAGTAATTTAGCATTCAGCCAGGCTGAGTACTATGATGTCGGTCACTATATTGACATAGAGAACATAGCACTGAGTAATCTCCCACTGTAGTCTCTCATCTTCTTAACAAGAAGGATACCAGATGAAAATGAGATAAATGGATTAAGATGAAGGAGGGAGAAACAGTAAGATGTAGACAGATGTTAAGCAATGAAGAGCAATAATCATAATCAGACTCTTACAATGCTTGTTTACATGCAGATAGTCATTACTTTTTTTTTTTTTGTCTGTAAGAAAATAAAAGTACAAATTGCTAGCACTGTTCTGCTAGTTTACCATGAGCTTTGGAAAGTTGGTGGGACTTTTTGAGGAGTGGAGTGGCATGGGAGTAAAATCAGATATTTTAAAAGCTTATTTTGACTTTTGAAAACAAGTCTACACCTTCAGAGAAAAAAACAGCAATAACTCAGAGGGTACATTCCAATTACTGTAACTTGTATTCTGAAATCAGAATCTTAACCTTTGCAAAGGTTCATATGAAACATTTGCCAGCAGAATTAATCTTGATGTTATGGGAGAACCTTGGAAAGCACAGCATATAACAATGTTTGTGAACTTCATTTTGCAAAAACTGGCAGGAAGTCTGGGGGCAACAGGATTGTAATACTTTCCCATTTCAAAAGCCAGCAACTAGCCAATGTGCTGTGAAGACAGAGGCAGGAGTTTCAACATGTGGGTGGAAGGCAAAATAGAAAGAACTATTTTCAGTTCCCCAGACAGCCAACAGAAACAATAGTTAAAGCTGGAAACAATTTGTGCCATTTTATCTTTATGAGTAATAAGAAATTAGGAAACCACAGGACCTCCCAGACTACTCTACAATTCTTACTCAACAATAAATTGCTCTAAGAGCAACAGATAGAACAGAAGCCATCTCAACTGTCTAACGCTCCCTTCTTTACTTCACTGTGCACAGTGTAGGACGGTAGCGCTGGAAGTGGCAAGGTAAATTTCATGGGAATGTAAAAATCAAAACAAAACAACTCCCCCAAACCCAGCTGTTACAGGACTTCCTAATTTCCAACTTGTAACATAGCACAAGTCAAATTTGAGCTATATAAGTATGAGGAAAAGATGTTAGTTTGACACTAACATGACATTCAGATAACTGAGATGTATAAGATGTATAACTGAATAATATAAGATGCTCTGAGCTGCCTTGTTTGTCCCATGAACAACTTTCAGCAACTAGCAAGTTGCTTCTTGGGTACATAATTTTTCCTCATAGTTTTCTCACACTAAATGTTAATATATCTCCTAATAGTTTAAAGCACTTTACTATAAAAATCAAAAATCTGTATCATTGCTTCTTTAAAGGTTACAATATTCTGAGATTCTGGAAAAATGAGTCATCTGAGTATTGATCTTACAGTTTTCAATAAAATCTCTGGTAGAAAGTTCTTAGGTAAATTAGACAATCTGAGCAAAGTTCCTCTGGGTCAATCATCTGAAATAGAGCCAAGTCTATGAAATGCAAACTTCTGTGGCAGCACTTATTTGGCAGAGGCTGTGAGAAGAGTAGGGATCATTTTGATTTCCTACAAAGGCAGAAAGGTTAATGGGATATATTTTGTAGAATGTATGAAGTACTGCACTCAGTTCAAAGTGGCACTAAAAGAAAAAAAATGTTCTGGATAAATGTTAACGTTACTCTCATCATATTTGAAAAAAATACACAATCATGAATCTCCTTGATGAATCTCCTAATGATGTTTTTCTTTTCTCCTTGCATCGCTTATGCAATGTTATTTTTGAGTGCATTTATTACTGCATAGTGTTTATTCTTCACTAATATATCCTTCAAGAGTCTCCTCTCCCTGATTACTAATTAAGGATTTTATTCTCTTTATATATAGGTGTTGTTTTGCTTTGCTTTTTCCCCCTCCCCAAGACAAAGTTTTAACTTGAAGGAGAAATGAAGGAACTTCAGACAAAAACTGGGGAGCTGAATCTATTGTAGCCTTGGAGGATTTCTTTTGTGGACTCTTAATTAGTACAGAGCAGAACAATTTTGCTCCTTTAAAAACAATTATTGAAATTCATGATTAAATAGACAAATGCAGTATGTCAAAGGTCTTCATACTTCCTGTGGCAGAAAAACGTGGAAAGGAGGAAAAACAGGTGGGTAGTGACACAAAATAGACCGCATCTGCACTGATCACCAAGCCAGATTTATAAAGCTGAGACAACAAATTACTGTTTAGAAACTAACTGCACTTTGAAGGACATTGGCAAAGACTACTACCTGAGTACATGTAGCATATCTGCATAATGTTACAAGTGTGATTTATCTATTCTCTTTTTTGTGATATGTTACAGAAACTAGTATATGTTATTACTATAAAGAAAAAAGGGTGCAAAGTGTGGTGGGGGGAAGAAGCCCAGTTTATTTTTTAGCTTGCTGGGAATTAAAGGATGGAATATTTTTTTTAATTATTAAGGTTATTAGAATTTAAGAAATTTTTTTTTTCATTTTGCAAAGCAAGAAAACCAGAAAATTATTGTATCATATTATTTGAAATAATATTTTGAAAAATGGATGTTTTCCTTCAATTTGATCCTTTTCTGAGGTCCCTAACAGTTGCAAAGTATTTTTAGAGCCAGAAGCAGTCTCAGAACACAAAAAAAAATACAAAAATTTCAGAACTAGAGGCTTAAAATATATGAACTTATTTTTCCTTCTCTTCTCAAAACAATCCTCATCGATATTGAGACGCAGGTTTCATTTTTGTAGCATCTGCATCTTTTCATAGAAAACTGTGCATGTTTATATCTCTACTATGAGTATTATGTTCTGAACGGGACTCCAATACCTTCTGAAGCTGCTATCACAAAAAGTTGAAATTTTGTTTCTTGAATTTACATCCCTAAGCATTTCACTATCAAAATTTGTTCCCAGAACTGAATAAGAAACCTGTAGAAAATGAATGACAAAATGAGGAAGAGACATGTATTTCCCACTAGGGAATGTGGCTACTTTATCTGCTACACAGAGCACACGTACAACACACTGACATTGTCATTCCCATTTCGAAATCAATAGATATATACCTATATCATCAAGGACATGTGCTGGAACCTCTTCCCTCCTCACATTAGCCCTCATCAAGCTGCTTATGGCTGCAAAGATGCCAATCAGTTTCTGAAAGGGTAATTCACTGCGTGCCCATAATAGCTTCACAGGCCATGTCTGCCAATCAATACAGACATCTTGCCATGCATTTCACTTGACTCTGTCAATTTATGCTGATACATGGATGAAGCTCACTGACCAAGTCTGTGAAAAGAAATAGGGTGGACTTGTTAAAATAGTGCTTTTAAAAGCACTTTCATCTTGGCAAATGACATCTTTAATAACCTAGTAACAAATGGATGTTTTAATCAACTGAAAGTCATCCATCTCCTTCAGATCAGTTTGAAGTTTATTGGAAGTCCTGCTTATTAAAGTCTAGATGCCATCTTCAGAGTCTAAAAGTTTTCAGAAGTCCTATTTTTTCTATTAAAAATAGAAGCATACAAAAGTAAAAGCCTAAATGTTGCATTTCCTAATCCATAGTTAAATTACTAACTATGTAACTGATAAATTAAGATTTGGTGAACATGATCTCAGGACCAAGCACACTTAAATAACTGGACAGGCTTATTTTGCAAAGACTTTAGAAGGAGCAAAACACATGACAAAATTATTTTGTCAATTGAAGGGCTTGCTGGCATTCATGCAAAGTGAGTAGAAAACATCCCAAAGCACAAGTTATCATTTGCAGAAAGCTATTGCTTAGCAGTAACTTCCTAGGGTTTAGTATGGGAAAATAAGGTTCAGGGAATTTTCATATATTCTCTTTTTGCTGATCCAGATTTGTTATGATCCTGTTTGCAACACAATAACTAGCTGTTCATGCCACAGGCTATGAACAGCAGATGAGTTGAGGTTTTAAAAAGAAAAGATCCTGATTTTGTATTAATTCTCTTTTTGAAGGCTGAAAAAGCAATAAAGTATAGAAAATGTGAATGCATCCAAAGAAAATGTTTATAAAAAGAATATTTTTCAAACTCATTGCCATCTGTCAGATGACAATGATCAATTGTGTGCTGACTGTCATTAGGAATAACTGGTGTTTTCAAAATATCAAATAAAAAAGAAGCATTAAGAATATAGCATTGCAATAGCATAGGTGTACTGAAGGACTATGCTCTTCATATTTCTTCTCAGGCACACTGAGTTAGACTAAGAGGGCAGATATCACCTACGGGCTCTTTTCCCTAGGAAATCTGTCTTTCTCCTTGTCTTCTGGAGGCAGACAATGTATTTTTTTCAATTGACTAAGGAACCAGCAGGATTCTATTGTTTGTCATAGAGCTCGTCTGCTGAAAAAAGCTCAAGTGAATCTATTTTTCTTTTCTAGTGATTCAAAAGAACATGTTACAAGACCATCTGTTAGCTACATTGACTATCCAGTTAACATCTATTTTCAAAACTACGTGCTTGGCAATAGATATCGCAAATACTCTCCTTGTTAATGTTGCAAGTCAAAACCAAAGATGAAGGCAGCAGACAGTTCTGCTACAAAACAATAACCAAATGTAAAAAAAGAAAATAAACTCTGAATGTTTGTGATGAACTAGATGTGCAGCATTCAGAAGACATCATCCATAATCTCACCAATCTAAATGGGAGCTCTAAGTAGTGATGGACTCTCAGGAAATGTGTACTACATTATGATGCATGTTGCTCTTCTGGTGGCAACTAGAGTCAACTACAGAGACTACATCTTGCATTAAGTGTAGAAACTCATTTGAAAAAAATGAACAGTTTCACCTAAAAAGATGTGTGACTTAGTATCAATTTCTAATGTAGCATCTGCAGTGGAAGAAAAAAGATATTTATTTTTTTCTGTTTGAGACAGTAACTGCAGAAATCAGTTCTTACACCTTATTTGTAAGTTGAGGGTTACTTTGAGAAAAGATTATCTAGCTGCTATATTTTGACCAGATGACTCTGAAGAATGTCTTAAAACTACTCTCCCATTCTAATAGTTAAAGGTAGACTCTAAAATCCAGTGACAGATGATGTCTTTTACTGAACATATATGATGATATTAGTCAGAATACAACACAGGGAGATTTGCTCCATGTCCTACATATTTCACTATTGGCTTATCTTTTCTTTTTATTTCCTAAAACATTAATATTACCAGTTGAACTGCAGAAGTATTCACCTTAAGTCACACACATAATGCTCTTTCTGGCTGTTTTATTCTGCTTGATCTATTTTCTTGATTTTAAATAACATATTTTCATCAATTTCACTATTGTGTAGCCTTCAGACAAGCTGCACAAATATACAGTGGCAGCTACACATACAATGTTGATGTTTTCTGTTTCTTACCTAAACTGTTTTCTGGGGAGGATACAAAACAAAATTATTCCATACTGTTGAACACACTGCTAAAAAAGCAAACAAGCAAAACAACCTCAAACATACATATGCTGGATCTTTAGGGCCAAAATTAAATTCTGTGAGAGTTTTTTTTAGCCAAACACATTTCAAAAACTATGTTCTGTCTCCCCCTCCACATTTCAAAGGATTATCCTCTCTTTGGCCATTTTATTTATCAGTTCATCGGTGTTCCTGCCCTGTAGCGCTGAACAGTGCCAGTGCTAAAGCAGCACATAGACCTCTGATGGTCAAGAAATAGGATTTAACTCTGTCTCCATTAGTCAGAACACACTTTCACTACACACTGCAGTCTGTAGTCTCATGGTATCACATTCAGCAACAGAATTAGAGTAACTGTAGCAGGGGAAAAAAAGAAAGATCAAATAAAGTTAATCAATATTCAATTTTTGAGATATGAATTGAATCCTGCAAATATTTCCCATAGTATCAGAGAAAATTATAGGCAAAATTGGCTATGTCTAAATTGGGAGACCCAAAATCATTACCCCAGACGTGTCTGTTCAATCTTCTCTCACAGCCCTACGCTTACTATAGCTCCCAGGGTGTGGTGCCGGTGAGATCAGAATAGCTCTACTAGGTACTGTTCAGCATTACGCATGTTTTGGGCTTTATTCTGCTTTCCACATGTTCTTGAAATTTCTGTATATTCAGCTGCTCTCCCAACTAGAGAGCCTTCAGGTTTAATAGGCCCTGTTACTCTAGAGAGCTTTCCTAATCTTTAAAAACTTTACCCAAGGAAGTCTTGAAAGGTGATGGGGTATATCAAAACCATTTATGCCATGAATCACATGCAACGTGACCTTCTATTGCAATGTAAAAAATTGCAGCAAAGTGAAAATTTCTATTGTCTAATCACTCTGTAAAGAACTCTGTTCCAGCCTTTACAGCTTGAAATTAATTTGCTTAAAAATATGCATGGTTATTCAACAGTTAGTCTAAATTGGCACCACAGGCTCTAGGGAGTACAAATAAGATTTTCAAAAAGGTTAAGCTACCGCATTTAACAATAGCTGATTTAGAATAAATTGCAGCTGAAACATACTGAATTCCTGTAATCTATAGTCTGTACAGTAGGATATAATGACCTCAGTTTACCGCATTCTACTGTGCCTATAGGAAACTGGAAATGGAAATACATTTTCTTGTTGCTTTTAGTTAAACGTTGAACTACCCACATGCTTAAGAAAGAGCTTAAGTCCTTACAAGATGCTCCCACTGTGAAATGTACACCTTTCAGTCTCTAATTTTGGATTTTTTCCTTAACAAATGCCGGCAAAACCATACATGAGTCAACCTGCTTCTATGTAAACAAGTTCAAGAGATTTTTGTGTTTTAAGATGATACAAAAATTGGATCAACATTTTTTCAGATGGATGTACGCTGAACATACATTTTTATTACTTTACAATATCATACACCATCAGTCAAGTTTGAGAGGTGATTTTTTAGAACCAGTTATTCAAACACATGCCAAGAGAAGAAAATACTTTCCATCATTGCAATATTGGTCCTGAAAACACACACTCAGAGGATCGCTTTCCTGTTTTTCAATAAATATATTGTGAATACATAGTTATGGGTTGTTAATAGTTAATGCATTAGCTAGGTTTACAGTATATTTAGAATGCAAGAGCTTACTTAGCTATTCCCTCTTATTCATCCATTTTCATACAAATACATACATTTTGAATGTTGAATAGTTTTCTTCAGATTTTCTCATCCCTTGCATATTATTCTAATGTAGGTTTTAGCCTAGACCAGTGATGGCTAAAAGGGAATGCAATCAAATAAGAAAGGAAGATGACGGAACTGAAGTCTAACTTACGCTAAGAATATCCTAGTAATTCTTAGGAATGTAAGAATACAGCTATTTCAAAGCTAGTACTTTCTGCTCCTCCTCTTGGTATGACTTCTAAGTACACAAATGCAAGAACCCATATGTATGTTTGATTACAAACCTACTGCTCTGCCCATACCTGCCACCACATAAAACTCGCAGAAACATGCATTGGGGAAAATTTTTAAAAGTTAGTTTAGTTTAATAAACAAAAAAGCACAAGTAGGAAAGAGAAACAGAGGAAAAAGTGAAAGGGAACAGGGAGAGCGAGCAGCAGCTGTGTCAGGACACACAGACCCAGCACAGAGGGATCCTACACAAAATTTGCCTGAAGAGAAAACATTGCAAATCACATCTCCTTGACCTAAAAGAACACCAACTTTTCCTAGGCCCTGCACATTGAAAAGACTGAAGTTGTGCAGAACAAACTTTGCTTTTTACAAATCTCTACACACGAGTTATTATATATTTGTCAACCCAAAATAGCCTTTATTTGCCACATCTAGGTACAGAGGCTAGATTTGTGCAAGGTAGCTATCTCAACAAAGTGTTTTGTTGATACATTTGCTGTCCTCTGAGAAACAGCTGTTTCAGCTTCTTCCACTGACACACGAGCGATAGGTCAAGGGGCACTACTGGGTTTCTCACTCTAAAAGCCAGTAATGCACAGTCTGTGTCTTCAGTGGATGAAAGAGCTGCTGCAGAAGACTGCTAATTGCCCCCTGCTCTCCCGGCACCGAAACTGTGAATGGGGAGGAAGACGTGGGCAAGGAGCCGGTAATCGGCAGTGAGCTGGTGACCTAGAATGTTTAATGGGGAAAGAGCGTGAAAGAGAGAGAACTCAAACAAATTGAGACAGATGGAGTTTCATTCTATTTCACAAAATAAATATGTTTGAAGAGAGTACAAAGGAGAAGCAAGGATGAAATATGCACGGTTGTTTGACTGGCTTTGAATTGTCATATCTGAAAAAATTGATGGGAAACAGCTTAGTTACAAAAGCAAAGAACTAAAACAGGAGTTCATGAGATTTGATCCCCACTGACACTATTGATCCACTCTGACCTTGGACAAGCCATTTTATTGTTTTATGTTCTGAAAGACAGTTACTAATAGGGCCAACAAATTTCTGTGACACATTTAGGGAAGCTTTATGAACCCATAGTGGTTTTAAAACAGTAATGAAAATGCAGTCTTGAAGAAAATTTCCTCAGGACTCAGACACAAGCAAATTCTTTTCCAAATATTATTCTATTTTATCTTTCACAAATACATGGCATAGGAAAAACAGTGTATCTGAGAAAAGTCCTTTTCTTTCATTAACATGGTCAAAATTTCTAAGAATTCTTTTCTACTTTCTTTTTACTCTACATCTCTGTTTCTACTGCATCTGATCACCAGACAACTAGATTTATTATATCAGCAAAAAAAAAAATACACATCTTATAATACTAGCTCTTGCCTGAGTACACCTGGAAAAGTTTAAATGCTTAACAACAGCTCTTCTGAACTACCTGACATTTTAAGTCCCTTCTGTGTGATCTTGCAGCAAGAAGATTAATTCCTCCTTTCTCCTTGATTGATTATTTTTGTTTTGCTCCAAACATAATGCTTCACCAAATTTCTCTAAGCATTTTATGAGACACATCTCAACAGCTCCTTTCCTATTAATGACAATAGAGTTAAACACATTGCTTGCTTGTTTAGCTAGCAAGGGCTTCAAAATGACCCACAAACCTCATTTGGCCTATAGAGTTATAAAATACTGCCCAGCATTGCTAAAATTTATGGTCCATCTCCTTAAAAATCCCCATATAAAAATCATTCAAGCCTGTCAGTGAAACCATTTCAATTTAATAACATTTAGGAATTACAGTGTAAGCTTTTTCACGGCTGCGCTCTGTGTGTGTGTGTGTGTGTAGGGAAGGGAGGCCATTCAGCCTGCACCACTCACCCCTCAGCTCCACACATCTCAGTGGGTTATTTTAATCAGACTGTTCACACGCACAGATCCTCCGGCAGAACAGATCCCATCCATCTTGTGCTTTGCTACACGGCCTCTCCTCTGCAAGAAGAAACGCAATGCTTTAATGACAGCCAGTTTTATAAATTATTTTCTTCTTTGGCCATCCACTGACAGCGCTGCATTTTTGTTCTTCTTTATAGCAGGTTTTCAGTCCTTTGGTGGTAAGGAAAGCGCTTGTTATTTACTGAATAAAAATAGTTTAATACAGATGCTATAAGCATGACGGGTAACTGTCTCATAGGTGGTGTCTTCACATGTGTGAGTGTAATCTTTAGGCAATTGGAGAGATTACAAACTAGCAGTTTTCTGAAATTGTTACTTCCCTGAATTCTTATGTAAATCCTGTGATATGTGCTCATACAATTACAGTATTTTTCATTAATAAATCTTTAACTTTCCTACAAGTGCAGTTCCTTTTAATTACGTATTTGTATTGCCCGTGCAATTCTGAACTAATTAGATTGCAACTAGATTAATCTCTTTCATACTTGCTAAACTCAATAATTGTTCTTGCAACAATCAATACACATTTAATTAATAGGAAAATAATTGGCTTATTAAATTAAAGTTACTTTCCCATGTTTTGCTGAGTGTTTGCATTGAAATGCCATTTTTCATCTCCTGCGGTAAATTTAAATTTGGAGATAAGGATGTTAACTCTCTAGGCCATTTTCCAGGTTTTGAAATGAGCAAGACTTTTGCACATACATGAAATTAAACAGTACACCAGGATATAAAACACCGATCATACTCCTCAGGTGTACATCAGTCTGTCCCCTTCTTCTCTAGTAGTTCCGAAGTCACTGTTACACTTAAGTCTAATTTGAGAGAAATCCTAGTTTTCAAAAGGTCTCATTTTCTACAGATTTGTGAAACCATGCAAAGGTATTTTCTCTGGTATCTCCAAAGGAGTTGACCTACCAAGAGAAGCTAAGAATTTAGTAATAGGGGAGGGAAAATTTCACTTGTAGTGCACAGCATACTAAACAACATAGCGCTCAGACAGGAGGCAAAATCCACAGGAACTTAGATTTCACCAGATTGCTGGCTTGTGGAATTATTCTCAATATGGAAGCCATTGAGTATAAGGATAGTAAGAATTTCTTTCTGCAATCAAAAACAGCAAACTAAGACTACATTAGAGATCTATACTTGGATTCTACAAATATTAACCATATGAATTTTACTGTTGAAATCACATACACTGCATAAGCAGTAGGGGGACTCCAGTAGGCAGACGGTTGTAGGGACCCATACAAGTCTCAAGCATAACAGCAACCCGAGGTAACGCTGCAATATCATAAAGATATCCAAATTCAACCTTCATAGGTTTGAAACATGGTCACATATACTTACTTTTATCCACAAAGGAAGCAGCTGGGAAAAGGAGTTAGGAAATCGTGCAGTTCATGAGCTTTCCCTAGATTGGTTTCTGCAGCTTGTAGGTCCATCCTTACACGGACTACTGTTTCTGGGATAAATGAGGTCACCATCTGTCCTGGTTTGGGGTAAAACAGAACAAGCTTTCTGTTCGGTAATTTTACTTATTAGCTAAGCCTCTTCTAACTCTCTGAAATTGACAGCATATTGTGCAGAACACTGTTGCAGGAATGTTATGTAGCGAGGCTCTTGCTTACAGTTATTGCTATAACAACCAAGGTCAGATAACTTCACTATTTGCCCCACTGGAGGGTTGGAAAAAGTGTAGAGGGGTCACACCTACAGGGAGGAGCAGGCAGGACAGGTGACCCAAAACTGACCAACGGGGTGTTCCATCCCATCTGCCCTATCCTTACTATAAAAGCTGAGGGATCAGCTTTTTCCTCAGTGGCTGACATCCAAGCAGGACCTTGTCTGTTCATCTGCCTTTGATCCCCATCTGTGCGTTCCTGACTCCAGATCCTGAATCCAGTTCCCCATCCATTGCTAAATCTAGTCTGGGACTTCCCCAGTGCCTGCCGGTGATGTCATCCTGAGAGCTCGATTTAATTTTGTACATATTGTATCTATTTCATTATTACCTTTGTATTTCATTAAAATAATTTAGCTCCTTCTAAACTCGTACATCTCTATCTTTCTCAGAGCAAGAGACTGAGGAGAGCACCTCTTGTCCATCATTGGCCAATCAAGCCTAAACAATAATACCATCATTCCTTAATATTGGAAAAACAGAAGAAGAAAGTTACAAGTGAAAATACGTCTATAATTCAATATCCCAGTTTCATTACTATTACCTCCTTTTTTCTATTTTTTGCACAGATGTTGAAATCAGTACTGTTTTTTCCTAATATTAGTTTTGATATTTTAAGTATCATAGCAATATTTCTCAGACTGCTGCCATTCTCATGCTTTGCTTTATATGAAGTCTAGACATTTCAACGAGTAAATAATAGATAATTCCATTTTTAAAGGCATTTGGTGTTTTGAATCAATAACATGCAGTTACTATGTAGGCTTGGCAATGTTCATCATCCTCTGTTGCCTACTTTCAGAGAGGAGACAGGCTGAGTCTTCCTCAATCTCTTTCTCACCAACAAATCTCACTGTCCATCTTTGGCTCTTCGGTCACTATACCACTATACCAATGTCTCTAACATTTTTTTCTTTCTCAAATTAATATTCAGTCTCTCACATTGTGTCCCTGAATCTTCCGTTATTAATTCATTTGGAGCTGCTACATACTACATGAATTCAGACTCATTTACTTCCTACAGCACGAGCGCAAGATATATATATAACTTGAAAGACTATACTAATTTAAAAACTTATGTAAGAGATTATTTCAGTGTTTCTTGCTACTTAATCCAATTCAAAGAACAAATTATTACAGAAATATATTTTACAGTTTTACTCGAGGCAATATAAATTTCTTTTGACCCTTAACTCACTGACTTCCAGCAGATGTGTTCCTGCTGAGCAGCCAGAAAAGAGGACTATTTGGTTTTCCAAATAAATGATTTCTAGACATCCCTTTATAAAATATATTTAGTTTTTATGACTTATTTTTTTCTAGATTAGGATGAAGCAATAAGTACATCTAATTTCAGAGATTCATCAGCCAGCTCTACAAAAACAGACATTTTGAAAACTATTACTCGAAGTTTCCTTAAATTTCAGTGGAAATGGAACTGGAGTGGGCTTATGGGGAGTCAGGTTGAATGACACAGCTGCTTTCAGCGCTGGAGAAATATGTTGAATCAGAACTGGTTTTCTCTCACTCAATAATAGCATCTGGTGTAAAAGCTAATCCTCTGATCAGTTCCACAGCTTTCTACTAGCGCATTCCATAGAGAATAATGTCTTTAAATACAAATGAAACAGACTACATTCTTGTCTTGTCCATTCTTTACATAAAAATAAAACTAGTCCTTGCGTTTTTATCTGTTCTGCTAAGTTCTAAAACGGTACCGATTTTCATAGGCAAGACGTGCTCACATTTCCAAGAGATGTGATAATTTGGATCAAGTGACTGTTAAGAGGCTCACCACTGTGTCAGGCCACATGACGTGGAAAATACGCTTTTTGGAGGTGCGAGATTAAGATACACTTGGTGTAGGATCAAAAATTTTCTTGGTTCTCATGACAGAAGAATCAAAAGAGGGGGGACAGCAAGAAAGAAAAAATGCGTTAAATAAAGTTCCCTGATACTAGATACATATTTCCCAGCTGCCATGAAACACTCCTGCTCCCCTCTGCCTCGGATGTGAAGCACCAAATACAGTTGGATCAGCTTCCCAGCCTCTTCTACCAGTACACACTGGAAGGAGAGAGGCTGTAAAAAGGAGAGAGTGTCCTTTGATCTGTAGGTAATTTGAACCATTCAGCTATACAATAACTTTGATTGCGTATATCTATATATACACATATGTAACACAATACTTTTTTTTTTTTAAGTCTTTATAATATCTCGATTTCTGCAGCTCCTCTTCTTGCTGAGATGGTCCTGTACAATTGCTAAATGGTCTAAAATAAGAAGAAAATTACTTACCTTCAGAAGATCCTGGTCATCCATCCATATTTTCAAATGGGAGAGAAATTTTGGTTTTATGCTCTGAGCTGCAGGTCAGTCAGTTTTTATAAAGCGCAGTGGTTTATCCACCCAGGTTTCTTCTCTCTTTCCTGTATTTTTATACTCCATTATTATTTTCTCAGGTAGACATGTTTTACCTGAGATTTACCTAACACATTTAAAATGCCTCCATTTATCATTCTTTCATGATTGATGAATGAGTTAAGTGCCTCCTTATTATTGTCAGTCCACAGGTAACACTATTCAATGTACTCATATTATTAAATAATAATAATTATATATAATATCTTTTTTAGGCACTCACTTTAACGAAGTAAATATTACGCACTAATGTAAACCTCTTT
>JAOXJM010000033.1:12089548-12102672 GCA_026413425.1 Tringa solitaria
GGGTTTTTTTTGGGGGGGCGGGGGGGGGAGGGGGTTGTTGTTTTTTGTTTTTGTTCTTTTTTCAGGGTGAGGAGTGACACAGTTGAAGCTGAAGATGCAAATGAAATATGAAGCATCTTAATCTGCTATTCAGACTAATAATTACTTCAGACTAAATGTCTTTCGAGTCATGTACGGGTATTCTGGTAAAGTTCCATGGCTAATAGTAACATGTCTCAGGGTAGTTGATTTACTGGTTACTTCTGAGAATGAGACATATTACACAAGCATGGAAGAATCCAAATTATGGAGTTGACTTATTTTTTCAAGCTATGCAATATCTATATAAGAGTATAATAAAACTAGAGGAATTTAAAAATCCTTGCTTTGTGATAAATTATGCCTGCTTACTTTTTAAGTTGTGCTTAATGTCACTTATACCACTGAAGTGCCATTGAAAAACGTTTCCCTATTTTCCTCCATCCCATTCAGGTCAGTTATCTATAAACTTAATACATTAACTAGATGGACAGCAAAACTAGCACTCCAAGCCAGAGTGATTTCACAGCTTCTATCAGCAAATTAAAGCAGTACAACAGTAATCCAGGTATTTGCAATTTAAAATATTGCTGTAGGGAGAGTGAAAAAATTCTTTAATTTCCTGCTTCCACTCTGGGTTACTTGTGTCATCTTAAATCACATCATATACAACACAGTGTAATATAATTTGGCAGAAGCTGACCATAAGTAACCCAAAGGAAGAAGTAAATCTGACTTTTGCCCTGAGGGTGGGACTCAAGGTGGCCATTCTAGGACACTCGCACAGGATCACAGAATGGTTGAGGTTGGAAGGGACCTCTGGAGGTTATCTGTCCAAACTTCCTGCTCAAATAGGATCACTCCAGAAGAGGCTGTCCGGGACCACATCCAGACAGCTTTTGGATATATCCAAACAAGGAGATTCCTCAACCTCTCTGGGCAACCTGTGCCAATGCTCAGTCACCCTCACGGTGAAAAAGCGTTTCCTGATATTTGGAAGAAACCTGTTGTGTCTCCATTTGCGCCCGTTAGCTCTTGCCCCGTCACTGGGCACCACTAGAAAGAGCTTGGCTCCATCTTCTTTGCAGCCCTCCCTTCAGGTATTTGAACACATTGATGAGATTCCCCCTAAGCCTTCTCTTCTCCTTCTTAAATAGTCCAAGCTCTCTCAACCCCTTGCTCACCTTAATGATCCTTTGCTGGCCTCTCTCTAGTATGCCCGCTTCTCTTTTGTATGTTTGAGTATTACTGGAGTAAACTTTATGTTTATACTCCGTACTGGTGGCTTTGGACCACAAACACAGATCAGAAGGTTTATTCCCTGTGTCACATTCCTTGTACTCATTTAACCTGCAGCTTCAAAAAACTAAAGTCAGCAAGACCTTTACTACAAAGTGCTTCACTCAGTTTTGCAAGAAATTTTCATCTATAGACTGCCCATATTACTTTGTAAACCAGGGACATTTTATTGTAATAATGACCTCTGAATCACACATTAAGGTTCTGGAAGGTTTTGTTTAGTATTCACAATACCTCACATATATACTATAAACTTCAGTAATAGACTATATTTGAAAAAGCAGTGCAGGCACTAAGTCAAAGAATATGCGCTTTACCATCTGATGAAAGTCATTTTGCAAAGATAGGGACAATTAAAAACATAGGAGAACAGGTATATGGCTACAAAGTGAGTTTACCTGGCTCGCAATTGGACATAATTTAATCTGATTTGCACAACATGCAGTCCATATGAATTCACTGACTTCATAGATTCCAAAGGGGTCACATAGCCCAGTGGTTACAGTCACTTCATACAATAGTCCACTGAGCATGACTACAAGACAAAGTCTTCTTGGCTATGCAGGTCAAGACCAACTTTACAACAAAGTATGTCACCTTACCCTGCAGTCAAAGAAGTGCTATTTCTTCATTTCTAAGAACGTTACTAGATAATTACATTCACTGGGATCAATTGTGAAGGACAAATTCTGCTGGGACTAGATCAGCATCATACAGGAAGCTCTTTACACTTTGCTGTATTGTGAAGTAAAGCAGTAGAGGACTGAATCAGCGATAGGAGAACAAATAAGAAAATGTTAATTCTCATGTTAGATGTTTCTACTATAGATAATTTTACATACTTCCTCTTTTATCCACCATTTCAATGAGGTATGAATGTGTGAAAATAATAAACAGATATGAAGCTGTTCAGCAATAATTTCACACAAAGTACAGATTGCTCAAAATTTGTCACCAAGGCCAACAACAAAAAAAAGTATTAAACTGCTAATATAACCTTCTTAAATACAAGGACTTCTGTCAGGAAAATGGAGAACAATGATGGCAAGTATCCAACCCCCAGGATACCAGATGATGGTGTGAGCAAGCACTAGATAAAAGCTGAAAAGCAATGTTAAAATTATCTGGAAGATATTCTTACCTGGAAGAGTCGACAAGGCAGGGCAAGCAGTAGATTCTTCTACTCTTCCTTTTTTGAGGGTGTGTCCTTCCAAAATATATTTCGTCCAGAAAGTGACTTTTTATTTTCAAATAGATACAGATGCTCCAAACTTTAATGAATGTAGATAATGATATACATTGCCTCTAGCTGAACACTACGAAACCAATGTTAGCTTCATTTGCATTACCAACTACTCACTTGTTCCATATGTCCACATGATATGTATGAAAGCTTTGAGGTCTTCATTTTTCTGTCAGAGGCTGTAAAGATTAGTTAATGTGTTTCTTTTTTCAGCACAAAAAAAAAATTCCATATGCAAATTCATGGTTTATTCAAATTCATAAAGCCAACTACAGAGCTTTTGCTGCTAGTAGTAGAGCAAGAGGCAATAATGCCCTGCACTGATTTCTTTTTTACTGCCTGCCCTCAAAATTGACATTCCTATCACCTCAGTATTTGCTTTTCCACTATAAAAACAGCTGAATGCTCTATAGTAGGAATTACAAAAACAGATTTCTGTTTCTCTTTCTCTATTGTTTGCAATTTTGTTAAAAGTCCTTAAAAAAAAAACCTTGAAGGGAACAACAGAGTACAATCAAAAGGAAAAAAAAAAACCACAAACGAGCAAACTATCAGCAGCCAGCCGCTTGCCTTACTCTCATCTAACATCATCTTAGTATTGTGACCTAATGTAGGTTGGTACCTGATCTTCAGGAAAACAATAGGAAAAATGAGTTTTATGGAACTAGTAGTATTATAGAAGGCTAAGAACAGGGGTTTTCAAGTGGGCAAGGATGACAAGTTACCTGTGGTTAGGGAAACTGCAAGGAACACACTGATTCAGAGCACATGGCAACAGGCAAAGACTGTAGTTGAAACTCCATTCAATGTTGTGTTCTGGGGGAGTACCTGTGGATTAAAGAGACATTAAGAAGTTTAGCTTTTCAACTGTTTTTCTATTTTCAATAGCAACTTTGAAAACTGATATGCAGGATTCAACATGGGAGGGGAGTGGTCTATATTGCTTTTATTCCCTTTGGCACATAGTAAGCAGATTCAAAATGCTTATGAGATTGGATAAGTAAAACGGATAATTTTCTTTTTTCCGCATCAGTTGAATTTTTAACTAAGTTGTGATTTCACAGCCAACCATTGCATTCGTTTATGTCTCTGCAGCCATCACCTCAAGGCAGTGTACAATTTACCAGTCAAGCTTTAATTTTTATTATGTTTTTTCTTTTTAAAAAAACCCAACCAAAAAACCACCCCCAACAAAACAATTTCTGTCTTAGAAGAAAAACAGCTTGACACTCCAAATTGGTATGAATTTTCAATGCAAAAGAACTACATAAAACAGTAAATAAATAAATAAATAATAGTAATAAAAGGACAAACACAACATAGAAATAAGAATGCTTCTCTTTTCTAACAGGCAGGTATTATTTATTTAACTTCTTATTTTTGTAAGTATTCTACTTCCAATTTTGGAAGCCTGGAAGATTTTTTAAAGATCTATCCTGTTGTAAGGAAAAGAAATGGGATTAGTATTAGTTAGAATCTGACTGCTATGAATCTCTACTAAGCACCTCCTCGATATGTATGTAAAACCTCATATTTTCTAAATAACATATACTTACATTTTTATATCTCTTACATATACATTTTACATACATGCATGTAACTATACCATTATAAAATCTCTTAACTTTTTGAAATCCAATAAAATTCTAGTTTTCCAAGGCCTACAGTAAATTGTTTCATAGTAGACAAGTCCAAAAGGCACATAAATGGATTGTGAAACCCAGAGGCATCTGATTCTGTTGAAAAGATCTTTGATGAGGATAAACTATAAATAGAAAAAGAAGTTCCCTTTTTTTCTACAGCCCATGGTTGTGAAGCCATTTTCAGATTCTGCCTTTCTGATAACATAAGCTCAAGTTCACAACAAAAAATAGAATAGCCTCCAGTGTGACAGTATCTGTTTAGGAATAAACATGAGGAAGCCAAATAAAATGCACTTAAATTCTGAAAACTTACCTCATTGAGCCAGCAGAAAAGAATAACGATACATCATATTTACCATTATGTACCTAATCTATTAAAAAACACTTCTGATAATTAATCAAAGTGCTCAGTATAATCTAAGATTCATAGACAGGAAAATATATTTGGGTAATTTTATTATTATCAAACTTCCTTTTTAACATGAGAAATCATTAGAAAAGCTTAGTTTCTATATTAATCTGTTACTTACTGTGGCATGTGCTGGACAGAGTTACAAGAAATAAATACAAACAGGTGAGATAACTTTGAGTTTCTAAATGCTTATTTATGAACTTTTTTATATTCCTGTAGCCAACAGGTGTATTGGCTGTCCATCCAAAATCACACTACAAAAATCTTCCCACATAAACACTAATTATGAACTTCCTACTCTCCCTTTGAAAAGTCTCAAAAATAGAACATAACTCTATTACTACATAATCCTGAATTAGTGGCTTTCCTGATCTGCTTTACCACACGAACTATAAACGAAAACCAAGAACATGCTAAGACGTACCTGAAAAAAGATGAGATTCACTGACATTTGGACAGAGTTGAATTGCCAACTTAATTTTTATTTATCTTTATACAGATTTGGGGTATATATGAGCTTTGAGAGTAAGGATACACTATGTTACACAGAAAAATCTACCTTGAATTTGGGCCTTCTCAGCTTCCTCCATCTTCTACTTGCTTTCAATAACAGAAAAAATTGAGAAAAGTAGTTTTAAAGAACAAAAAATATTATAAAGGGAAGGTAAAACAATTCAGATGAAATATGAGCTTTTCTACACAGAGGAAGAAATTGCTTCATTTTCAGGTTCCACTTGAAGTTACAAACCCAATCTTTCACTAACAGAGCTTTTTTTTTTTTTGAGAAAAAAGAAATCCAGGACTTAGACAGTTATGTTGTAGTTCAAGGGGTATGAAAACGTGCCAGCAATTTAATCCATTTCACATTCAGAAGCTCCTGAAGTTTGAGAGCCCACTTGGTCACATCTATATTTAAATTTGTTAGACTTAGTCATAATTTCTAAACATACTCTCCATAAGTCCTTCTTTTCTTGAAAGAAACATTTGCTGTAGAATAATGAATATGAATAATGCAAAGAAAATCTTTAAAGAAATTCTTCTTGCATATTTTAAGCCTGTTAAAAAGTTGAGTTTGAAAGACACTGTCATCCAGAGAGATTCATTTCTTTTTTATAATAAGAAAAAACATCACAAAATTGTAGTACAGAATACGTCAAGTTGAGTTTAGGCAGAGAAATTTGTGCCACAGCTATTCTTTTGAATTTTTGTGAGGCTAGAAACCTTAACACTATTCATATTGTAGAAAGCAAAAAATTCTAATTCATCAGTGCCTTACCTCAACTTGAAGGCAGGGAAGGAAAAAAAAAAAAGCTTAATGCTACCTAATTGACAAAACTTCACATTTGAAATGGAAGTTAACTTAGAAAAGTGATTAAGCCATGGAAGATGGAAGTCTGCTATCAGCCTCAGGATTCAGCACCACCAAGTTCAGTAGCATCTCCTATTGGCAATTCTAAATTAAACTCTTCCTCAAGAATTCAGTTTGAGAAGAGATAGACACAGAAATGAGCAAAGCTATGCCAACTCATTACACCTTTTAATCCCAATGCAAAAAATTCATGCCATGCCTAGACCTGGATTTTGCTTCCTTTGCCCAAGTGAATCCTCCCCTGCACATGGACATGAACACTGATCCAGAAACTGACTTTAGCTTGGGGACCTATTCTTTCTTCTAAATGTACTTTGGAGGCTACAAATTGCATAAAGTCTTCAAATCTGCCTAAAACTCCCTTTCTAAATGTAGTTATAAAAGAATCATTTCTTTCAAGCTTAGGGCCTCTTTTCTAAGTCTAGTCTGGTAACCCTTAGGAGACACAAACTAACCAATTTCCAGCAACTTGTAGTTCAATTTAGCTTCCCAGAAATTCAGCCCTAAATAAAAATTCAGCCCTAACTTTGCTTGATATTAGTCCAGGGGTTGTACATTGCAGGACATGATTAAAATTGTATGTGATAGTACTTCTCTTTGAACCCATCCTGCATTCAGGTCCTGATATTTCTCTGACCGAAACAATTACGTTAACAGCCATGCTTGGGATTTTTTCCTCTCTTTCTTTTTATCACCAAGCACCAACTTTCCACTTGCAAACTACAATGTCACCTGGACAAACACCCAAACTTAAAGTTAACAAGAGGACAGTAATCATAGGAAGAAGCAAACCTACAACCTTACTTGGATCCTTTTTGCCTCTTTAGCTCAACATCTAGTCCTGCCTTCTGACAAAAGCGATCTAGTAAACATACTGCTGAGAAGGGCATCTCTTAGACAAAGTCCACAGACATCCCTCATAAGCTCAGCCAGAACCTCCTTGGTGGGGAGTAGTTGGCAAAGAAACTCTGATGGGTGCAGGACAAAGAAACCCTGATAATGAACTCAATGCCTAGGAAAATAGAAGCCAGCAACAAGTATTCCAGAAAATTATGTCCAACACCCACATATGTATCTACACCACAAAAGGTATTAAAAAAAAAAACCCCAACTCACTACCTATCCAGAAGGAGCCTCTCTGCACAAGATCTCCTGGACAGACAAGACTGTCACTGGAGATGTCTGGCTGACCCCATCTTCCATAATGCTGATCATCTTCAAGTGAGAATTTTTTATCAATGATCAGACCGAGACCTAGGAGTGGCTTGGTGCTCAAGGAACAGTAAGGCCAGAAACTATCATGAGCAAAAAAGAATATGTAACAATGGGAAATGAAAGAAGTTCCCTGGGATTTTTTCCATTCTTTTTTAACCTTATACTTTATGGCTGCTAGATAGGGAGTCAGCCTGCCTCAATATACCAAATACATGGCACTTAATGAGTAAGACATTAATTTATTATCCCTTCGTTTTAGTAACAAAACTGCACAGGCAGTTCTCCTTTTGTTCTCTTCTTTCAGTCTATATGGTCATGTTAGCTGGAAGTGTGTTTTTACAGATGCTATTTAGCAGAGGGAAAAATAACACCTATCTCCCAGAAGAACCCTAAGTAAAGGTTTTATCCCCTTTTTACGTTATTTTTGAGAGGCACTTACATCCCATCAGCTTTGCTGTTTTTGTACATGTTGAGATCCTTCAGACTACAAATGAATTTGAATTTGTACATTATAAAATACATTAAAATAGAAGTACCCTTTACATTTTATAAAATTTTTTATTCTACAGTCATAAATGGGAACTTTGAAAACTGACTCAATTTGAGTTTGTTTTTATAATTTTATAGATAAAAATAATTATCATTAACTTTTTTATCTTAGACACCTTTAGATACTGACACAAGTCTCACCATTTTGAACACTTAACATGTAATAAAATTTCAGTAAATTTAAACGAAGTTAACAAGAAACATCCTCCTTCTACATAAGACCTTCCTATCAGCACTACATGTCATTCTTACATATGCTGTTATTCCTGAGTATTTCAAAGTTGGTAAACTCAAAAAAAAAAGAAGGTATATCTGTCCTGAAAGAGATCTACTGTTTCAATAGTTAACAGCAAGAGAACTTCAGAACAGCCATTGTAGAGTTCTAATGAAACCAACCAGACTTGCAATCCACTAAATAAGACATCTTCTCTAACTTGGATTCTGTGCTCTGTTAAACGCGTTGAGTCACTGTTAGCAGTGACCCCAGGAGCATAAGGAAGAAAAATGTACTGTGAAATTCAGCACCTCATTAACAATAGCAGATAGGTGGGTAACAGCTCTTTTATTCCAAAGTCCAACTACAGTTCATTAAGTAAGAATATCCACCTATCTGCCATAAATTGATGTATCTGGAAACAGTTGCCCCAAATTAGGTTATATACAACTGAAATTTGTACACCAGAAACATAATTCCTTATAGATATTCACAGAATTAGATAAACAGCCGGAATATTGTTCTAGCTGTTGACAAGATTTTAATACACAGAAAAAAAAAATAAAAATGACACTGTCCTTATCTAATTGTTTTAAAGATGTTTCTCAGTCACGCTTTCTTCACACATACCTCTGCAGAATGGGGCTTTTTCATTAGCATCACTTGCTTTTATCATATTACAATTTGCAGTTTTTCTCACTCTAGAGAAACTGTTTCCAGGATTAAACACTAAGGAGTTAATTTTGCTTTAGAGATGTAGACTATGGGTCAAATCTTACTCATAAGTACAGAAACCTTATTATTAAAAGGTCATTTACTTAGAAGGCAAAACGACTACAATTTACTAATGGAAAATAAGCCAAAATTAAAAATATAAAGTATCTATCCAGCGTTCTGCTGATTCTGCAGGCACTTTTTTCCAAATGTACCAGTCATCATAAAAGCTGAGGAAAAAGTCTATACTACAAGCAGTGGTGCAAAATAGTCTACTGCTACAGGTTAGCATTCATGTAAGTATCGCAATGGTTAGAGACTTAAGTTCAGGGGTGGGGGGGAAGGAAAAGAAACCACACAGATGTAATCATAAACTGTTCTTAAGAAGTCTGGATTTAGGAGACTTTGTGTAACATTTGTCTTCTAATTTTTCCACCTCAGCCCGCCTGCAATGCTAGAAAAGCGAATGTCATTTGTGACATTCAGATGTCATTAGCAACTAATCATACACAGTATTTTCTTTTATCATAACTAATAATTACTAGTTGTACTAAGAAGATAGAAAGTATGATGTAGAATTCATTCAGATTGGAACACTAGTTCAGATCCTCTGTGGAACAAGGACACTTCATTTCCTCTGCGGAACAAGGACACTTCATTTCCTCTGCACACAAAAACCTAACCATCAAAGTATCTTTAGGACGTCCCAAAATAACGAGATCCTGATTCTGCAAACATATATGCTGATTTTTAATTTATGAATTCACTCACCTTATTGAAGCTAATCACAAACATATAGATAGGCACGCGTGTAGCTGAAGGACTGGGAGTATTTGGCGTGGGTTTATTTTATTGACAAGTTAAAGAAATGGTGGTTCCTAATAACATTTAGAAAGCACAATAATGGATGAAAAACAAATAGTCCTAATAATTTTTGGAAAATAAACATCACAATATGCAGTTTTATTATGATAGTCTCAGTAACAGATGACCTACAATGCCAAAACAGATACTCTAGTTACTAAGAAGAGAGAAATTATTTAAGTACCGATACTTAAAACTAAAACTACTAAACCACCTTGAAAACTAAATCTCTACAATAGTGCATAAACAAACATAACCAAAATTTCAGTCATTCCATGTTGATATTCTTTGTATCAAAGAAAACTGTATACTTAGGGCAAATACTTTAAACAGATGGCATTTATGTCCATAAACATGAATAAGCTAAAATAATCTCTTTCATCTCTTCAGAGATAGTCATAGAAGTACAAATTTGGGAATAAATGACCTTACAATATTAGCCCTAGCCAGATGTTTCAAAGATCGTGGATTCAAGTCCTTGCTCCACTATGACCTGTGTGATCACAACTAATTCAAATAGTTTATCTGTGCTTCAAATCCCATGTCCAAAGCCGACTTTTCAGGTGATACTTGTCCTCACAACAAAACAAATGAAAAACAGCAATGCTAAAATTCAGAATAAAATTACTCTAAAATAAATTGCATTCTTTCAGATACTAGAAACAGGTTTTATTCAAGCATGAGAAATCAACAGACTGTGAAGTGTACAGATCTTAGAAGCACAGACCTCTGAGAGCACAGGACTTTTTGCCGGGCTGATTTGCTATAGGGCAATAGAGATTAATACCAATTAAATACATTTCATTCATCCTCCATATATTATTTAGTTCTGATATGAGACAAATGTGCTTGAGATATTAAAAATGTTTGAAAGAAATTTTAGACATATTAAAAAAAAATGAGAACATGACCACACAAAAAAGATAAAAATAAAGTAGTCAAGAATTAAATAAATCCTCCAGATTAAGAGTGAGACACAATTCAGGAAGGGTGAAAAACAATGTTTGCTTTCTGTTGTCTGTTCTTAGCGTGATCTATCTGGAGGCTTAGTTGTCAGAGGTTGTTCAAAGAACTGCTGGTTGTTTGGAAGAATATTTTGAAAACATTTGTAAAAGAAGTATCTTTACATATAATAAAATAAAAAGAATAAATGTTAATTGTACTGATTCCACCCTGAGAAAGTCAGGTGATGAGGTAGCAGCCTTTATGTTTATGAATAGCCCAGACTTAGCACAAAACACTATCAAAAATTCCATGCAGACTTCAGACTAGAGAAAGCACAAAAAAGCTCAGGAGAGACCAACTATAACGAGCGTGCTTCCTCTCTCTCTCTGTCCCAGACAATCCTAGGGAAGAACAACTGTGTTCTGTTCTAGAAGAGAAAACCATCAAACAACACTCAAGAGTCACTGTATCCCAGGAAACTTTTTTATTAACAGCCCATACATACATGACTCTGCACTTCTCCCCCCAATAATTCTGCTTCTACTACCTCAGCTGACAAGGTCATCTTGCTTCTGTAAAGTGATTTGGTGTTCCTGACAGATAAGTTTCCTGTGCTGTATTTTTATGTTTTAGTATGATAAATTAAAGCAAGTAACACAAAATATACTAGACCCTGAAGAAGAAAAGCATCAATTTCCTCTTAGCATCTAGCCAAGTATACTAGTGTTGCTCTACTTGAAATTAAGTTGACTTGTAGAAGTTCAGATTAGTGTAGCTGGAAAGCAGCCAGAAAACTTCTATTCTTTGAAAAAAAAGGATATTTTCTCATGTCTTGCTATAAATTCCTCTTTTTTCTTTTTCTGACTGAGCCAAAAAAATGTCTTTTAAAAGCTGTGTCTTTAAAATTCAGGAACAGTAGGAAAAGTAGTAAGAAGGGATTCTCGGATGTCTTTATCTGGTGTCATTTATGTTTTGCTCTTACAGGAGTAGAAGCAGAGTTTCCTAAATTCCTAAAAAGCAGAGTTTCAAATTCCTAGCTTTAAATTTTCTGCTAAGAAAAGAGAAAGGAAAAAAAAAAAAAGAGGGGGACTCAAGCCAAATTCTACTGTGGTAAATAAAAGAAAAAGCATAGTTAATGTTAGACCACATTCCACAGAAATATCATGCACAGGGAAAGGAGTGAAGAGGTACTTTTAGAGCAATCCAAAGGTGATCTTTTCACATCTTTTCTATTCCTTGGACAGCTAGCAGAATAAGTAACCATGACATTTACATAGGAGTATAACATGAGACAAGGGTGCATAATATATTAATAGGGGAAATATTTTTTTCTCGGGTGTCTAATAGGTTATTTCATTATAAAGAACAAGTCCACAGCTCATTCCAGACAATATACGTTTACCACAATAATAAACCTTCCTAAAAGGCACCTCACTTAGCTGGTAAGATTGCAAAGTAATCTGTTCCCCTTTTATTCTCCTATTTGAACTTCCTACACAAGGAAGGATTTACATGATCCTTTGTGATACAATGCTGTTAAAGCAAATACATGCTACAGCAATCTGTATCTGCCTTTCTTCTGTCTGAACTTTTTAGGCTTCATGGGCCAGATTCTAAGCTCTCCTAATTCAGCAGCTGAAAGCATTTCTTGCTCTTTCAACATAATGAGATCCCAGCACGTCAAAAATTACTTCTACAAAAAGACTGCACACTTTCCCTAGCGTTAACTGCAGTGTTACAGGGGAAAGTTGGCTTTTGAACAATCATATTTAAACTAGTACATGCAAATAAAATTATGTGTGTGCATGTGACAACAGTATGCAATTTGAAACTTGGAAACAATATTCAAAATTTAATGCAAATGAGAAAGGTTTTGCAATCAAGAAAAATAGCAGAGGTATGGAGATACTAAATTGAACAACATACTAAAATTGTTTATATTAGATATTTTTATTTATTCACCATTTTTCCTACAAACAAGTGAGTTCAATAACTTTTTTTCCCCAAGCCCATACTGCAAGCAAATGGATTTAGGGAAAGTATATGCAAGTATGTGAGTCTCTGAAAGACTTTGATATTCCTGATATTTCCTGTTTCGTGACCTGTGTCTACTTTTGCTAGAAAGAAGGAGATTCAGGGATAAGCTCCAATCATTTCAGTGACTGGTATTCACGCATGCTGGTTCAGATGGATTATTGTATGATAGGCAGCTAACATTAAATGTCAAAATAACATGAAATATTAAAGACAGCAGTATGTTAGAATTGGTATACTCTACGTTGGAATGAAGAGACTATTCAAAATTGATCTTCCAGGGCTGATAATATATTATACTTGACTCTGTATAAAATTTTATTTCTTTCATACCAAATATCTAATTTTTAAAAATGTAAACTTGAGATGTGCTACTAAGTAAAATATTACACACAACAGTAAATATGGACTAGAAAGACTAACTATCCAACAGGTATCACAGAACATATTAGGAACTGAATATCATGCTCGTATAAAGAAAAAAGCAGAACGTATCTCCCTATTCACCTTCCCCAAGCTGTTTGCTAAATATATGGCATTTACCAGTGCAGAATAATCAATACCAGTATATTAATCTCATGATCTACCAACAAGGTGTTTGTTTT
>JAOXJM010000033.1:12102772-12112772 GCA_026413425.1 Tringa solitaria
GGTGTTTGTTTTATAAAAGAATGATATACTTATATTAAAGCTCTTGTAGATCAAATAGATACTCTGAGAAAAGCCTTCTGAAAGATTGCGAGAACTACTAGAAGTTGTTATTTATATTTTTATTTTTTAAATTTTATTATTATTTTTGTTATTTTTTATATTTGAAATCAGAGAGACTTCAGTTTGTTCCAAGTCATGAATAACTACAGATGGAAAAGGATTTCAACAAAATATTTTTGCTAGGAAAAAAAAATCTGGATAAATGTTTTAAAAAGAATAAAAGTTCTGAACCACAAAAATGCTACTCAGCCAGTACAGGAAGTCCAAAATAGATTAGTAGCTCTGGCATCCACATTCTATACAAAGATCAAATTTAACAGATGGAAGCAAAGAATATCCCATGCTGGAGGCAAATATCATTATCATGAGGTTACTTAATTGTTTGGGATAGAGTAAAGCTGATTCTCTGACCCAACTACCAACTATTCCAGTTAATTTCTATTTCACTGCCAATTAAAATTATATTTCTAAGTTAGAAAAAAAAAGATTAAAAATTGAAATCTGAAAAATTAGTTTGAAGAAAATTTTTTTTTTCCTCTCAGTAAAGAGTATCATTTTGGTTCCGTATACAAAAGCAGATAATAGATGCATGGAAAACTCAATTGGTCAAATACCGATGGCAAAAAAAAACCATGAAATTTGTGAGCATCACTTTTTCAGAGAGGATTAGTTTTCCAGTTTGGGTAAATTATTGAAAAATTCCCTTCTGTTGTGATCTGGGCGTACGTCTAGCTATATGCCATAGTCTAGCTATGAAAAATATTTTGGTTTGTTTACCTTATTTTGAAATCAATTAGCACTTTTGCCATATATTTAAAATCTGGAAAAAAAAAAAAGTGCTGCAAAAAGTATTTCTGAACTGGTGTCATTCAAATCACATAATAAACATTTGGTTATTGACAAGAATGCCAGAAGGAAACATTTTCACGTTAATTATTGTTTGTGGTTGATTTTAGGTATTTATATGTTAAGAATTAATAAAATATTTTGAAATATCATTGCAACATTAGTTCTAAATTGCTATTTTCATTCCATGTTCTATTTCTTATTTGCCTTGTTTATATCATACTTAAGTTAGATCAAAGGCTATTTGTAGAAGTAATCAGGCCTATTTTCACCAGCATCAGTCATGGCTTGTCATTATCAATGAGCTCTCTGCTCAAGACTAGTTTCTATGGAAACCACCCACCAATATTACTGATATTTGTAACTTTATTTTTTTTTGAAAGCATGTTACTTTTGTTTTCATTGCTCATTTCCTTTGTACAACTTTTATGTTGTTTTACTTTGCACATGTGAGGAATTTGGCAAAACCCAGTAATAAGATCCTGCATCACCTATTAAGATGTTACGGTTCTCAGAGATCTGATCTACTGCAAAATAAATAGTAAAACCAGCAAATGATTTATCAGGAAAACATTTTGGTTTTGGAAGTGTCACCAGCAATGGGAAGTATTACAACAGCAACAGTTTAAAGAAATCAAGTCACAGATAGAACACAGTCAAATGATATTCTATGGTGCAATAAGCAAGATGTAAAGAACCAAAAAAAAGACTTTAAGACCCACAATTACAATACAGTATATAACAACTACCTATCTACTAATAGATTATATTACTTGGCTAATAAATGGTATTACCTTGCTGAAAGTCTGACAGATTGTAGAAATATCAGAAGAGATTGTTTAAATTCAATAAACCAGCTGCAAATTAAACTAGAATACGTTGGCTGTGTAACCACTGAGTATGGCATGGCGCCAAAAGCATCAAACATGCAAGCATTTACATAAATGTCTACAATAGAAAGTATAAAGCAACTGGAATAACTTCTACAATTTTTCAATTACTTAGCCAAATTCTTTCCAAGCCTTGTTCAAGCTACGTTAAGTGTTGTTTCAACCTCTGAAGACAGGAGTTCCAGAAGACCTGTCACGACAACATTTTTTTTCCAATAAAAGTACTCTCCTAGGTTATTTAGAACCTTCCATGTAAAATTAAGGACAGATTTTTTTGATACCTGGTAGGAATATGTGGTAGTAATCTTATTGCCCTGATAAAAAGCTTGAGAACAGAAAACAGCAAAGCAGGAAAAGAAAAGAAAACGTTTTCCTTGGAACTATATGGCAATTGCGGGTGACTCAATATCAATATTGTAGTTTAAGAGAAAGTATGTCATATAATAAAGCACTAGAAAGACTGATCAGAAATCTGTTCTATTAAAACACATATGGGCATATCTGTTGAGGTTGGGAATAAAAATTACAGAAATAATCATTGCAGACACACTGACAAATTACATTTAGTCTCAAGATTTCATGGAATATACCACTTTATTAGTGGTACTTTCCCAGTCAACTCAACAGTGACTTATGTTAAGCAACTGTAAAAACAAAGATGCCAATTACAGTTACTGTTAGAATCTGACCAATATATTAACTACCAAGTAGTCTGACAAAGAAAGGAATTGTAGACAATGACTTTTAACTACTCCAGAGGCAGAAGGATATATGATCTTAAGTATGTGGTATTACACTGTAAGGAAGAAAAACTGTATAGGAACCTTAAAACACTTGGCAGATACATTTAGAATACTATCATGAAGCCATTAAAGAAAAAATTTCTCTTTCCAAGTAAATATGATTCTGTTCTTTTATCAACACTTCTAAAAAGACAACAACTAAGCACATATCCCACTGAGGTATCATTTCTTCTCAAAAAATTTGACATTTAAAAAAAAAAATCAGATTAGGCCTACCGAACGGAGAAGATGTTCACAGAAGCGTGGATCACATCAGTTAGGATTCGAATTGCAGAAAACTAATAAAGCCTATGCCCTTTTTCCCCATCCCCCAAAAGGAGTTGCTATATAAACTTACCTACTCATTATTTAAGTAGGATATTTGTGAGAGACTTCAACCTGCAAAGAAAAAAATGTTAGTACGCTTCCAATGAAAATATAAGAAGAAAAGATATAATATCACATTCAGTCAATTCTCGCTCAATTTTTCAAACAAAAAGCATGAAATTCCAAGATCTTGTAGAAAAATCTCATGACTTTGATATAACTTTTAAAGTGGCTATTTTCTTACACATACATATAGCTGAGTAGATATAGGGCTTGCACAGCTGTTAATGAACAGAAGGCAAAAAACAACTCCAACACAGCAAAAGACAATGGAAGTTCTGCCAGCTGTCTTGGCACAAGATTGGTACTTAAATATATTGCTAGAGGCTTTAAGAGTTTTGTTAAGGCATCCCTTCTTAATTTGTTATAAACACAAAGGAATAAAGATAAATAATAGAAAGTTCAGATTGTGCAGACAGTGTAAACGAGAAGAAAAAATCATTTCCCAAAGCTTCTAGGGAGATTCTACTACAGAACTAAATCCATGTTCAAGAAGTAGAAATAGCGTACCTAACCAATCTGAACAGTAATGTTCCAGATGAAACAGACCAACTGTATCAAAACAAATCAGCAATTTAACTGTTCATGATATCAGGACTGCATCAGATATGATCCTCTGCGGAACTGCTAAAGAGAACAAACAAAAAGAGATAGTAATTCCAATAAGTAAGTGTACCTGAAACCTTCCTAACGGCCTATATTGTTAACAATTTTACTAGACCTGAACAAAGGAAACACATTTTCTTATCAAATCTCAGCAACACATTCTTTCAGGATAAAGTCAGGCTTTTCCTCATCCACAACTTCATCAAACAATTGGCACATTTTGGATAAGTTTTCATTTATATATTTATTTGGATATGAAGCTATTTTTTCATTCTTACTATATGTCTCTCATTTCCAGAAGATAAATTCATACTAATATTGCAATATGACTTAATATCAGATAAACAGTACATACCTGTAATAACTTTGTTCGTTATGCTTGACATCAGTTTTAGCACTACCCCAATTTCTTCATATGCAGATTAAAACATTATTCTCAACATGAAAACATACATTAATGCAATTTGTAAGATGCTATTACATCTCTGTGTGAGTCTTACAAATGTTTCTATTTCTTCTCCTTATAACGCAAAAGACGTGACCATGTTTGTTTTCAATACAGTGTAAATAGTCCATAAAACCAAGTCCCAGGAAGTCACAGTTTTACTTGAGGGATGCTAGTAGCTAGACCACATCGTTTTACTCCTCTGATAAGCAAAACAAAACTATATCTCATGTAGTCCCTCTTGTGGCATATGATGTGTATACACACATAAATATACACACACACATACGTACATATGTTTACACGCACACTTGACAAGTCTTTTTGGTAAATGAAAAAATTATGAGAACCATAATTGATTGAATAAATATATATACACATAAAGCTATCATTTAATAAACTCCCCCATCTTTTAAGGGCCTTCTTATTTTACTTCTAAGCAATTATAGTGGAGTTTTATTTATTTGATATAAGAAAATACGAGAAAAAAGTATTTATATTTCCATTAATATGAAAAACAATGAAATAATTAAGCAAATAAGTGGTTGTAAGAATCTGAATACCTATCACCTGTGAGTTAGCCTACCATTAAGACCTGAAGAAGCCAAGTCTCCTGTGCAAGACCATTTCAGGAGATGCAATTGTTTACTGAGGAACACTTGTTCAAGGCATGGCAACATCTGAACAAACTAGACAATAACAGAACACACCTGCTGAAAATATTAGAGGTTTTCTTTCTTAACTCAGAATGTTCAAAAGCAAAGGTTACAAACCCAGCAACTTCCGCCCTGGCTGAACAGATATAAATGCAATAGATGTGACAGAACAATGCTAACATTTACAGAAAGTCAGGATAGTGGGCTACTTTTTCATATTTTATTAACTTCCTCAGTTCAGCAAAGGTACAACTCTCATTTCATTGCTCTATCAGAAGTATATGAATAAAAGTGAATTCAGACAGACTGTGGGGCTTCTTATAGTCTCCACGGACACATCTCACCTTACCTCTGCTGGTAATTAACTCAGCTATTTTAAAAAAAATAGTTTAAATATGGTCAGTTTTATTATTTTGATTGCACTCAAGTAACTTACCAGGAATGTTACACTGGAATTATTTGTCCTTCACTTATCCCAAACAATGCCATCTCTGAACTGGATGGAGGAACCAAACTATATCTATGCATCAAATCCTAAACTATTTTTCAGACATCTTCAGAATGAGCATGTGCATACAGACACACACGTGCATAAATATTTCTATTTAACAGAAGGAATTTCTTTTTAGATAATGATACCCAAACAATTTTCATGATACATTATGACTAATACCAAGATGAACTTTTGCCAGAATGAAAAAGCACACTTGCACAGATTAACAATTATGTACTTTCCCCAAACACATACAAACTGACTTAATTTGAATCATCACCCAACTAGCTTTAGTTTCCATTAAACAAAGATAGATAATTAATGTGCAAGTCCTATTACCTCTTATTTATGCTCCTTTAGTTGCCATATTCAATGAGTACACTATGAAAATATTTAGACCAAGACTGTTGTATTAGGGTAGACACAGCCTCCGGCACTGCTGCTCATTATGTTGATTTAAGTCATAGTGTGCCTTAATGATGGGTTGGAAAATCCTTCTCATTTGAACTGCACAACCTGAGGTTATATTTAACAGGATTCATTCTAATGTACTCTGCCTCCACTTGGCATTGGTTTTCTTGAGAGATGAAGATTTTCACTACAGGAAAAATAACACTGAAAAGGAACAACAGGAGACTAAAACAAGGTAGTCCATTAGGAGGAAGGGCACGCTATCACTTTTAAACACATCAGGTGCGTAGGAGAGCTGGGTTCATGTCTTAGTAAAATGGGATTTTTGCATATATCAGTATTTTCCAGGGTTCAGCTGTGGATCTGGTATAAGATCCAGCTTAGAATGATTAAGCAGGATTATTTCACACAGTTCTTACACATTTTGAGCTATGTTACCTTTCTAAAAATGCATAAAATACTGCTACACACATGTGATATGAAGAAAGAACAAAGGTGTGTTCTGCCCAAAGATATATTGATTTAAAGTAATCACTTAATATATATGTTATACTTTTTTTTTTCTTAAACTGCACTGCTTTTCTTCTTCAGCCCATACTACTACCATGTTTCCTCTCCTGCTTACTCTAATTCTAGTTACATGCCATCTTCTCTAAATGTCTTTGAGGTCAATCCTTTCTCAAGACTTTCGAAAAGGAATGCTTCCTTTCAGCCCCAGCATGCATTTCTAGAAACATTTTGAAGACAAGACCACCAGCAAGGTCCTGCATGTGGGTCAGAGCAATCCCAAGCACAAATACATGCTGGGCAGAGAACGGATTGAGAACAGCCCTGAGGAGAAGGACTTGGGGGTGGGTTGGTTAACGAGAAGCTCAACATGAGCTAGCAATGTACCCTGGCAGCCCGAAAGACCAACAGTATCATGGGCTGCATGAAAAGAAGCATGGCCAGCAGGTTGAAAGCGCTGATTCTGCCCTACATTAGTGCTACAGAATACATCCAAAGGTGAATTTTATTTTAATTACTTAAAAATAAGGATCTACTCTGTACTTTTACTTCTCTGGCACTAATGTGGGGAATTCTATCAAACAATTTTTAAAATTATGGTTCAGGCTGATTTGCCTTGGAATTTAACATAACAAAGAAAACAAAAAGCACACACAAATTACCTCCTTTAGGAATATGCTCTTTCATTAACACAGATGGCCAAGATTTCCATTTATGTTAGGAGAGATGACATGAGTTCTGTGCAAGACAATCACCCCTTAGAATTCTTAATATAGTTTTCTTAGCAGAATACAATTCTTAGGACAAGAATTTTTCCTCCAATGAACTAGAATTAGCATGCTCCTGTAACTGTGGCAAACGCCAACTCTACAGTTTTCCCAATCCCTGCAAATGAATGCAGTTATTTATATGTCTTTGAATGTATAATATGCATTTATAACTGTTTATCCCTACATTTTACATTAATATTTTCAGGCAAGTTCAGCATGATGCTTCACCTAGAGTCCAACTATGTTTCCTAGGTAATTTGTACTTGTTTTTTTTTTTTGTCCAATAAAGTGCTGGGCTAAGTAATCCACCATTTCAGAAACATTTAAAAAGATGACAACTGCTGCGATCATATACCATAGTGTTTAGAGATACAGTCAAGCAATAAATGCAATAGCTCTACTATTTTCATGGACATATCTATGAATATGGACTAAAATAATAAAATAAGTAAATTCAATTTGTGTAAAGAAAGGATTAATTATTATAATTTTACTTAATATAATACTACATAAAGAGTCTAGAGTACAAGCACCTTCCCAGAATTTTCATCTTAGACTGGACTACAAGAAAACTTAAAAATAAAACAAAGCAAACAACAAAAAGTCTCTCTTAAATTGTTGTTAACAATGGCATTAACACGAACAGAAAGCACCTATATGAGAATAATAATTTACAGTTCTGTTACCTCCTCTGAATTACCAGATGACACTTGCCATTTTCTCACATTTCCTTTCCCTTTCTTTCATTTGTATTTGCTTTAAAGGTGAATGGAAGGTAAGAGTGAAAAAAGGTACCAGAGTGAAAAAAGGAAAATCGAACATAGGCAACAGAATTTTTTCTAAGCTTGATAAAAGGAGGAAGAGCAGCATACACCAAGGCACAAAAGAAGTACTTCTCATTGCTTCCCCACATCACTGCGATAAAGTACAGTGCACGACTCTTTTCTGCCCTTTCCTCCTCTTTTGGGAAGTGGAAGCTTACTCGCCTCTGTACTCAGGGCAAAGCAAGATGTTGTCAATTGGTTCCGAGACATTTAAAACAATAAAAGCAAAAAAAAAAATCTTCTGTTTTTCAACAAAAGCCCAAAAAACTGAAGGTAAACTCAGACTACAGTCAACCTTTTGCCTCTAACTGAAGCAATGCACTACTATCTGCCTTTAATTAAGCCAGTACACAGAATTTTTCCTTTCATTGGAACAGATGTAAAATCTCTTACATTAGTTACCTCTATTGTATTCATAACCTGGGCCTAAAAGGTGTGAAAGACAACCTAATGATCCAGACTAAAGATAGCAGAAGAGGCTACAGTAGTGGCATAGCTCTTCAAAGTGGAACTCATATATCGGTAGTCCTAGTGCTAGCAAACTCTATACCTTGTCCTTGGTTTCATCTTATTACATCTGCAATGACTATATAACTGCTTACCCATAAGAAGACAAAACTAAGACAAGAGAAAGACAAGAGACAACAGCCTAAGGTTGTGCCAACGGAGATTTAGACAGGATATTTGGAAAAATTTCTTCACTGAAAGGTTTATCAAGCATTGGGACCAACTGCCCAGAAAAGCAATTGAGTCATCACCCCTGTAGGTACTTAAAAGATGTATAGATGTGGCATTTAGGGAAATGGCTTAGTGTTGGACTGGGCAGTGCTAGGTCAACAGTTGAATTTGATGATCTTAAAGGTCTTTACCAACCTTAATGATTCTATGAAAGCATAAAAAGGGATAATGAAATATTAACAGTAGAAAGACAGTGTCGAAAACTAAAGCAACAATGTAAACCCAATTCTGAAAGTGTTATGTCTACCCTTTGCTTCATGAGTATTCATAACTACCATTATGGTTATCCTGAAAAGCATCAAATTGGTTATCTACAAGTAACAGAGACTATTAAAAACAGAGTAAATCAGAACTTTAACTTTGAGGTTTGGGGTGCTGGTGTGAGGAAAAAAAAACCCTCACCAAAATAAAAAAAATAATTATTTATTCTAGACATACAGTGATTTTGACTAAACCCATGTTGTCTATTTTGAACATGCAAAGCGTTCATTTTACGTCTCTTCCTCCCACTCCATTAACAGTGATGAGACCTACTAGGTGTTCCTCTAATATCCAACACTATCACATAAAACTTTTTCTTCATGAAGAACTCAACACAGGCTGCTAGACTTCAAGACAGAAGGAAAAGAGAATAGATGGGAGGGGAAAAAAAAGGCTCAAAGCTTGTAAACATTAGCCATTAGTTACTGCATCAGTATTTGTCACATTGTCTGTGTGTTTGTTGATCTCTCTTGCTTGAAAACAACAACAAAAAAATACGCAAGGTTTTCTTTCATCAAATTCCTAAATTATTTTTATTTAAAAAAAAATACTTTAAAGGATATTAACTATTGTCAAATTCTTTCAAATCTTTTAAGATAGAGCTACTCTTTTTCATTTTGATTGACAATCCTGTAAGACACTAGAATGGTACTTTATAACAATAGAACATTCTGTAGAGCTGCAGAAATATGTGGGATACTCTTTAAAACATATCCCATTGGCATAATGAAACATACACCTGAAGCCCAGACATACAGCTCCTAGGAATTTAATTAATTTACTGAAGACAATTTACTAACATGAAAGTACACTTGTCTCCAGAGAAGAGAGATTTATTTATAAACTTTTTTGTCACGTGTAGAAAAACTGTGTTTACTAGCCGAATGTGGGGGGGGATTGTAGGTTTGCAGTGGTTTTGTTTGGCTGGGATTTTTTTTTTTTTTTTACTTTTGAAAGCTCTAGTTACATTATCTATTTGGCTTCAGAAAGTTATACTCTGGACTTTATTTAGCAATCAAAATGGATTATATCTATTAAATTAATTCAAAAAAGTGTCCTTTGTTCAATGGACACTTCACCAAAAGGGCATCTTATGCTGTCTTTCTCCCCAATCAAGCAACATTGGTAGTTTATGTAGAACTACTACAGTTGTAAGTATTTTACTAAGAAATAAATTGTATATCACCATAAAAAAACCAAAATGTAACCCACCACCTTGCCCTCAGGAGGGTCATTTCTCATCTTGGATACCCCACTCCATAGGTAAAAGACACCTGAATGGTGTTAGACATCTGACATCTACCAGAAATCTGGAAACAAAGAT
>JAOXJM010000033.1:12131126-12146995 GCA_026413425.1 Tringa solitaria
CCTCATCATTGGTCACTATGTTACCTCCCTTATCCAGTAGAGGATGGAGGTTCTCTCTTAAACCTATGTGATGGAGATTCTTGTATAGGGCAGAAATATCATGAACACAAATTATCCAGATTTTTTCACTCCACAAAGAGGAAGTTATAGCCCTAATTTTGGAAAACACTATGGCCTAAGCCTACAACTCAAATTGAGTAATTTTTAAGTAATATCAAACTATCTTTATAATGTTTTATAATGACAGCACATCTGAACTTTAGAGGTGTCCTGCAGGCCTTGAACACAATCTCCAAGTAATTTAAATTCCTTTATATTCTTAATTTTCTTTGCATACAGTTTTGGGATGCAGGACATAAAAAGTTCCATTGACTTTCAATAAGATTTAGACTCCTAAATACCTAAAAGTCTGACTTTTACTGTCCCAAAGTCGTTAGAAAGAGGCACACGGTGATCTAAATTATTAGGTGTTCTCTTTCCTTTCTTAAAACACTCATTTAGGCTAGATTCTCAAAGACCCTACAATGGGACAAAGTTTCCTTCACCACGGCTGTGATCATCATAAAGACTGCCTTTATAAAAACCAAGCATTATTAAACAACGTTCACCGTGCTTTGCAGTAATGATGAGCGCACCATAAATTCCACTATGATAAAGAGTCAATTTAAGCTACTGTTAAAGTCCACGTTCTATTTGACTTTCCAGTCATAGTCTCTGACTTGCTGTGGGAGCTTCTCACTTGGGGAACATTCTCACTTAAAATACAAGCTTTGACAAAGAAAGCTAGAGGAGAATACTGGTCTCGGGGAGGGGAAAAGCCTATTATAGGACATCTTCCTTGAAGATGCTGGCTTGCTTGTGTGTTTAACATTGACTTGTAAGCACTTGCTAACACTCGCTACCTAAAACAAAGCAGAGCGAAAAAACAAACCCCAAAAACAACAAGAAAGGGAATGTCAAGAAGTCCAGCCATGCAAACATGCTTGTTTAGATTAGTTTCACCATGCTGTTTCAAGTACAGATCCATGCCTATTTTCCCTTCATTGGGTACAGAGCAAAATCTAAGTTCATATTTCAAATATCTGACAAGATCTTATTATAATCTCAGTCTTAGCACCAGAATAAAAATGCATTTTCTCTGAAGAGGCAAATTTTGAAATAACCATGACATTTGAGATACTTAAGAGGCAATGACAAAGGTAAAATTAAGTTAGATTGCTGATTAAATATTAAAGAAAATCTTTGACATTAACCTGGGAACAATGGTTTAAGAAAGCTGAGAGTAAGTCATATATTTAGTCAAAACAAAATTGTTTATTGAAGAAACAATAAATTATAGTGGAAGGCAGTGGCTGCAAAGCATATAAATTAGCTCAAGAGCAATCTAGATGTATTTCTGGAGGGAATGATTGAAGGAATAGTAAGAAAGCTGAAAAATGGATTGAGATCAGCAGCAACAACAACAACAAAAAGAGGCATGCTGTGTAGATAACATTTTCACGTTCTTAAAATTTCTGATATTCTTATCTTGGCACAGCAGGACTATGTTGTACTTAATTGAATTCTGAAGACTTCCCAAAAAGGTGTGTGCAATAAACGTGCGTTGAATTTCTTTTAAGCTAGTGAAACTGAATAGAACAGTTCAGCTGGAAGGGATCTAACAAGGATCATCTAGTCCAACTGAAACACCTTTCCTCTCTTCACTTATTTCTTCGCACGACAGTATACTTAAAAGTATCTTGCTCCTTCAAGGGCTTGATTCAGTAGCATTACTTTTCCCCCTGATAACATATACTATTAGTATATGTAACAATCTGAAATCCCTTGGAAATGCATCATCTCCTTCAGGGTTATTTGCACCAGCATTGTGCCAATGTCATTGTCCTAGTGTCAATATCCCATTGCATTTGTCCCATACCTATACAGCCTAGCTAGAACAGATATCTACTCAGATACAGAAGACAGTTCCTGAACTGGCAGACCAGCTAGAGTTTTAGACTATCAGGTCACTCTTGCACCTTTCTTCTATGTTGCACTGTATTTTTTTATGTGGATTTAAGGCAGTAGTTTGAGAGTTTGGGGTTTAGTTTTTTTCCTGGCAAAAATGGAGAAATGAAGGGATATTTGGATTCATAGGGCAGAGTGAAAAAGACTCAAAAGGTCACAGAATATCCCTAGAAGTATGGGAAGAGTAAGAGGATGGTTTGAGCAAGCAACTAGTCCATGCATGCTTTAAATACTAAAGATAAAAAAAAAAAAAGTATGTAAGTTTAAACATGTTGTCTCCCATTCCAGAAGACTGGTACTCTGCCTATGCTAGTCTTTAACTACTGCAAAAAGACTTGGATACCAGTTTTTTAGCAGCGTAGCCAATACAGACAACATGCTTCCAGTTGTGTCCTCCACTTTGAGTTAATCTGAACTGCATCATTAGTAATAAAGCCAATTCAAGCACATCTACTTCAGCAAAAAACCCTATGGTTGTCTCAAAAAGCTTACAATGAAACATATTTTCTTTTCCTTTGTTTCTATGCAACAGTGACAGCAGTGTAGAACTTGGATACGTACTGATATGACATCACGTTAAGTATGTCAGGAATGAGGTCTGCCCATAGAGACTTGTTGCAGGCTGGCAATCTTTTTCATTTGTTCCTGCCATTAGCTACTGGAACGTCTAACAAAACCCGTGAAAGCAGAACTATATCTATTCGTGCTGCTCTGCTATATTGCTTTTATGAAACAACAGTGTCTCTATCCAAACTCATTTAGTTTGCACGGGTAGTTCGTTTTTTACCTCTTCTGATTGTTTGTTGATTTTCCCACATCTTGCCTCTAACCAAGTTTAAAGAAGTCAGGTCAAGCATGCCATCTGTGACTGCAAGGGCTAATTAGGAAGGAATGCTCCTTCAAATCCTGAGCCTTACACAAGGCTGAGAAAAAGTAATGCCTGAACTTGTAGGGCTTAATTCATCATGTATCTTTTCACTCAATTCTGAAGAACAGTAGTGATCAGTCTGTGAAGCTTCATCATGAAACCCTCAGTCAGAAGGAAAAAGTAAATCCACAGTGAAAATGTGGCAGCACAGAATTTTAGAAGGTGCATGACTTCTGAGTGTTAATAAGGCCCAGCTATTGAATGGGAGTAACAAAACTCAAATGCTATTTCAGTAGGAAATCCTGTATTGTTCACAATAGAAAATGTAGAAAAAGCTTGCTTTACAATATTTCCCCCCCCAAAAAAGTCAGTAATATCCATCTTGGTAAAGACTGCAGGGGGAAGAAGAGAAGATGGGTGACCCCGAGACTTAACCACAAGATGACCAACAAAACCAGCTTGTTTTATCCTTCAGCTACGTATTGTTAGAAAATTTGCTGTGGGGAAAACAATGTCCAAAGGCAAGGCATTAAAATCTCATCTTTAGCTGAAGAAAATGAAAAGAAAAAGAATATTAGAAAGGGGTAATAAAAGTACACAGATGTTTTATTTACGATGGGAATACACTTGAGATTTAAACACTACTTTTACTACCAGAACGGCAACTTCAGTTCTAACCACTAATAACAGTTACACATGAGAAAAGGCATACTAAATGAGAGGTCCAGAGTTTTTGCTTTGCACCATGGAAACAACAAAGTAATAGCATCTTACTGAGATTCTAGTTCACGGATTCCTTTGGGTCCAGTGGCCTCCATATCAGTATTGAACAAGATCTATCACAGTTGTTATAACACATGCTAGACAAAGTTTTTTTATCTTCCTAATAAAAAGCCAGGCTATAGATGCATTGAGCAGTTGTATATACAGCTCTGCCTCAGTTTTTGTGTTTTCATCTGGGATCAAACTTCTATAAGTAAATGGAATTAAATATTAACTATTTTTGCCAAGAAAAATTGCTTTTGTTCAGATTAAAAAGACACCAGTGTGGGTTTATTCATGCTCCATCTGTTGTTCTATTTTCTCCAATGGTAACTTCAAAGCACTTTAGCATTATCGAGTGTTTGCGAAGCAATGGCAGCACAATAGTCCTCCCTCAGAGAGAAGAAAAAAAAAACGCAGAAGAGTTCAAAAGTGAAAGAAATTCTTAGTCACTCAGTTGGCTGTTTAATCCACTATTTAATTGTATGTGTATTTATTGCTATTGATTTATTTCTTTTTTTTTAAAAAAAAAAAAAAAAAAGACTGAGGGAGAGAAAATAACTTGCAGCCTTCTTAACACAGGAACAATTACAGCAGGAGCCCAAATCCTTTGCCGAATGAACAATGCTATTCATAAACGATGAAAATTTCAAAGGCTTGTTTCCTGCTGCTAATTTTTGCTAGTGAGCTGAATTAGCGGGGCACTGCTGGGAACAGCAGGAGATCTTTATGATACTTTTTCAGAAAGGGAAAGATCTGATGACTAGTGTTAATCATTAAAAAGCAGTTATTGTAGGTGTCAAAAAAAAAGATTCGTAATATGATTCTCTTTTTCCCTTCCAGCCTTCCATCCCTACCCTCTCAACAATTCAGCTGAAGGTAACTTAAAAAAAAAAGTGGGTGATTTAAAACATGGCCTAGCATATTGATTAGATGTTCGCTTTAAAATTACATTACACAGGACTTGAACAAAACTAGACAAGCAGATTTTTGCCTCCCTCACACTCTCTATCTTCATCCTGGCTCTTAAGCCATCTCAGTCCCCTCTTTTTTGGTTTGTTGAATCTGTCTGATTATAGGTATTAACAAATAAATCTGCAGATTTCATTCTACTGTAGGAAAATGTTTAATCTTTCTTGACACTTTACAAAAGTCCTCATCCAGGAACTGTTAAGGAGCTTAGTTCAGAACTGTATTTCACAGCTCGTATGGAATGTTTTGAAGTGACCTCATTTCCAACTTTGCACTATCGCTGTCTTCCTTCACATTCAAATTTTAATTCAGATTTGTTAAATAACTTTTTTTTTTTTGACATTACACTTTAAAACTATAGTATTTCTAAGATTGTTTTGTTGTTGCTGAACAGTGAAGACAGCTCAAGACTTTCCTGTCCTGGTCACTCACATCTGCCCCTACAGTTGTGTTGATGCCTGTGAAGGAACACGGTACAAACCAAATCACCGGAAATAATCATGCAGTGAAAAAAATGGTCTTCAAAGCCATTGTTATTACATATCATTGATATGCAGTGAAAAAATGGTTTCACAAAGAGTCAACAAGAGAAGTAACAGGAAAAACTAACACATAGTAATACTCTTTTAATGATGGTTTTACCCTAAAAATCCCCAAGTATATCACAGACTACACCTTAAATACACCTGTGTTTACTGGTAAGTTCATTTCATTCACCCATACTCAAGTATGTACTCACCATACTCATGCTCACAGCAGTAACTAAAAAACTTTTTTTTTTGTAAGCAAAAAAATAACGTCTCCATATAATAAAATTACTGTATATACCATGTGTGAGTTAGGATATTAGGGAGAATGCAGAGAGAAAGGTTGGCTTGGGTTGTTTGCTGGGTTTGTTTTGTCATTTGTTTTGTTTTTTTATAACCCAAAATACAGCAACAGAAATATACAGTCAATACCAACAGAGAAACTTCCATCAAAAACAAACATGAGTAGAAAGTGTTAAAAGTAAAATGCTTTTAGTCACTCCTTAGGTAGAGCAATGCACCCCACCACTAGAGAGATACCTGCCAAAGGCAGCTGAGATACCAGATGTCACAGTTAAGAACAAGAGGAAACAGTGCTGTGACCTGACCAGCACCAGGAATGACAAACTCCCATACAGAGCTAAGGGTTTGGCTATTAAGACAAACTGAAACTTTCTGAAGTGATACCATCTCATACTTCCCCTGACATTGTTTCATTTCAATCATAAATGGAGTACGGCCGTACGAAGTGTCTTTCCCCCCTACGTGTGGGGGGGGAAGAAAGTGGCAAAATAAAGATCAGTGGTTTTTCTTCAATCATGGTCAATCCTGTGGCATATGTCACATAGTGTTTTCTTCACACCAGTCAAGTATCCAGGAATTTCGAGCTACTAGGTTGATAGTGTGGTCGAGATTACTTCAGTAACAAATATTTTTTTAGATCTGTAGCTGTGAAAATTCTGCCTACAGTTTTCCTTCAATCCAAGTTACAAGTGATGTCTATGCCCCTTAGGCTATTTTCAGTGGGACTAACAGGAAAATCTGACTGCTGACCCACTCCTATATTCTAATTAGTTCTGACAGAAAAAATCATGATACAGTCACACCACTTCATAACCTTTTTTTTGTTTGTTTTTTTAAAAAAAGAAGCTTTAAACTCTTCCATCTACACAATACATTGCCACAAACAGCTGCTGATTTCCAGTTGCCAGTAGCAGGCTCTGGCATTTTAATGTATGATAAGAAAAGTCAGAATCCTTCACGAAGAAGAGAGAGCTAACATGCTGAGGGTCTTAATGGCCCTTTTCAGGATCTAGAGAGTAAAAATCAAAACATATTTGTGTTGAAATCTCACTTTTTCAGCATGTGTTTTTGTTTTTAACCAATAAGAAGTTTTAAGTAGGAAGTATCTAGTCAGTATCTGGAGACTAGTTTTATTGTGACAAACTACTGCAACAGGGAAGAGAACCTTTGTCAGACCACTCGACCGTATGCCTTCTGGTCAGTAAATACATTTCACCTTCATTTCATATACATACTGTGTCATAAGCCTGGGTACCTTGACTGACATCAAAGAAAATACTCAGCACATGCAACCAGCATTATCCACAGAATAAAAATAAGGCCCTTGCTTCAGAGAGATTTCAGTCAAGTAAGTATTTTTGCCCGTATGGCCCATAGTTTAATCAAAGCTAAAACACACATGAAAAAACCCTTTCATCCAGCAGGATGATTTATATATGGGAGTAATACAACAAATCTCTTCCCCTTTAGCTATTTCATGCTAAGAGATCTCTTGCATACTTCTGAACCAGAGGCACCACTTTGTCCCCACAAGCTGTTAATTTCTTTGGTTGGTGCTGCTTAGTTCAGTTGTCAAATTACTACGTATGCACAACAACATTGAAACTTAAAACTGAATATAACTTTAAGCACTTAACACTTCTCTGATTTTTTTCTTTCTGCACTTATTCTCTGTAAGGCAAGGTGAGTGACCCATAGTGATAAAGAGGAGAGCTGGAGTGGGGTACTGACTGATTGGTATGCAGCAGTCTCTCCCAAACAAAATAGCATCTCTGGGGCAAGGTCCTCCAGGATCATTGAGGTAATCAACAGATCACTGCCACAGGACATCTTGCTCCTGCTCTCTTCTTCACTCCAGGCTGCATCGTTTTACTTTCTCCCTTGAGAGCAGCGTTACACTTGCTGCTCAAATGACTCAGATGACTTCTGCCAGAGAGTGGCACACCTTATTTTTGCCTTTCCTTGCACTCCTAGGTTAGCGTGCTGAATCAGCTCACAAAGCTCTGGTGAAAGCTATACCTGATGCCGGGTAAACAGTGAGAGCACACAGCTAAAGCAGAAAGCAAGCCAGCATATCAACACAAGCCTAATTCATGCTCAGGGACTGCAATCAGAAACAACACAGTTGTGGACATAGATCATTTTGTTTACAAGACAAGAAAAAAAATGGTAGAGGTAGTATATCTACAGGAGATGAGCAACGGTACAATAAGTCTCACTTTAGGCACTTATAATACCAGGCAAGGAAAATCAGTTGTCCAGAGAAAATTCAAATTTCTTCAAAATACTTTGATTGTTTACCTTTATACAACTGAGATTTTTGCGGGTCTTCCTCCCATATAGAACAAAATGGTCACAAGTATTCTAAAATCTATAGAAATGTGACTGATTTATTGGAGATGGGATTACAAAACTGGTCTGCTGAGCGTACTACCTCATCAGCAAAAGAATTATACCTCTAAAGTCACTAAATTGAGCTCTGTCAGAAGCTATTCTGGTTATTCCTGACTGCAAAACTTTATTTCTACAGAAAGAGAGCAGGGGAGCATGAAACGAGTATATCCATATTATCCACCATGACTGTATACCTTCATCTTTATGTCAGGCAGTGAGTTTGTGAAACATTTGGAGTCTTATTCATGTTCAAGACTTTTGTATAGTTTACAAGGTTTTCAAATATATTTGTCATTAAACCCAGGTTCAGAAAATGTACCCACTTTGTGATTCTTTTTGTTACAGCTGGCTCAAGTACAGGTTGACTTTCATTCCAAAAGTGTGTTCTTTATTCCTAGACACTGGTGACTTCTTAGGCACTGCTATTCTGTCGAACAAATAATTAAGGGAAAAGGACATTATGGGCTCTGCACTGACTTCAGACACACTTAACTAGATTATTTGGGTCTTCTACTGACTCTATTAGGGCTAGCATATTGCACAGAGCACCTATCAGCAAATCACTCATCACAGTATTGATTTACACTCAGTTAGCACTTAATTGACATTTGTTTTTGACTTTGAAACAATGAGGACTGGAAACGTATTTTAAAGGATTCTGCAAGTCTTTGGTAAGTTATTCAAGGGAAAAGAATTTCTTACAATCACCAGGTATGTGAATTCATGTAAAAGAGGAAAAATTGCATCATCTTTGCCAGTCTTTTTTCTGTTCTACTACCTTACTCGTGTGTAGATCCTGTATCACATTCACAAGGCCTAAAGAAAGCCTGGGTGCTCAGCATGAAAGTTTGTATTTCCTCTAGCTATTTCTAAGTTCATGTTAAAAAGTCTGTCTTATTTTTGTATCCCAATGCTACTACAATAAAAAGATACTACACACATAAAAAAGGAATCCAGCAAGTATCAGTCTGCAGCATATCACCAACTAGTTTTCAGGGACCTTAAAAAGCATAATCCTTTTCGTAGAAGGCATTTTTTTTTTGGTTTAAGTTTTTAATTTCATGCACTGCAGCCATACATTTTTCCTCATTCCTAATTCTCCTCATTCCTCAATTTTTTTCTTTATCTAACTTTCACTGCATTACTAATAAAATAACTGTTTCTTCTCTCATGTACTACTGGATTGACAGTGCAGAAAGTTTCCATTTCCAAAACAGTAGTTGTTCTGTGAATAGACAAGAAAACAAAGAATTGTCTGGTACAGGATATCTGAAAACATTCTTAGAATGCGCTCCACTTCCCAAAACTTCCTAGACATTGAGAAATTGTTAATCCCAAGGCAAAACTTAACTCCGATCACAGTTCAGTGGTTTTCTACTGATTGTTAAAGAAAAACTGATTATTTCTTACTGGGTCCCGTGTTTACCAATTCTTCAAGCTTCCATTACGCCAAGGAGGCTTTTACCTTGCAAAACCACAAAGCCACAATAAACCTTCAGTTCCAATAAACACAACTAACTCTTGAGTATATGTTTGGGTAAAAAGGCTTCTGTCTTGGCATGCAGAAAGCACTTGGAAATGAAATAGACATGTGAGTCTTGTCTTTTAATGCAAAGTTCATACATAAATTCTACAGAGCTTAATCTCCTGTTGAGCTTGTAAGATTCAGAGCACCAAAGCCTGCATTTTGGAATGTTTCTGCAGGGTTGAAGCCAAAGGTTTAGTTTGCACTTTCTACTGAACACCTAAATGGAATTCAGGTTGACTAGGAGGCTCCAACTGGATTGAATTCAGTATTATAATTTGCAGCTACATTAGGAAAACCAGGAACTGTTGTGGGTTTGTGTATTATTTGTTAATACATACAATAAAACATGCAGCATACTGTATACCATGAGCTGTGGGCACAAAAGTCTCAAGCTGTACTCATACCTTCCCTCTACTGTCAGAGATTGCATGTGAGTGCAAATGGGGCCAGCCTGGGAATTCTGGCTGAATGTAGTCATGAGTGCAGCATTTTTACCTGCATCATTTGGAGAGCAGATGAAGTTGCATCTACCCTTTAGCAAGCATCTACTTTGCTCAGTGTTTAATACTGAAAATAGACACAAGGATCATTCCCTGTCTACTGCTTCACTCCGAAAGTCTGTCAAAGTTTCTTGTTGTTCTTTCCAGACCGGGAAGCTGGAGCTACTACCTCTAGATAACATTTAATGCAGCCATACTGCATACAAGATATTAAGAAGGTACATGCTGCTATAAAATTTCAGGTACTCCATTGGTACTTATGAAACAATATGTTTCAGCCCCTGATAACATAAATCAGACAGTCTATTACCACTTACTCTTCCAAATAGAGATCTATAAATATTACAGAAAACCAGAACTAGGTCTATTTGAACATATAGTATATTTGGAAGAGTCATGTTGTTCTTTTTCTGTACCTCTATCTAGAAAATACAGACTCATGTTGGTTCTTAGACTGAACTTCTTCATATTAAGGTTAGTATACAAAAGCTACTAACCTTAGTAACAAGCTACTTACTAGACCCATCTCCAACTAAATGCCCAGGAATGCATAATGAAAAACAGAAGTCAAACCAGAAACTAAACTATAGCAGCAGATTTTGTAAGTATACAGGAGGTAGTTAACAAGAATGAGGCAGAAGAGAAATGTTAAATTATATCCTGTCTCCTTATTTCTCTCTGCCTTCACTCATGGAGACCTGTGAAATGTTATCTTTAGGCCTCCACACCAAGCTGATCTTTTCGTCATTAAATATAGCTTAATCCGAATCATTTACAGCTTTAAAACATAATATCATGTGTCTTCTATCAGATAATCCATATGAAGTGAAGATTTTGTAGCTTTTGATGTATTTGTCAACTATACTTAAAAAAGAAAAGTGGGCATGGGCTATGAAAATTTATCATAAAATTACCCACTCTCACCAATAAACTGCTAATAAAAAGCTGGTTTACAAGCTAAGAAGATCACAATGCCAGCACATAATTTAAACCTAATGGTTTTATAGGCCAAAGCCACTAGGCAGGGCATCCTTATCCTGCAGTGTGAATAGGATTATCCCTGCAAACATTCCCCTAACATAGAATTAAGCTGTCAAGTTTACTTTGCTGCTGCATGGACGTATGCACAAAATGAACACAAGTTCAGGTCAAGTGTAATACTGCTCTACAATTACACATTGTTCATAAGGCAAGAAAAACAGAAGGAGGAGAAATACGTCAAGAACTGAATTACCGCTAAACATATTTTAGGACATTAGCATTATTAGTCTTAAACAGAATTACTGGATCATGCTGAAAAGGTAGTGACAACACTTTAAATGAAACTTTAAAAATATATACATTTTGCACTTTAAGCTCCTCAAGTGTCCTTGATTTCAAATCCTTCTCATTTTATTCCCAGAATTATTGTCAAAAAAACATGTTTGCTTCTTAATTATAGAAAACTATTAACATTAGTCTAAAAATACATGAAATTATAACTGCAATAAGTTGAATATTCATGAATTCCCTGTTACGCTGCCACAAAAACAGTCACGAAGTAGGTTATGGGGTTTTTTCTTCCCCCCACATACAGTAGTTATGCACATGCACATTAATAGCCTAAAGGAATTTATATTTCTCCCCTCCCTCCTCCGACATCTACAAAGGTGTCTACCTTTGCTTGTTGGAATGAAAAAAAAAGAAAAGACTTATCACTTTGTGAAACGTAAGTAGAATACTATATTGAAACAAAGGAAGACTCAATTGCATATAATAGTGTCTGTAAAATCACAAGCAGCACAAAGACTCACTAAGCACGAGTAATTCACTCTTGCAACATAAGTAAGGCACCAAAACAAACCATCAGGAAACAGTACCAGAAACTCCAAAAAAAAAAAAAATCTGTGCAATGAGTAATTAAACCAAGGAGAAATTTGCCTTGTTAATGTCAAAAGGCCAGTCTGTCTTAAACCTTATGTTAAAATGTTTAGGAGTAAAAAAAATTCAGCTAAGGTTATTGAAAACACAGATATCTGTCAATTCTGCCCTGAGCAGCTGGAGGCTGGAAGGAAAGCATCATGTATGCTTCACCCTATTCCTGTATTCCCTTACATAGATTGTGTTGATTTCCTACTCTCTAGGCAATTGGAAGACAGTTAAACTAACCAAAATTAATTTTGTGCCACCTTTGATGTGAAAAACCAAAGCAAACTGCATTATGTATCAAAGAAAATGTTTCTCTTTGCTAACTTTCAGGACTTGAGGGTGGGTGGATGCATGTATTGTCATTTTCAACAGCTGTTCTCCATTTGAATAGTTACATAATGCAAATATGAGCAGGGACAATTTAAACAAAAAATCCATTTTAAATGCTTACACAAAAAACCCCATAATTTCACAGTACATTATAACAAAACTTATACAAAGTTTAGAACATGAGCTTTTATAGATTGGGAATATTTGAACAAGGAGCATTATGGGAATAAATCTATGCTAGATCAGGCTCTTGGTAACATAACTAAAGACTTCTAACTATCGAAATCAAGAAAAGAATGCCTTCAAATGTTTAAAAAGTTATGTAGCACTATTTGAGTGCAAGACAAACTTATCTGATCAGCAGACTTCTTAATGCTTTCATATGTTATCCATCAGATGACAAGTTGTAACACCAAAGAATTGCTGCTCTAAATACATATTTTTCTTACAAAGCGTTACCAAAAATGATTTCCCATTTGTCCCCTTTGAAATTTCTTGCAACATTTAATCAAAAATGTTTTCTACTTTGAAGAATTTTGTCTCCTTTTAAAAAATATAGTCTTTTAAAAAATTATCTCTTAAAAGAAAATTTATACATGCTCACATTACTTTTAAGAATTACTGAATGTTACTAAAGTAACAGTTTGGAAGTTATATTGCAGCTTATATTTTGCAGGTAACAACATTAAAGCATGTGACTAACAGCTAAATACAAAGTAACAAATACAGCAAAATAATATATGCAAATAAAAAACATGAAATGGATCCAAGTAACTATATGAAGAAAACTTCTACCAACATATGAAGTTATATCCAGATATATTAGACTAATCAAACTACACTCAAAGTTGGAAAAAGAAGAGTGATACATTTTGTACATATTCATATTATCCTAAGGTTTCAGCTTCGTTTTCAAAGCACTGGTTTGCCTTTGATTTTCAATCAATTACAACATAAATGAACAAGACCAAAGAAAAGCAGTAGACTTGTAGAGAATTTCATACTGGAAGCTGTTTGCACAATCATACAGATTGTTTGCACAATCGAGTAAAGCTACTTAAAATTACTAAACTACAATTTCCGATAAAGCAGATCGTAAACAAGTGCAACGTTCATTCTATCAACTATATTGAAGTAACAACATAACTTTGTTTCTTTACACACATGCTTTTTTATTTAATAGAGATTATAACTTAAGCATTTATTTTCACCACTTCAAACTCCATTCCATGCTTATCCCATTCAATGTACTCAAAGTAAAAATGGTGATATTTGTTGCTCAGTATACACCCAACGTTTATAAGCATATCTAGGTAGATAGCAATAGATCAGATCTGGGACACGTTCAGCAGGTCAGCCAATAGGTCAGATCTCAGCACAAAAACCTTTGCTGTCTCTAAACTTCCAAGATACGTTATTGTATGTGTCTATAGAAGGAATCAGAACTGACTTTGTTTCAGCTGATCAAAGTTGCCTTGAAGGCCTCCTGCATTTTTCAGAAAGCAATTGTTATTATCTATGCAGACCTGCAGAAAATACAAAAATATCATACAATACCTGTTTAAAGTTCTAATGAGAGACTCCAGGCTGCTGCTTGATTTTTATAGCCCATTTATCACAACTGCTCTTACAAAACCATGCTGCATAAGACGCCATGTTTTGGCAGAAGTTATTGTCAAAAACACTTCTGGTATTTCCAGAGTACAACAGACATGACAGCATACTATGCAGTGTTTGGACACAGCATTTATGGTGCTGCCTACAAATACATCAGACCTGTAAGCCTTTACATCCCTCATTCACCAGATAGAAGCTGTAAGAAGTAGCAAATCCCATTCTGGATGTTAGGATTTGTCTATAAACCAGAAACCACCCAGAGATTTCCAGCTCAGAACCACCACCTTGCAGGCACACCAACCTAGCAGCTTCTCATACTGAGAATTTCTACTTGGATGACAGAATAAGGTGTAAGGTATCCACCAAATTGCCACCAGATGTAAAATTGTTCCAGAGCCTTTCAACAAGGCAAACTTGAGAAATTGTTAAACAGTGGTACCTTTCCAAGAAATATGAATTAAGTGCCCTAAAGTTTCTGGTCCTTTCCTCAAACAGAACAGTCTTTTTCAATGGATTGATTTCTATTAATGAATATACTGTAACTCATTGTCACAACTGAAGATCATCCTGCTAAAACCAGGTAAGTCTTTCTGTAGGCCTGTACAATCAATTGCTGATTATTTTTTCTGTAGGTGTTCTACCTTCTTCCAACATATTTTAATCAGTAATGAGCTCCTAGTGACAAAGCAAGTGAATTTTTGTAGTGAGCTGTATTTGAATTGACAACTTGTGCAATAGCGAGTTCCACTTACGACATACTTCAAGGTGAGGTAGTGAAATGGGAAAGCTCTCAGTTGCTTAGAGTCTTTCCACTGCTGCTACCTTTGAACATACACTTAGTCCAGTGGATAAGCTTTCCAGACCTACCAAATAATAATCTAGGTTTAATAATCAGTTTACAATTGTTGTCCTTATTTCCTGGAATATAACCCCTGCACTGCAGTTACCCTGAAGCAGAGGTATGTATCAGCCAAAGGACAAACCAATGCAATCTATGTGATATACTTCTATATTACTATGTTCAGTATACACTTATCACAAACCTAGCACTAAGATGCTTCACCTCTAACACAGTAGAATAGGTAAGAAGCACATCTAATCTCCTGTCACCGTAATTTTGGTATTTTATCTTAACACCAAAGAAATTCTTGCTAAATATTCTTTCAGTTCCACCCTGAGCATGCTGGAAAGTGACTTTCTTGTCAAGGCTGTATAACTTAGCAATCAAGTTATATTCACTCCTGTTGCCTCTGGTCTTCCTGAAACTGTTATTACTGGTAAAGGTCAGTGTAGATTTCTGGAAAAAGTCTGAACTACTGATTATAGCTCATCTGTTAAAGTGGTTGAGGGTCTAAGAATGCACAATTTTGTCAGCAAGAAAGCCTTAGTGTGATCAGATATTTAAATATTAATACAATTATTCCATAAGTCTTATACTGCTAATCTCTTAAATATTTTATGTTTTATTATAATTTATTCTTTGTGTATTAGCCAATCACAGTCATACTAGTGAATGAGAAGAAAATGACTCAGGAAAAGTGGATGACTGGTACAATGCATATAACCATTGGCCATTTTGCACCTGGAATAACACTTAAATGTAACTCTGTTTAGCATATTAACTGTCTCATGATGTGCCATTAAACAAAAAAAACCTTGAAAATGAAATCGACTTTTTTGTAGAATGAAGGCTAGCTTTCTCTAAGTTTGTAGGCTGTTATTTAATCACATGTTAAATACAATGAAGTTTGTATTTGCACTTCAGTAGTTTCAATGAAAGACCATAATTTAGAGCTCAGTATTATACGTACAGGTTTTCTCCACTGCACCCCAGGCTTCTCACAAAATACGAATCCTCAGTCAATAAGGATACCTACTAGCACAAATAGTTCCTTACTGTCAAAACAAAGTATCGTCACAAATATTTTACATTATATTTGTACTAGATTCTATAACAACATTCATGAATTCAACATTTTCAGAGGAAACTCTTTCAATAGCTCCTTTATTAAATCTGCTTGTTTTTCTATTTAAATAAAATATTTTGTACAGCAGAGTACTTAAGATAAAGGTGTTCATACTCAAATGAAAGGATATAGCATTCTATGAATACTAACATAAAGCCCTGATGTAACTAGTATTCCAAGAAATTT
>JAOXJM010000033.1:12151997-12162344 GCA_026413425.1 Tringa solitaria
AGTTTCCATAGACTTGCCAAACATAGTGCTCCATGTATATCCATCTTTCAGGTCTTGGCAAGTTTGGGGTTTTTTAATGACTGTTTTCTATTTTCTTTCAGACTACTTTCAGATTGTATTCAGGACCTCATAAAAAAGAAACCATTTTTAAACAGCCTAAATGTTAATTCAGTTGATAAGAAAACTAAGAGTAAATAATGATAATGCTATTATCTGAACAACAGATGTGAAAGTTCTGGGAGCTTCTTCTTTACATAGGCTTATCTTCAACCTCATCATCTTTGCATAAATCAATTCACAAAAATCAAACAGTATTAATGCAGTTCTTTAATCGTATTTTTTACTAATCAACTGGATCTAATTTGTCAGCTACTGTAACAAAAACTTCAGAAACAGTGCTTCTACCACTGTTATACTACAGAAGCAACAGATATTTCTTTCTGTGTAGGCATGGAAAATTGGCTTCATAAAGCCATGATTTTGTTGTTTAAGATAGCAGAGGGGGATTTAGATTGAAACTGGAAGTATAGTTTTCAATTTGTATTGTCAGGAAATACCTATAAATTTGAGCTTCAAGAAAGCTTTTAGGAATATGCTGAGCTATAAATTATGCAGAGCTAAGTATTACTATGCTTTATAGACTTCTCAGTGTCAGGAAAGGGAAAAACTGAATTTTTCAACTATTTCTCTCTGAGGAAAGGGTGTATCAATTTTCACACAACCCCCCTTCTAAACTGGTGCTAAATAGAAGCAAGCAGAACGTGACTCCTGGCCCAGTCATCAGGAGAGTTAACCTAATCCTAGTAAGGACAGTAAAGTACCAGCTACAAATGAGTTAGTCATTTGGTCCAAATATTCTACAAACACAAGAGCATAATCAAAGCAGAGTTCAGATTCCTGGATAACATTTGAATCATCTCAAAGCTTCTTATGCCTATTAGTAGCACATTAGCAAGATCACTTTGACATTCCTGTGCCACTTTCCCAGACTGCTTTACTGAATTTCTTGATTTCATCTGTTGTGTTTTTCAAAACAGAGTATAATGGTAATCATTTTAGGTACAGCCTACAGTAACAATAGTGCTACTACTTCAAATCATTTCAAAAGTTTTTAAAAAAGCCTCCTTCAGTGGTAACCAAGGCACCTACAGTTATAAAATGGGGATGCCACTGTACTTATCACCTTGAACCAAACCTCACAATTTACTGTACTAATTTCCTTCATTATTGATAACTCTTAGAGCATCTCAAAGAAGATACTGTTATCAGCTTTTTACATACACAGAATAACTCCACATGAAAGTAAAATAAACAAGACTAGTTTCTTGGTTAAATCCTTTAACTGGTGTTGAATGCCAAAAGGTTTAAATTTCACTTCCACAACAGAATCCCTGGGTTATCTCAGCAGTTTAATTCTCTCTGCCATAATAACTGGTTCTATCTTGTGTAAAAGAGAAAGCAGTAGTGTCAGTGAAGTGGTACTGACCCTGTTTGTGTGCAGTTGCTACTGTACAACAAAATAAGCAAACAGTGGGGAGATGACTTGATATACAAGCATTGCTGCTTTCACTTGTGTGAGAAATGCACTGCTAGAATACATTGATTTAGTCTGTTCTTCTTGAAACAAAGATTATAGTAGGGGTCTAATTTCTGTTTCACTTGAAATTTGTCTTTCGTGCTCTATGAACATGTAAGGGCGAAGCTGAATATATACATATCTTCAATATATTCTTCTATGGTAAACACCATCTCTTAGGAGTAGCTTAGAGATACAGGAAAATGTCAGAGCAGCAGATACATCACTAAGTACTCCATACAAACGACTCAAAAGCTATATCTCATCTACCCCTTCCCCAGTTATTCAGCATATAAAGTTCTCCCAATGAGTGGATTGGCAGTACCACCTCGGGGACCAGCAATAACTCAGTTACTACTATGAACCCTAAAGTGGTCCCGCCACCTAGAGGAAGATTGACTGCAAGGCTTCAGAAAAGAGTTGCCTTCTCAGAGGAGGGATTCAGAGGAACGTTCAGCAGCCCTGGGGGAGAGGAAGAAGAAAAGCCCGAGTTCCTTTGAAGACACTTTTTCATGGAAATTTGAATGCTTAATTGATACTTATCGATTTGTATGCATCATGAGTTTACCTCGGTCTGATTTCCCATTCTAACTTTGACAGATGACAGAAACATTAAACAGAAAAAGGCTGTCTTAAAGCCATTAGTAATAAAAGAAATCGGCTACAATTACTGTTGTCAAATAGGTTTCCACATCACCTGCCTCCTATGTTTACAAAGTATTACATCTATTTACATACAGAAAGGAGATTTAGGTAGAATTCATTTAATCTTTAAATTCTGGAAAGTAGTAGGGGGTGCTGATTCAGCAAGCAGTGGACACTTGAAACATTCTTGGAAAAACATGATGTGGAAATGTAATGCAACCCAGCCTAGTTCTGACTTTGCTCTTTCAACAGTTTTTGTAGACTGCCCCATTAGCTAGAAGACCTGAGACTCTGGTTCCATCAAACTGATGCTGCAAGGGAACAGTGAAATGGGGATAAGAGAGAAAAAACTAAGAAAATACAGCGGAAAAAGTGATTTTTATATTTTAAAGAGGTCCCAGTTGTGCATGTCCTCATGGCTGTTACTCTTACTGTATTCCAAAGTTAGAAACTATGCATATTTTTTGGTTTTAGCCATAGAGATGGGTGAAAAAGTGACATTTGTAGCTATTGCAGTTGTACAATATGGAAGACAGCATTTATAGAGTGATCAATTATTTTATTATTTGTGGGTGGCAAGGTGTGCATGCAGATGCAATCCCACATATACTAAGCACCTGGTCTATGTTTCAAAGCATATGAAAACTTGTAATATTGAATAGCAATATATATATATATAAAATCCTTGCAAATCAGGATGTCTAGAGATTTTTGTCTAATATGTTATCAGCCCAATCTTGCAACTGAGCTGACATAACTCATTCCTGAGTGCAGTGCTGCACTACAGTTGCCCTCTGGCTGTGCAGATACAGGAAGCCAGTTGTTTGCTACCAGGTGCTATGGTGAAATGCTAGTAGTGCTGGGTTTCTGGCAGGGAAGCAGAAGCCAGAGTTTACATCTTCTTCTCAACAGAAGCCCAGTGCCCTGAAGCCCACTATCATGCCAGTGCTACCATTGATTTAAAAGTCAGTGTTTTCCATCATCATTGCGATGGTCCACAACAGCTTCCACAGAGCTGAACTACAACTGGATCCAAATCCAAGGCACACTGGTTCTGCCCCAGGCTGGAAAGCCATCTCCTTCGCCACCCATGCTTACAATTTGTCATCCCTCACCATTCTGGAGAAAACTTCCCAGATGAGTTTGGAGAAACCTTATTGCTTAAGGCTCTTTAAAGGAAAAGGATCATTCATATTAATATTCCCCGAGTACATAAAGCACAAGATCTGTAACACACTGTTTTTTCATCTGTAACTGCTCTCATAATAACAACTGCAAACCTTCCTTACTGTTTCATTTTTTAATTCAACATTTCAAAAGGCCACTTGGAGCTCTGCTTTCTTAGCTAATCCTCATCAAGCAAGGTAACTGGCTTTGAATTTGCTTCTCTCTTATTCTTAGGTAGATTACCTCATGCTCTAATAAGTGTGGGTTTTATTATTAAGCTAACGTTGATTTGCCTTTTTTTTTTCCTTCTCTTGAAATATCAGTTGACAGGCTTCATGCATACTGTTCACCTTACTATGACTTCCTCATAATAAAAATAAATAATTTTCTTTTTAATCCTTCCACATAAGAAAATATCAGGGTTATTATCAGGTTTGTGAGGTTCAAGTAAATACAGAAGGAAAACAAACATTTTCTCTGCTGCATCTTGTCCCAGTGGAAGGGCCTTCTACTACTCAAAAATAGGATGCTGTCAGGACTGACAGTCAGGTACAACTGCTACCTCTGGTGAATCAGATGGTGGAAATCAAACCAGAATAATTCTGAGGGCTGAGCGATAGGCTTGGCTTTCTCAGTGTCACAGCCTCAGGGACACCACACTAGTTTCCCCCCTCGCCAGAGCAAGGTCCTTTTTTCCAGCCTTGGCAGGCTTTGCACAGCCCTGGATTCCCCTGCACACAGCCCCCAAGGCTGACAGCAGCGTTGTGCAGCGTGTGAGCGCAACACATTCTTTTACAACCAATTCACTTTGCTTCTTCACTTACACAATGGGGTAACACCTCTTTGGAGTTTAAATCCAAACAGAAAGTCCTCCAGGACTACTTCTACTGTTAAACTGTGGCTTTCCATTTTCTAAATTTATTTTTTGTACGTGTTGCATTCATTGTTTCAGTACGGAATCAAGAGAAAAAAAATCCCCGCAGAGCAACAAAAATGAAGAAAAGAATCCGCTTCTAAAGCTTTTTAAAAACAAACCCAAACCACCAAACCCTGAACTTCCAAAAAAAAAAAATCTTTCACATATTTAAATATAAAAAAATACTTCAGAACCATGGCTCCCGAGTACGAATAAGGTGTGTGTGAATAAAGGTAACAGAGGAGATGGGTACCAGGCAGCTGCAGCCAGAGGAACCAGCTGCCCGAACAAGCGCAGAGCGATGCTACCACCTTCTGGACAAACCACGGCAGCCGCTGCTCTGCTCCAACCTGCCTCCCTATTTGCATTGCACAGAAAGAGCAAGAAGATACCCTTAACAGAAGATATCGTTAAAACTTCAGTACCAGAAAATATGCTCCGACTGTATGACATTAGCGGACAAAATTATTTTAACTCGTCTGTCTCTTTTCAGCGAGCTCAAAGAGGTTCTTCATTTAGCACACATTATGGATCAATTTGTCACACTAAGTTACCAGGGAAGTGCGTTTACAGGTTAATTCTGAAGGAGTCCCTGCTTGAGAGTTTACGTGATTCACCAAAATGTGTATGCCCATTTTTAGATGTTTATGCTTTTTTGCAGCAACGACGCTGCGACGTTAGTTGCTCACGGTAGGACATCGCTGCCTTTCTGCGGACATATGGTAACTTTGCAGCCTAATGCAGCACTGTGGAATTTCCAAACATCTGCTGCTAAGCATTCCACGGGGACGTGAAGGAGTCAGTTGTCAAAGTAGTTATCCTTTACTGCTCTGAAAAAAGTGAACAAACTGGAAAGGGACCTGTACGAGTATTTTCGTGCCATGAAAAAGTAGCAGTGAAAAAGACACATTCCTGCAATAATTTTTCCTGTTTGCAATATTACCGTCCCTTGACAATGTATTTGTTCTGCGGTACAGAAACCAGCATAAAAAAAGGAAATACTACAGACTTTAACAAAAATATTTTCTAACTTCCAGATCGAGTATAAAAACAAAAGAAGAAAAGATGAATTTTAAATTCTCTAAGCTACCATGACTGCTTTATAAAGAACATACACTTCCAACTTATGTACTGTAAAAAGCTTAATGACAAACCACATAGCAAACTTTGATTGCATTGAACTGTATTTCTCTAGTTGGTAAAAAAAAAAAAAAAAAAAAAAAAAAGTGAGAGAAAAAAAGAGAGCAAAATATTCCTCCATTGGATAGAAGCTATTCTCCATGAAACAACTGTGTTCGGGACATGACTGTCATTGGGTGACCAGTTTTTCTTGGTCTATTTTTAAACCTTGTACTTCTTAACTGGCATTTTAGGCCACTTACAAGCATTTTTTCCCATGCAAAAAGTAGAGAAATGGCACTGAAAAGCAGTATTACATGTTTCTCCCAGATAAACTGTCACCAAAAAAAAAAAAAGAAAAAAAAGGTGGTGATGGTGGTGGAGAGTAAAAAATGATTTTTAGATACAGGAATACGCTGGAATAGTAGTCCTAAAAATTTTAAAATTTTAAAGTTAAGAAGAAAAACAAAGCTGGACTGTATCTTCATATTGAAAAATTCTAGTAATTTTCCCCTCTATGCAATTACTTTGCTTTTCTTTCCATTTCTTAAATTCCATTGTCTATTTCATTCCCTCCATCTTTATCACCCTCCATCAGCCTTCCAACAGCTTATGTGTAAACTTCTGCCCCCCGTTCCTTCTTTCTCTTTTTGCATCTCCTTATCTCCATCACTTTCAAACACCCCAAACCCCTACTGGCCTCTGCCCAAAAATACTTAGTTATGGAGTTCCAAAAGTACATAAGTCTAGTCTTATGAGCACCCTATCTGAACAAATTTTCAGCAGGACACAGAGTACTTTGGATGCAGGTATTTGGCACACCACATACTTATCACATACGGAATAATCTAGTACGTGAATCACCATAAAGAAAAGCTAAAACTAAGAGTAGAAACATATAGCAGGAGCTAGAAATGAGCAGGAAGCACATCTCAGAGGGGACAGTGAACCAGTTGATATGTGATATGCAAATGCAAGGCTAACAAAGGATTCGGGGAGTCAAATTTCAAAAATCACATACTATAAAATACTTATCAAGGTAATTAAATCATCATGAGAAAAGTGTAGAAGGAATCCAGGTTACCTATATTAATCATTAGCCAGGGGAAAAAAAAAATCCAAACAAACCTGTTTAAATTTTGGTCTCAGATCTTAAAGGAATAAGCTTTTGGGGTTTGTTTTTAACTAGTTTGACAGGTTATCTTTCTAGAGAATTACTATGGGAAACTAAATTTTATTAATAAAATTCTTGGAACAGGACCAAATATACACATCATGAAGCAGCATTATCAAACAAAAGTAGCAAGAGCTCTGAAAAAGCCTGTTTGTCAATTTTGACACTTATCCCAAAGGTTATGAGCTAATAAAAGAAATACAGATATTTTACAATAGAAGTCTAGAAGATTTCAAAATAATAAAGATTGAAAGATTTGTCCTCTCTAATATCATTCAAAAAAAAAAAAAAAGATTTAGGAAGCGGAATGTCTTGTAAGTGGGAAAAACATGGTAAATTGAGATTGGAAATTGAAAAGTGACTTCTAACTGTCCTGGGGGGAGGATCTAGAACAGCGAGAGAAGCTGTACCAAAACATGCTGGTTTACATTAAGTAGGGAGGTAAATTTTGTTAACAGAATATCGATGTCTACAACAGAAGAGATCTAGACTTGTTAGCCAGCAAGACTTTCCCTGTAAACTCACTTTCTCCAATTAGAGACATGTTACGATATTTGTTACAAGTTACAACCTCTGCCTTTTAAGCACTGACAAATATTTGGAGAAGTGAGGTCTTTTTTTCCAGACAGTTTACAGTCTTAAAAGCCAAATAGCTGTAAGTGTTGCTCATTTTTAAGTAGAAGTTATGTTTAGAATGAAGGCTACTCAGGAGATGCAAATCACTGTGCCTTTATCTCAAGATCACAACTCCTCTCTAAAAGGTTTAACACTCAAAAATAGAAAAGAACTATGATAGGAATACGTTACATTCTGTAAGCTGGAAGAGTAGCCCATTACTCTGTTTTCTGAACGTTTGTCACTGTGTTCTTGAAATGGGATAATCGCATCTAGTATGTACTATGTTTTCTCCTATTAAATGAGACTAACATCTTGCCTTCTTATTCAAGAAGTTCTTTACCTTTTCAGTCTTCTTTCACAAAACTTCAGGTAAACCAAAAAAGAGAGTAGAGGTAAGCATTACTTAATCTAAAGACAGATAAAAATCATTTTGAGAAAGAAAAATAAACTGTAGTCAGAGCCTTGCCTTAGGTCTCTGTGATTCTGTAATTTGAGATCAGTCAAAGCATCCTCAGCAACACTGCTCAGATTCACCACCAACATAATTTTGAAATATTTAAAATTCAGTGAAAAACACATGTAGAACCAAGGGAATGGCTATGTGTAATTAAATCAGCATGAAACACGTAAATGTTTCCATTTGGTCATACATTTAACTTCACTAAGAATTGAGTGCACATTTATGATTTTCTAATAATAAAATTCAAAATGTTATTGCATTTTTAAAGTATTATTTGTTAGACAGTGGATTCATTATAAGGCATTGACTGATCTTTAATTCCACAGCAGGGAACATGTTGAAAGATTCAGTATTGCATTCAGAAGTAATAATAGGTTTGCAAGAAATTCAATAAGATGAAATGCTCTGTTGAATCCTAAAATACAAAAATGATGAAGTATCACTACACGTACTTATTTGTAATTATTATATTATATTTCAACTTTAATTACTAAAACAATTAGAAAGAAATTTAAGGAATATTTGGCACACAAACTAATGCATTGCTAGTATCGTGAAGGAATAAACTCTCTTTCAAACTTGATTCATCAAGTTTCAAATAGGGATCTGAACTTCAATTGTTTTCAGACTGCATTCAATTCTAAAACTGTTCAATAAATAAATAGATAGCCATCATTTTAAAAAAAGCTTTTCTTTTTATTTGTCCATAACATCCTCATTCATAAGTGAAATTGAGGAAGGAGGTCAGGAGTAAAGGAAAAATTTCCACACTAAATTGACAACTTGAGAGTCGGAGCATCATTTTGTTACTAGGACAGAATTAGGGAAATAAATAAATAAATCAACATCCTAGTTTACAACCAGGTACCAGAATGAAATCTACACTCCCAGAAGCTCCAGATGTATGCTTTCTGCTTGTGGAGCTAAGATTTTATGCAGGACTGATACTCTGGGTATGATTCACATAGCACTAAACCACCTGTTGTCTATTTTGTCATAGAAAAAGGATTAAATTTGACCAGCCATAAAACCGGTACAGATGAAAGCAAAACACGTAGGCTAGAATGCTCCTTCCCGCATCCTAATCCCTTAAAAATTGGACATTTGCATGTATTTCACTGATAGTTCATTAAAAAAACCCTAAAATAGAAAGGATGGAGGGAAAATCTCAGGAAGGGAGGTTTTTCCTCCCAAAAACTGAAACGTGGTTATTTTAAACACCGTTCCTCAGAATTTCAGTAATGCTCATCTAGTCTTAACATCTCATTTATCTGGAAAATTATTTCAAGCAACAACTTAATCTTTTGAGTTGCCAGTTAAAACAAAATAGATCTTGACAGAGATATTCTAGTTAAGAATATTTGAGCTAAATCTTTATAGCAGGTGATTTCAAAAAATTCTAGAGTTTTCTTATCTTGTTTCTGTCTCTAAATCGTGAAAGCTTGTAAGCATGAAAACACACTTAGATTTCATTGATTTCATTTTAAAAACAGGGAAGACTGTAATGCTTGAAGCATTTCCTCATTTTAATCAGCCTTCAAATTAAATAATAAGTAAGTTTTGAAGGTGGGTTTCTTTGACATAGATAATTGGATTATTTTTTTTAACATTTTTAATTTACTTCTGAATGAAACGGAACTATTTCTTCCAATGCACCGCTTAAATTTCTAACGGGGATAATATATTGAAAGAGAAAAAAAATAAATCACTAATCAATACTGTTAATTACATGAACATTAAAAGTAGAAAAGTGATAGAGAAATGCTTTATTTTTTGGTTTTCAGATTCTCGTTTGATGCAGAACTGCTATAAATTATAGAAGCAGTGTGGCAGAGAAATTGGGCTCTCAAAGTTACAAATATAAAGAAGGAGGTACATGTCAATGTCAGTGACAGTAGGTACTGTCAATATTATATCCTAATACATAAAGATATATCACGGAACTTAAAAAGAGCAACAAGCACCATATCCTTAATGACTTTTGTAAGATTTTGCAGAGCAAACAAAAAGCAGAGTGTAAATTAAATAAACAAATTGAGGCTGTGATATTTTTAAACTAGCACGTTCATTAGTCACATTGTCATTCTAGGATTTTTTCCTCAGATTAGTAATGGATAATTTAACTGTTACCTTTCTTTTCTTTCATTTTACAGACACAGAATTATGCTTCAATAAGCCTAATGACTGATGAATTAATTTTGAATGTCGGGTCCTTTTGGCTTTGTTTTGTGTTAGCTTGGGGAGTTGGGGGGGAAAGGTGAGACAGTGGGATGAGTTTAATAATTATGTCTTAAAAATAGCAAGACATTGAAAACAGGTCCAGAAAAGCTCATAGAAGTTGAAGGAGAGGTTAGCACTATTTCTATTCAGCTTTTCAACAATTTTGATCATAAATCACAGAAAAAAACCCTACATTTACCATAAAATAAGAACTCTATCATTACATACATTCCAAATAAATAGATGTCTCTTAATAAGAAGGGAAATCCAAAAAAGAATTTTGCTATTTAATACTACAGAGGCTAATGAAATTCAGTGGCCCTTAGGTCTAGTGAAGCATGTTAAGAAAGCATATGCATAACTTGTCACAAATTGCTACTCAACAGCACTGGCCATACTGGAGCTTACAAAAAGTGGCGTTTATTTGAGTTTATGTAGTTTACTTCTCTCCA
>JAOXJM010000033.1:12171461-12184594 GCA_026413425.1 Tringa solitaria
TAAATGACAAACTCTGTCCTAAACAGCCCACTATCTAGACTGATAACATGGAAAACCCAAATTGGTAACCATTATTAAGTGTCATAGTGAGAACAAAGAAAAAAAAAGATTCTCAAACATCATTGCCTTCTTCCATTTTCTAAGAAACTGACTGAGTTAGACCCAGGACATTTAGCATTAAAATACTTATTCACTGTACCTTTTTAGTAAAAGAGCTTTTTCACACCCAGTGTGTGAAGATATGGTTCATTTGAGGTGTTGGAAATAGTAATAAGCAGGTTGGCTCCATTCATTTTTTTAAACACACCCACAAATTTTTGTCTCCTTGATTCTTCCCTGGAAAAGAGTCTGCATTTTATCATATATCATTACCTGATGCAGCAGACAACCCCTGTTAAACTTACTTTAAATTCTCTACAAGAGTGAGCTCAAAGTCAGGTACACTGAAGTTTATTCATAGACGTACTGATGTGGAACATATTATTCATAGACCTGAGTATTCAAGAAAAGGTGAAGGGGTTACCAGATCCACAACAGTATGTTGAACATAACACTTGATTGCTTTTCTGTGAATAAAAAAAAAAGCTAGCTTTAAGCAACTAGATGGTTTTCACAGAGATACTTAGATCTGCTTGCAATAGATTACCTAAACAAAAATCTGCAGAACGCTGACCACGGTGTAAAACACCAAATATCAACTGAGCAATTGTTTTTATTTTACACAAAACTAAAAGAGATAACTATCTTTCAAGCCATTATTCAAATACTAGAAAATTCTTAATTTTTTGTTTTCCACACTCTTGTGTCACTTTTGTCAAAAAGCACTGAATATATTTAACTCAATTGTTCTATAAAAAGCTCTAATTGTTCTATACAAGCTCTTTGCAACAAAAAATACAAGTCATTATGAAATAGTGTCATAATTTTATAACAGTTTTCTAGAGAAGTCTGACTATTACCTCTATGCTCTTGAAGGACACTTGAGTTTCACACAAGTTCTGTTAACAAGCATTCATTTTTGGAATGTCCCAATGATAGGGACAAGGATAACAAACATACAGATAACTGCTGGGATTAACTTCATCCAAAACGTCAATGCATAATTTCCATATAAGATCAATAAGCAAATATAAAAATTAATCCTAGTATTTGCCACCTTTGAAAATGAATGCTAGAAGTAAAGTTGCATTGTTTTGGGCTTGTTTTTTCCTGGCTGAATGATTTTCATCAGACAAGTGTCTTCATGACAACAGTTCAAAAAAAGAGTTTACAAGTCATTTAAAAACTAGCTGAAATTTGTACAACTTTCTAATACTGAAGAGCATTCAGTTTTAGTATAAGTAGAAATCTGTGTCAACAAGTACTTTTGAGTTGTATCTAGTCTTGTTTGTGTGTGCTTACAATGTTATCGTTCTTTCCTAGCATTAACACGTAAAATGTCCCAAACAAAAAGCCAGTAGCATGAAGAATGGCTGTGAAAGAATAACACAATGCAATCTTATAGCCCATACTAGCACAAAGTGCAAACAAGGGGGCCAAACTCACACCAGGGGGCTGGTCAGTGGGATAGCACAATGCATATTAGCAGACAGGTGTTTTCACTCAAAACCACTTATTGTGCTCTGGCCCACATGGAATTAGAAGAGAGCAGATATCAGGCTTTGCTGCAAAGTTTGGAGCTTTCCTTGTATGTGCACAATTGATGAAAAATAATTTAAGTAGCAAAGACAGAACCAGAAAGCAATAATAAATACATTTCCCTTTGAAACACGAAGATTTTTTCCTAGATTTCTAGCATATGAAATATAAAGTATGCTCAGGGAGTCTCTAGCCCAGTAATTTCTTTTACTAAAAAAGTACCACCTACAGAGTGCTATTGTTGAAAAGAGCTACAAATCTTCTGTAAAATATGCTTTCAACAATATACTATAAAGAATTAGAAGTATGTTTGCACATACTGGACACAGCAGAGTAAGCTTATTTTTTAATTTGGCTATTAAAACTATAGGGAAATGCTTATGTGTGTAATAACCATATAATGAATTAGTGGAACAGGTGCATATCTTTTCATACATTTTATGAGACATAACTGTCTATTTAGTCATAGAGTAGATTTACAGTTGTTATTTTGCTGATTAAGTACATAACTATTAATAAATAATGCAGTATTTAAGATATTAAAAGTCATTCTTACATTCTGGAAGTAGAAACCAATGTGTTTTTCATGCTTTTGTAACAGCATAATAAATACTCAAGAAAGTAGTTCCTTATTTTGTATTCTAATTTATATCACACATAGGATAAGAAAGAAAATGCAAAGCTATAGTATCAATGATCACTCTGTCAGCCAGTAGCTCCATAAGACAATCTTTGAGCACCTTGTGCATAACAGAAGAAAAAGCTGGTCTGGTTGTTTCTGGGGCATAAGAGGATTACCCATTATGGCTCAACAAAATGGTTTACCTGAGACTGGCAAATTAATTCCCTTCTGCAGTCAGTCAAGAAAACAACATTGCCACCAATTTCAGCAAAGCAAAAGTTTAGTTTATCAGAATCCCTTCCTGAATATTCAGGGAAATTTCTCCCCACTCCCTCACATACCCCAGGAAACTATAGAAGTCACACCTAAGGTATTAATTTCTGCAGAACTTGTTTTGTTTCGACTGGTGGAACAAGCAGAACCCATAGACAGTCATACTATCAGTTAGGAAATAAAATCTTCAACATACTTTCTGTTGAGTACAACTCCTGACCTATGATTAACAGACAAGATAAAGTTCTTTTCTGATTCAAGCATGATGTTAAATTGATATTTTGTATTGAGATTCAGCAGAAAGGAAAGTTTATTAACAGAATCATCATGAGCTAGAGACAGATGCACAGCCACCCAGTAGTATTTTATCAGTATTCAAGTATAATAGATGCCAGTAAAGATGATTTCTTAATGTAGACTTGTTAATGTTAATATACAATCTAATAAGAATCTTCCAAAGACTCATAAATGCTTATGCCAGCGTTTAACTTTAAAGCTAGTATCTTGAGTTCCCTCTGAAGAAGTTCTGACTAGTGTCAGCAGTGACCCTGTACTCAAATTCCCTAGCTCAATCTTATGAATGCACCTTAATAATCAAATTCAAGGCCAAGAAAATGCTTGTCTTTATTTTTTCATGCAGTCACTAAAACTTAAGAAAGTGTGGTAATTTGGAGTAATATATAGATGTCTTTAAAAGCAAATAATATGGAAACAAAACACACACATTTCTGTCTTATTTTAAGAAACATAGTTCCAAATACACCAGGAAGCAAGCTTCTGTAGAAAAAGTGAGACGAAGAAAGAGTGCCACATCAGACATCTCTGACATGATCTTTGCCTATGCACCACAGAAAGTCCCATTTTTTGAGCTCAGTGATAACATCCCCGTCCCTTATCTTCTGCTGCCTAGAGCTACATACTGAATGCTAGATATAGGTGCATTAGAAAGTGCTCAGGTCACACCGGTCAGTTCTTAGAATCTAACACATATATTTTGTTGAAGTGTCTTATAACCATTTTGGATGCTGTGACAGAACTCAGAAGTTTTGCTTCTATGAATCTTTTTTTTTTTTCCCTCTCCCTCCAAACCAAAGAACAGGTTTAAGTGTTCTTTGAGAGCAAACTTGTCACTCTCAAGAGAGAAGTGAGGACTCTGATTTTTTTTTTTTTTTGAGGCAGAGAAGGAGTAGGGAGAGAATAATATTAGAAATAGATACTGGGATTTTAAAAGTTTTTTTTCTATAATTCAGCTACATATCGTTCCTTGGAATAACAGTCAAGAAATAAACATCACAAAGAGTTCTAGTCCCGTGGAAACTAAGTATACACCTGCCATTTTCTGTATCAACATGAGAATACATTAGCTTGACTTAACTATATAAAAAGACAGAAAGTACCACTATAGTGTTTAGAGCTTGGCAAAGAAGTTTTGCTAAGTCTGAGCCTTGGAGTAGGGGCATAAGGGCAAACAAAGCGTTTGACAAGTTCCATAGAACTTATTTTACTGCGCTACAAGATGTAAATGCTTGACAAACCCAAGATTTCTGGACAGCACAGTACCACCATATCCTTGAAACAATGATGTGGCTTTACCACCACATCTCATTAGACAGGTAGGTAATCAAGAGCACTAAGGATAGCAAGCGAAGTCAGAAATGACCTAACAATAAAGTGAAGCTCAAAATTTGCCCAGAATAGCAAGTGTTTCTTTAAGAGGACTGACGAACATTTTGGTAACAGCACTTATCTGGGGTGAGGGAAACTCACTTTGAGCTTCTAACTTTTTTTCTAGGAAATTTATATAGAAACTCACTGGAAGTTGTGGTGTATTTTGTTTGATTTTTTATTATTCAAAAGAGTAAATAAAGCTTTCAAAAACATTCTTGTGGTGGGGTAAGGGTGAACACACTGAACGTTTTTAAATTGTCTGGTAAAATGCTATTCATCTAAAGCAGATGAATAAGCTGTAAGCCTTGCAGTATGGCTAAATCAGTGTTAAGATAGAAAGTTTGAACTTTAAACTGATTAGCCATCAAAATGGGTCACAGAAGAATAACAGATAAAAAAAGTAACAAAGATAGCTGAAGAAAATTGCTGATTAGAGAGGTGAGGGATTAAGCTGAGGTATGGGGTAGGGTCAGGTGTGTGGTAGGATGGGTGTGGAGTAAAATCTGTGACTAGGAATGCAGTATCCTAAATCTTTTATTTGTTTGGGATAAATCTGATAGCATTTTAGTGACTAAGTGTTTTCTGAATTTTCCTGAACTAAAAAAAAAAGGCTAGGCAGATTTTAGAATTACACTTGTGCTGTCAGAATTCTAACTAACTACCACAAGTAAAGCTCATTTTAAAAATTCAAAACAAGACCTACAAATTTCAGATGCAATTTTGCTGTATTGTTGGTACCACGTGCTGGCTGTAGGAGCGAGGTCATGGCCTTTGCTCCATTTTCCTTGCCTTTCTCCGTCTCCTGTTGACTTCAAAGGTTAATGTTCACAACCTGTTTCCTACAATAGTCTTAACCACAGCTTACAGCATTGTACATTATAAGCCATCACATTCCAACACTCCATTCTTAATACAATTATACATCATTCTAATGGGACAGATCAATCAATGTATACCTTTATTATGCATGCAGATATTGTTCTTAGAAGTACATCAAAATAAACAAGATCATGCAAAAAAATAATCAATAAACACAGTGACATCTTTCGAATACCAGTCGTTTTGCATTTCTAAGTAGACAAATATTTTAGCTTCATCCTACACTTCTCTTAACAATTCCAGGGCAACTTTTTTCAATTTTATTTTTCTTCTCTGTTTTTTCTTAACACATCCTCACTCTAACAAACAGTTCGTGAAAAAGACAGGGAACATTAAACAATAACATTAGGAAAAATTCCTCTGAAATGCATAGAGGTTATTAATTTAAGAATTAGCTTTGGAGTTTTGTTTTTTTATTCCTAATAAAAGAATGGGGGAATTTAGGCCCCAGCAAGAATTTAGGCACCAGGATTCAATAGGTACACCAGTCTTACCTGATAGATCCCAGCCTGAAGGTCTGAGAAATTACTCTTTGCAAGTCAGAGGCATTTGATTCACTAAATTTTGTCAGGAAATTGTACGTTTAAATAAATAACCTTAATTAGAGCTTGTTAAGTCACTTTAATTCTCAACTATTGGAAGTTATTACCTGTTATATTTTGTCTTCTGCTTTAAAGTCTTGGTGACATTTTTCATAGAGCATTATGATACTTACAATAAAAATGTTTCAAAGCCATCTTAATTTTTTTCCCCTTGCCTAGAGTAATAAAACCACAGAGCTAAAAAAGAATGGTTTCTGTGTAAATGTGGCTATATTGCAAGTTTTTCACCCAAAAGGAAAATTCAAAATAAGTTTACTGTTCTTCAAAAACAGATTACTTGTGCCATAGTAGGATATGGAACTTAAAATGTCTACATCAGTAATATAGGACCATTTTTCTCCCCCCTTGGATATTACAGTAGCTATAGTCCTATGCTATAAATCTCACATGAACAGAAATTTTCTTCTGTCAACTTTCAAACCTGCACAGATTACTGAATACTTCCAATACATCTGGAGAGTCTAAACAAATTATTATCAGTTATTAGTATTGTAAAAGTCAGCTTCTCAAACCTCCTTAGCTTATCAAGAACAGGAAATTAGCTATAAAAGCTTAGATGACAGAAGATAGAAAGTGAAAAATATCTTTTCAGTTTAAAATAGAATTGTCTTCAGCTAAGTAATAATCATTTTTCCTATTTGGTTTCAGAAGTGGTACTACCATTCTAATATACTCAATTGCCAAACAAATCTGTCCAGTCACCAAAAAAAATGAGTTTGTATCAAGTTTTTGTTTAATGTACCCGTTGCAAAGATCAAATGAACCTAGTCTATTTTTATAAGCCATTATTTTTTTTTCTATGAATAAATATTGAAGATGGTGGCAAAAGGAATATATAAGCTTACCTCACTGTAATTAGTATTATTTTGTGACTAAAGTTTAACAACCATCTTCAAAAAAAATTTTGGTTTTTTTGAGTTCAGTTCCCTCCCCAGTAATTTAGATTGGCTCCTCCCACCACTACTACAACCCTTTTATTCCACTTATACCAGACTTATTTCAGTGGTGTAGTACTATTGATGTTAATATATTTCCACTCAGATTGCTATGTATTTTAGTATTTTGCAGAGCTGGGGTCTAAAATAACTTAATAGTTAGACAGAAATTGTCCTGTATGAGAGGAACTACACATCATATTTATTTCCTTCTTCTACTTTGCTATCTCTGAAGTACCGAAATTAGAACCCAGAGAGGGTGTTTTTGAGTGCACAGAGACCATCATTCACACTACATTTCTTTCATCAAAACTATTGTTTCTAAGAAAAGGTACAGATGCATATATGCACAAACTCACATATGCAGCACATATAGAACAAGCTTTCTCTGCCAAAACGTTATTTTCTTTGGCCAACAACTAGCCAGTTATTTAAATCGTTGCCACAGAGTTAAGTCATTAGGAAGAAAGACAGGAAAAATTCTAGCTACATGGAGAATGCGCCAAGAAACCTCTGTATCCACAAGTCCTTTGTCTTGAATGGGACCTAAAGCTGATAAAAACACAGATATTAAGAATCAACAAGGGACAGAGAGAACTGAAGCAGTGATTCAGCCACATTTTAAGTGCCCATAAAAATAATTGTTTTCTAGTACACTATCATTCAGTGATAAAATTATTTCAGTGTTTTGGTAACAAAAAGCATGATTAACCATTCATAGAAATTCAGATTATGCAGTTTATTGCAAATGGTCAGCAAAGTTTCAAAACATTTCTCAAATATTCTAAAATCAAGTTAGCACACAAGTATTCCCAGCACTAAACACTTATAGATTATTTGCATTGCTGTATCACCTGCATACAGTTCTGAAAAATCCCCCACAAAGTCCCCAATTCTTGGGCAGTGTAACATGAAAATAATAGATTAAGAACAAGGTAGATGAAGGATAAATCTGTGCTGATGTTTAAAAATGAAGGGTTTTGTGCTGTTTTCCAAGAAGTCAGGATGACTAAAGCCAGGAATTTACAGACTGAATTTGCATCCTCAACCTAATTTTGGGCAAAATCTCCATATCCAACTCTAGCAACTCAGTTGACAGGTTGACTAAGAGACTTAACAAAACAACTAACTGATCCTCACACGACTGTAGTTGTTCTGTATTTTATTCCGCTCAGAACAGATGCTTTGTTACACCATTGAGAAATCCTGTTATGTTTACTTTTTTCAAAGAATACTTTTCTGATATAATTAAATACTGCCAGGAAAAAAAGATAAAAGAAAAAAAGAAAACAAGCCACTTGGGATGACATAATATTGGGCATTTTATGGGAGAAATGGAAAACAATTCTTTCATTCATTTGTAAGGCAAGAAGTCCTATCATTCAGAGAGCAGCACAGCAGGTGAATTCCTAGTCACACGCACATTTCTGTTGGAAAAGGACTCAGAGTGCATGACTGAGCAGACCTGGGAAAACTTAAGGCCAACAGACTCGACTCCAAGTCATTTTCCTTCGTGTCATCCTATACAGGTGTTTTACTTGTTAGCCTTCTGTGAAAAAGGCTTTCATTAACCATTTCATTGAGCTGTCATCCTGACGCTTACTATGCCCTCTATTTATTCCACAGAGCTTTACCTCAATAGCCCTGAAGCCTTGGGACTGGCACCTGATCCCAGATAGTACACATAGAACAGCAAGAACAGCTTTCATTGACTCACTAAATTTAAGACCTTTTTTTATTTTCTTTCCCCAAGTTTCACAGGATTTACAGAGACATAAAAAAAAAAAAAAAAGGAGACAGCCCTACCTATGTATTTAGCAGTGTCAAAATACAGCAGATGGGTCATCATTCTGATAAATACATATTAATTAGAGCAGGAGTTAATGGCTTCAAGGGGCAGAGTACGTTAAAGCCACAGCACTTCATCTAATGCATAAGAAAATGAAAGAAAGCTTGTCAATGTTGAAATCAATGTATTTGTATGAAGTTTTATGCTACTTATCCTTTAGGTTTATTACATGAAGTCAGACAGTAAATATAATTTTAATTTATTGGAACTGTTTCAACATTTGGATAAAATATCCAAATACTTACTTGGCGAGAAGATTAATATTATCAAAGCCTGAAGGACATTTACAAAAGATTCATAATTATATTTTTATTTATGAAAAGCTGTTTTAGAGAAAGCCAAGGTCTGTTTTAAAGAATTTGCAAACAGCAAAATTCAAAGCAGCAATTCAGTTTGACTGTCCTAAACTCCAGGTGCCACGATCTACTTGACAGTTCTTCCCCCTTTATTTTTTTCTTAAATAGAGGAAACTTAAAGATAGGCAGATAGGCACTATGACAGCGATCATTTAGTCTGAACATTGAGGAATCACGAGTACATCCCTAGTTTTCACATTAGGCCAAAGCTAGTAATACTACTTCAGCCACTTTAAACAGTTTTGTACTAAACCAGTAGGTATTTCAGGCGCACTGAAATCAAGCCACTTGATTTTTTCACTGTTAATTCAACACACAGCTTCAGTGTATTTTGTGTTTCATGCTATACACACAGACTTAAGAAATGAGAAAGCTTTGCAATTTAAAAACATGCATTTTGTTTAAAGAAGAAACAAAAAAGTAATAACAGAAGTTCTACCCACAACCATAAGTCTCTGAAACATCAATCATTATCAAAACCTACCACTAGTTTTATAACAAAGTCAATCATTTGAGTGAAAGTCATTGATTTAGTGTCTAATTTCAGAGGCCCCTCCAGTTAAGCATCAGATAAATCACATCCTTGTACGAGGACTTCAGCAGATGTTTGATAACACTGCAGAGAATGTCGCTAGTTACCAGACAGAGAAAACTTTTACTTTGCTTAAATTTTCAGAAAACACTTAACTTGTCTATTTATACTGGAACTTTCTTAACTTAGATAATCAGACAAAGAGAGTGACTCTGTTTTATAGCGCTGGTCAATGTCAACATGTCTTAACATCCAAATTGTATTTCCATGATCTTAAGTTCTAGATGGGCATAGCTTTGATACAACTAGCTATCAGAAAGCAGTTACCAGGATACTCCCCTTCATTTTGATAAAAAGTGATCTAATTGCCAGAATATTCCACAGAGTAAAACATTTAAGGTAAGGTTTTCAGCCCTTCTCCATGTATGACTTACACTGTGCATAGCTTGCATAGAAAAGCAAGACCTTTCTTTTGATTTAATTTTTTATTCTTTTGATTTGTTTTGATTCTTGAGCCTAGACTCAGTCTTGCTGGTCTGAAGCCATATTGGACATATAGAGAGCAACTGATTTTTCTTTTGTGTTATGCCACATTTTTTGAACACTCACTTAAGTAGGTCATATCACAGTCCATTAACAAATAGAAAATTGCTTCAATCAGTGACCCATCTTGTCCTTCAGTCACCACCTTATATATATCAGTCACCAGACACATGCAAGTATTGGAAAAGAAACAGATACAGACAAAAAACATTTGTAGTTTTCCTATTCTGAATAAAAAGTAATTTGAATAATAGTTCCAATTATGCATATATCTATCACCACCTGCACCCACAATTCATTTTAGTCCACAATAAATTAGGCAGCAATGCCAAAGTAGTTGTGATTTAACCTATTTAATCAGAATGGCATTCCAGTGAATACTTTATGAAACTACTCAAAGAAAGAGGGACAGTTGTCAAAATTTGGGTTTCTTTGTCATCGCGTACATTGTGAAAGAAAATTCTATTACTTTTCTTTTAAGTAGGTGCCTGAAGTATAGCTATGTCGAGTACTATTTACGCTAGCTACAGCTGAATTAAATACCCAGTAAAAATAATCTTTACAGAGACTTTTCCAGTGGATGGGTGTAAGTTCTCCTTTCCATCATAAATTAAAATTACTTCAGTCTCATCTTTTGCTGTGCTTTCCATCTCTGTAGAAATATATTAGTCAGAACAGCTATGAAGGTGTAAACCTTCAGTAATCAACAGTTTCATGGTTTAGCACATCTTTCCTCAGGTGTTCAAGAAACCCAAACCCCTCTTCTCCTCTACCCAGCTTGCTGAGAACTGGTCACTCTCCATAGTGTTTTGAAAAGTAAGAAACATAGAAGAGGGTTCATTTGTTGGTCCCTGAAGCAACACACTCTACCAAGATGTTGACTGTAGGAATTAATCCAGCAGTAACACATTCACAACTGTACTAAATGCTGTACTACTAACTATCCTGTACTGCAAGTTTAGGAACAACTCCACTGCTTCTATGTAACGATGTGAGGTTTTCTTTGATTTTACTCCATTTTTTTCATTGTAGTGTCATGCTATGATGAGTGCACGTTTCCCTGTATAAAATGTGAAACCACTGACAAATCCAGATGCCAGGTTATACTTGATATATCAGAGTAAATACTGGTTTCCATAGCACCAGTATGCGCTGGGAGCTCTCTCTTGTTTTAAATACTCTAGGGTTTTTATACATCATCTTCAGTGTCAAGAGGAGCCTGCTACTGTCAGAAGAAAAATGCAGTGATAAACAATGGCAATCAAAGTATTAAAATAAAGCATAATCTTCGTTTATTTTTAATTGAAATGATTTTGAAAGTCACTGTTGAAGTAATCTGTCTGTTTTAATTAAACTAACATTCAAAAACTCTTATTGAGGTATGGAGAAAAAAGATACAAGTCCCTCTTGAGAAGACTGGAAAGATTATTTTCATTCTAAATGCATGTTAAGTGACATTAACACAAAGCAGTGCATATTTTCAGAACTATTCTGGGAATATTGATATTCCTCCAGCTGTAAATTATGTCACAATTTTAACCTAGAATTGAATACTAAAAGTTAGTAAACCTGTACACGTTAAGGAGTGAGAAAAGAAGTTCACAAACTCAATATTAATTCACCAGTTTGTTTCTAAATATATTCTTTTATCAGATACAGTTTAGATCATATCTCTCTACAGTTTTCCATCACAGAAATAAAATATTTGTGTGCTACGGTTGTTACAGTAAGCACAGGTACTTAGTTTATAACTTCTGCTTTTGTCAATAATAAAAGTTTTTTTTACTTCCTCAATGCTTCTATGCTTCAGCTAATTCTTTCACATTTTATCAGTAGTATGAGAATGCAGGTTTCCAGCTAATTAGACACAATCAATCAACAATACCATTTTGAACTGTAACAGAAACAGTTTTACCTCGGATCCAGGTAGTTCTGCAAAAAGCATGACATTTGAATTCTTCACTCGAATTTTTTTCGTAAATCCAGTACACTGTAAAGATAAAAGATGAGCACAAAATTAATATTTGATGTGGGATTAAAGGAAATTACACAGTTACAGCTCTATATGAATACCATAAAGATACATCAAAAGCTACAAAATTCAGCTAAGGCATAAATCTAATTCCTAGTGGAAGAAAAACTCTCCCTCAAGAAAGTAACTCAATTATCCTGTATCCTTCGGTGATCCCTGACACAATACGTCAGCTAGAAAACGTCAAACTATGCAGAGCCACAGACAAAAATAATTAAAAAGAAAAAAAAAGCAGGTTGCAAAACCCATAGCATTGCAATTCTTTAAGTGGAGGAATAGAGCAATATTTCCCCCCTTATTTATACTGTTCAATAAGTTATATTCATGTATTCTACTCCAAAATGGTATAATTATTACTTCAGAATCACATCTACATTACTAAAAACTACCATAAGAACGATTCTGAATATTCAACCAGCTTTTAAGTTTTGGCCACTTCAATGGCAGCCCTTGGATTTTTGAGGATCCCAAATTCAGACGCTGGACTACATCATTAATCCTCAGTGATTCAAGAAACATTTACACGTTTAGTAAAAGAAACTTCTTCTGATAAGCATATACACATGACCAAAACACAACGCATTGCTTATTTCTGGGAGGCTTAATTGGAAACTGGTATCCTCAGTGAGCTACCATCATAAAAACAAGTATAGAGACTTATCTCTGAGGGATTTCTGCATGAGCCGCTTAGCTAACAGAAAGGAACGTTCTGTCTTCTGCTTTTTTCTATACCTTCTGAAAACCCATACCTTAACTAAAGCTTCATTTTCCAATGCTTGAAAAAGCCCTAAGTATAAAATAATAATAAAACAACTCTAAAGAGCCCACAGAAGCACCCACTTTTCCTGTAGAGTGCTGGGTTATTGGAACCATTAATCTACCTACAAAGTTAATTCAAAGCTTTAAAATACATTCATTTCTTATAGGTATTAGGTAATAGCCACACATCCTCATACACGTTGTGATATTTCAGATACGTACACCTCAGAATACTCCTTTTAAATTAATTAATTTTGTGCTCAAGTTGTGCTGCATACTATATTTATAAACTAACTAGGAAGACATAGCTATGTATATACACACATACAAACATGTCAGCATAGGAGCTGCAAAGTAAACTATCAAAATGTGAGAAATGAGCTGAATTTCGCTTCAGCTACTTGGTATATTTCTATTTGTGTGCCTGCATTTACAGAAAAGGCTC
>JAOXJM010000033.1:12188233-12204101 GCA_026413425.1 Tringa solitaria
AGGGCTCTGCCACCCTCAAAGTAAAGAAGTTCCTCCTCATGTTTAGGTGGAACTTGTTATATTCGAGTCTGTGACCATTTCCTCTTGTTCTGAGTTTCTCCTACTATACATGATTATTTGAAAGATGCTTCTCTGCAGCATAGTTGGAAAGCGACTTTAGTTTAAACTACCCTGGATTTTTCATAATCCGGTTTCAATCAAAGCCTTATACTTAACATCAGTAAGGAAAGTCATAGGTTTGTGGGGAGAAAAAAGAATGAAAAGGAATTAATAAAAACTATTCAGTCTGAAAAAAAAATAGGTAATTTAAACCCTATTATTTAATTAAATGTAGAACTGAGTGAGAATTCAATATCACAAGATCATAACTTGACATCATGGTTCATAAAACTAAAACAAAATTCAGCTCCTGAGACAAAGCATTTGCACAGATTAACAAGTAGGTTTTTATCACTCAAAATGAACTTCACAGAAACTACCAATACGTTTTTATAGATTTCTGTCTATACTTTTGTCCCTTACTAGAAACAAAACATAAACAATGAAATCTTGAAATTAATGTTATATTTGTGAAAAGAATGGGATTGACACATAGGAGCCTTTTTAGCCATAGGAAATGTATCCACTGGCCATCAGCATCTTCCTGACATTTCTGCAAGTCTCAACCTGACCTGTCAGGAAAACTCTGGGTGAAAAAGATAGTTCAGTCTTCACACACTTTGTCAGTTGCCCTTTTTCTTGAGAAAACAAGTGACTGTCAACCTGCGTCAACTGTAATGCTAGTTCTTGAAATTCAGGTACCAACCCTGTAGTAACAGGACCGAGTCAGTTTCATGTAAGAATCCAGCAATCCTTTTATATTAATAGGTCCCATCTTTGCTCATTTGACACAGCAAAGAATGGTAAACTCAGCTACATCCATAATATTTAGGAAGCACAATACAATTAGGAAACGGTATCACCTCAGAAATTAAATTAAATACAGATAATTGAGAGTCTCCAGTATCTATAGTACTCTAAGTTGTTCAAAATCCTTTAAGAAGAAATTAATTCGTTTTTACTTTTTCTTATAAACATACACATTTGGAAGGTATGCATTGCAACTCGATGATGTGTGAAGTCTGAATTGCAATACCTGTGTTTAAATATAATGTGTGACACAGTGACAGCCAAAGTGTGTAATGGGAAGAGGTAGGAAGAAAACATTAACTGCATATGGACTTGGATAAAAGCTACAGGGCTACACATTTTCTTAGAAACAATAGAATGGTGAACACCTCCACATTTATTGACTATTTTCAGAGCATGTAAAAATTCTATTGAATGACAAAAACCCCAATAAACTTTTGACAGAAAGTATAAAAAGAAAGGTTTTGGAGAAAGTCATGTAGGCTGATGGAAAAACAAGCCACATTTTCAAGACATATAACAAATAAAACCAATTACAAGCTAATTTTGAATTATAGACACTTTTCCATTAAAGTTTATACACATTCCATTCATTCACATTTGAGTGAGGTAAGAAGCAAAGGTCTTCCTCCAAAAATGCAGAGAGAATTCATCCAGCTAATAACTCAACAAGTAACCTGAGAATAGTTGCTAAAGGTGTATGAATATTTTTCATGCACAACTGTGGAAGAAGATCTATTTAATTCACATAAAGCACATAAAAATTATGTGCTCGAATTAATCCTTGCCATCTCTAGTCTGCTGGTTTTGGAGACTCTCCATTATAAATGTAGAAGCCATATGGATAAGTTCTCAAATTTGCTGCTGATATAAGTGGGCACAACTCCACTTGTATTTAATGAAATTATGCCAAATTATTCCAACACTGATTCTGGCCCTCCATATCTCAGTTGGAAGCAGCCCTAACTCATACAACTCTATATGCCAATGGCAAATCTCCAATTTTTCTCACTTCAGAGATAAAAAAGTTTTATTGTATAGGGTCATTGATATTCTGTGGATCTAGTAGCAAATTGCCTATTAAATAAACTACATCCATTTTTCCATTTGTGAATTGACTGAAAATAAGCTGAAGATATTGACAGACAAATTATTGAACCAAAATGTAGCTGTGCGTAAGTTTTAAGGCAAAAAAGGGTCAAGAGGTGTTTTAAGGGACGAAATTCTTCAGTGTAAAGTTTAGTGGATTTTCTTAGAAGTATTTCTTGTAGAAAATTGCATAAACTTGCTTCTATGAGGAATATAAAAACATCATTATAGGTGTTGCAGAATCTTCAAAGTTCTAAATTTAAGTCTAAATGTAGTGTTTAACCCACAAGTGAGTAGTTGCTGCTAAAATCCATTAATAAATAGTGGCAATAAGTGAAAAAAGACTGGCCAACATTCTGAAACAAAACCAAATATATATTTTCTTATTTTCAGGATATAAATAGTGTCAAGTGCAGAGTTTGGGGCAGGTTTGTGAATTGAGAAATATTGTTTCAATATTGAATCTTGGGCACTGTACTCAGTAACTGCAAAATAGATCTTACATTTCTTTAAAAGTCTACATTAAAAGTCTCTCCTTTTAGAGTTTGACATATCCTAAAACTGTGAATAAATCTTATCTGAAAACATCACATTTTGCATGGATTCCATAGAAAGCATAAGCTCTTTCCAGGAACTTGTAAAGATCCTGGAAACAGACTGATATTTATTCAAAATGTTTGAGCCTTCAATCAAATTTTGCAGAAGCAACTGAATTCCACATTTAAATAATAAAAAAAAAATAATATTAGGAAGCTTTGCAACCGAAGGCTTCACAGATGTCTGGAGATGTTTCAATGTTTCATACAGTACTTGCTAGCTTGTTGTGAATTGTTTACATTATGGCTCTAGAGAATTTAGATTCTGACAACCTGATTAAAACTGGCAACAGACTCCGATAGCCTAATTATGTCTGGCACAAATGTCATCTGCATAACATAAGTAAAACATATTTTGTCTAACAAGCTGAAAATAATTAAATGATACAACAGAATCTTGTGAAGAAGCCATCTCATCTACACCCCTTTCCTGCTCTCTCTTCTTTCCCTCTTTTAGCTGTTCCATTCCTCAACCCCAGCTTACTTCTAAAGAAACTTTAGCCATCTTATGTTATAACCCGCAGTCTCAGGATACGATTCAAGATTTTGAGACCTCTGTTCCACTTTACACTTCACTGCATTCATCTTCTTTTTTTTGTATCAACACAATTGTATATCATCCTCTGTATCAGACTTAAACAGTATCAGAGCCTTGAATAACAATGATAGTGGTGATGGAAGGGTGGTGATGAATATCACAAGTTAGAAAATGAGGGGGAAAAAAAACCTCACTGGGTAAAATGGCTGATATTGAACAGTTATGCACTTAAATTCACAAGGGAGGAGAAAAAGAGGGGAGGAAAGTAGAATTCATGAAGTAGTAGCCTGAATTGGAGAAAAAAACACCATAACAGAGCAAGCTGAGAACTCCTCCTTCACTGAATGATTAGTTCATTTTGCATTTTTCATACATTATTTTCACTAATATAACCAGGGAAGTTTTTCTGAACAATGAGATTTGAACATGGGACTTCTCAGTATGGCAGTAAAATATATCGGCTAGAGAAGGTGTGGATGTTCCATCCCCAAAATTGTTGAAAGTCAAGTTGGACAGAGCTTTGAGCAACATCTTCTACTGAAAGCATCCCAGCCCATGGCAGGGAAAGTTGGACTAGATGATCTTTAAAGGTCCAACCCAAACAATTCTGTGATCATGGTAGTATCATCCAGTCTCTGCAGCATATTGGTACAAATGATCTTGCATGATACACTGTATATCTTCCGGTGAGATTTTGGGTTAGAGAAGCTATTTGAGCATTTTTCCCACAAGAAAGACGTGAAGATTAAAAATCAGGGTAGTACTGTCCTGATGTCAAAGGACACTAGGTATAAGAAAATTACCAAGTAAAAGGAGTCAGATAAGGTGTATCCAGATGGTGAAAAATGATCTTAGAAAGTGAAGCAGAAATAATCACTTTTAAAATATAGTCTTTCAGTATGGTTCTCAGCTATGAAGTCTCGTACTCCTATCCAGTATGACGAATTGGAAAATAAAAATCCTACAAACTGAACTTTCAAAGACTTCAATATCATCAGATTAAATTATCATTTTTTGCCCTCATGCAGAGGGCATGCCCATCATTAACGCACTTGCATTTGGATGATCAATGACAGACTGCTTTAAGTGACTTTGTAAAAGAAAAATAGCTTAGCCTTTGAACTTTTTTATTAATGAGGACTATACACAGAACTTCCTGTTTCCCTTCTCCATAATTTCTGGCAATGTACAATCTAACATTTGAATTTCATAGGTAACATGGAGAACAATTTGTTGCTAGATGTTGTGAAGTTTATGCCTTTGGCAGGTGAAAGAAAAGCCTGCCTTTCTAAATGAGAAACCTGTTAGGCTGGAAGGTTTTTGAGGAAAGAATCTAAACCTTTCGCCATTTCTAAATAAATAAATAAATAAATAAATAAATTGTTATTCCTTTAATTACGATCTTCCTGCCTTTGAGATGAGCAACAGGATGGAGAAGCATAATTAAGAAGCCATGAAGACTCATAAACTAATTTGAGTATGGGGGTACCCTAGATAGCTAGTTGTTTAAATAGAAGCTACTAAATATCAAAACTTTGTTTCTAATGATCATAAGCATCCTCTCTACAAATAACAACAAAGAAACTGTACCCATTATGCAGCATGTACACATGAAGTTCACCTCTTTGCACTGAAACCCAAGCAGAGGTTTCTACTACAGGTATAAGCAGACACTAATATATTTTGACTTAAATTTTAACATATTCGACTGGGTAGGTGGTTTTCTTTCCTTAATGTAATAGAGAGAATTAGGTGTTTTATTTATTGTATCTGTAATGCAAATCTCTCTTGTCAATTTCTGCTTCACTCTATAGCTTGTTTTTTTCTAATCGCTTTTTATTATCTATCTTTTTTTGCATAATAAACTGGTGTTTAAGCAACTGAAACTAGATCTGGGAAAATTAAACTTAACATTGCAAAGCCAGACACTTCCAGGATCATAGGCAATATAGACACTAACATATTGTGAACAAAAAATGACATATTTGCTCTCATTTATAGTCCCAATGAGAATTCAGAGCTCAGAGAAGTATTTTGAAGAAGGATGCAAGGAATGGTATTAAAGAGATACAGTTTCCTTTTATATATTTTAGAAGGAAAATTCCCATATAATACAGAATAAAAACATAAAGGAAGAAGGAAAGTAGAAATGTTCTTTCCTTTTCAAGTACTCTGAGAATCTTACAGGAGAATTGCATTATAATATTTCTAACAGCATATACAGCCTTGGTCCATTTATTGCGCTAATTTACTGTAGCTCTGTAAACCCAATGTCTTCCATTTAACTTCTGGTGAAAACCAAACAACTTCTAGCCTGTGTTATGTTTTAAATTCCTTCTCCTGTCTTTTCTATTCTCATTTATTTCAGCCTGCAAAGAAGATTTTCACCTCTTTTTCTACATCATTCTTCTCATTTTTCTCTTTTTCTCCTGTTAATCTTTGATCCCATCTGCACCTGACATGAACGTACCCTCTCTTATGCACATAGTTATTCATTCATACACCGAACAGGATATAAAAGTATCATAAATTATCTTGTTATCTAAGTAATGAATAGAGAGATAGCTAGACTTATCAATGTCATGCAAACTGGGAAATGCAGGGGGTTTGACTCCGCTTGCCTGGTTTGGAAGAAGAGGGCCAGTTTTCTGCAGATACCAATTCCAGTAACTTTGCCAGAGATAAGATTGAAAATTTATTGTTTCACCAGATTGCTAATGCAGTTTATAGCACTGTAAGATGAAATAGCAGACTGAGCCTTATGTCATAGCTATGCAAATGAGGATCCATCTATAGTATTTTGACATTAAGGGGAAATGTTGTTGAGCATTCAGTAGAATTCCTTGTTATGAGAAAAGCTTAATGCTGTTGCTGGAAAATATTTGTGTGCTGTGTCCTGAGAAGGTGGGTTAGGTCACCCCGACAAACATGCATCTGGAAGACAACACTACTGCAAAGGGCAGATTGATGAGCTTCTCTTGCATACATCGTGCTCGTAATTGTGTTTCAGGTTTTTTCCCTGATGTGGTTCCTGGAACCAGCAAGGGAGAATATATGGAAAACATGCTGAAAACCTAAGACATACGTAATCGGAACAGAAGCATTTCAAATAGTAAAAGGAAGCTCTACACCGACAAAATTCTAGACTGCCAAAATAGGAAGGTGAAACAGTGGGAATATGAACCAAAGCAGCAATTTGCCCCAGGTTTTGTAAGACTGTTGTCCACCCAAATTGCCAGATGTTCTAAAATGGACTTGACCCTTTACTATGTATCATACCAACTACATAGTACTCGGCATATTTCTTCAACATCCATAGTAAGCTTGCTTTTAACTGAGAGGGAGCGTAATAAGTTAGTCTTTTTTATTATAATTTTAATTTTACTGTAATAGTGAGGTTGTATAGGAACCATCCGTACTGATCCTGACCAAGAGACCATTGCACGTCTAGGGGTCAGTGGTCCGCATAACGGGCAGGCAACCTGAGCAGGCAGAGGCCTGTGTTGTGTTGCACAAACCCTTTGGCCGCAGAATAACTTCAACCAGCCCCTGGTAGCAAAGGAGCTGCCAGGCAGCTCCCACTGGGTACCAGCCATCACACCACCTGCCTGGCCTTGCCTTTCTCAGCAAGCCCAGCAAGAAGTTCTCATGAGACTCTCCTCAAGGAATAGGCTCGCTTTCTTGTAAGGTTGTTATATATTACCTCGAAGGACCTGAATGTGGGACCTTCGCTCCACAGACAGGATCTGCTCTGGTCTGCACACCACGCCATGGGTAAATCCATCCAGGCTCTGACCGATGCTGCTCGAATACAGGGTGCCCAACATCTGAAGGGACATAAGATTTATTCACTGTCTATATTCTTCTTATTCTATCCTATAAAATCAGTTATCTTATTAAGCCATGTGTTTTTTGAACCTTTCCTATTGAGATCCAGAAAGAACCCTGCACCATCTTTCTCTCTACACCCTCCCCAAGTGCAGAACACAAACAAGTCATCTCACAAATAACAAGAAAATAAATAAATAAATGACATCATAAAGGTTAACGATGCTGTTCTTAACTGCCTTAAGCACTAAACTAAGCAGAACAACTCTAGTAGCTGTGAAACAAATCATCAGAGGTCAATCAAAGCTGGTCATGGTGAATTCCAAGCTTTACCTTCTGACTTTTGCAGAGCAGGCTGTTTACCTCAAAATGGAAGACAATTTATATGGTACAATAACCATAAAATGGATGAAGGTTTTTCAGGGATACTGGAGGTTAGCAAGCATCAGGTTTTATTCTTAATGGAATGGTTTTTTATAAAGATCACAGTTTCTACAGAAAATAATGACAGAATTTAGTATCAAATATGTCAGGAATGAAGACCACATGGTTATTTTGAGAAATAACATTTAACCTTTCTCTTATGGCTGATGGAGGCCAATGCAGTATTTTATTATCAACATTGGCAGGTGATTTATTACCACTCCTTCTACTCCAGTAAAACCACATTAGGCTGTGCTCGATGTATCATTTGTTATCTTCAAACTCCCTATACACTTTCTGCATGCATAATCTCTTTCTTGTAACACATTCCACAGAAAATGGTAAATATTTAAGTCATGATTCCAGATTCATCAAAAGCTTAGGGACTGAAATACAGTAGCTAAATGGATTGTGCCAGACAATACTTGGTGCCAACAGAGAGCTTAAGTCTTGCAAAGAGTGATGTAATACATCTGAAACATCAGCCATGCATAATAGTGCATTAAAGTAGATTCAGGAGTGACAGAAAATAAATCATTAACAGACTTCAAAGGAGAACAGAACTTCATAGCATAAATTCGGGTCAGCTATCACAATGCCATTTGCTTGTGTAACAGCAAACTTTACATCAAGAAAACTATGAAATAACTTTTCAGATACAACTATAATAGGATTTGTGCCTAGAGTCCTTGGAGCACAAAGGGATTAATGGCAAAACTTTCATTAACATCAATAGGACCAAGTCTTTATGTTGTATTTAGTAGTCAAAGGTTGTTACTCGGGTATTAATGGAAATACATAGTTGTCCAGCTAACTTTTCTATCCTGTTCTGGTGATTACTTTAACTCTCTTCATAAACTCACTTGATCCCTAATTTTATGAATAATGCTAGAGATACACCATTATTGACATTCAGTATTTTGCCTATTAATCACAAAAGGATCAAATAAGAATTGTGGCAGGTTTTGCATCACTATATCTACTTGATTTGACTTTCACCAAATTGCATCATTACATTTCCCTGCATTTCATAGGTGAGGTCATGCGACAAACATTTTAATCAGTACAAGCAGGGAAGTACAGAAAACTTGTTCTTACGGTTGCAACTTTGTTGCAAGACCTTTGCTTTTAGCAACTTACTATAAATACACAGTAAATTATCGTGGGTTTTTTTTCCTGATTAGAAAAGTGTTTTATTTTTATGAAGTTTTGTTTCATATCTGATTTGTAAACCCATCTGAGCACACTTCAGTGAAAGCTCAGATCAGAATCAACACTGACACCCACCCTCACTCAGGAAATTAAATGGCTATTAGTAATGAAAAAAATATACATATTTCTTGGAACAGCTACTTGTAGGATTTATATAGATCTCCAACTGAAATTTCCATCACATAGTCCTTACATATATTGCATTAAATATCATGGCAACTCAAAGGTGACTGCCGTTATAATGCCTCCTTTTCTTCAGAGTCAAAACAAAGGAACAAAAAAACCTCATTATTTTTTAATCAAAGACCTTTCTTATCTTGTTTAAATTTTGTTGTTAGATGTGCAATGGAAAAGGCCAGGCTCTCCAAATGAAAATGTAGCAAGTTGTATATTATTACAATTCAGATCTCATAGAACTTTCTTATTTCTCTAGATCTTGAGGATGAATTATTTTCCACATCTGTGGAAATAACGGCATCCACGTAGATCAACACTAGATAATCTGAATATTAAAAGTAAATATATAAAATTAAATTGGATAGCAAGAGCCCATAAGATTATCCTATGACTGAAAAGGTTCTACTGATATATAAAAATGTTACAAGCAATATCTCGTGTCTGTTGTTCTGCAGAGAAATATGATGTGAAAGGTTGAGACCCAGGTGTAGAATACAGGGGAATGTTTTCACTTCTGGGCCAGAAACTCTGTAGGAATCATGTGAAGAACCAAAGTCCTGATAGTGATGTAGGTCTGAATTGCAGATGATAATATTGCTTCACCACATATTTTATCTGATTGAATCCTTATAAAAGCCATCACATTTTTATGGAGACATTTCATCTGGTTTCTTATGGCAACAAGGTTTATACAAATTCTCTGTCTCCTCTGCCCAATAACTTTTCAATCTGTTGGACAATTTCCTCTTAACTCGAGAGATGGAAAGAGATTAGTACTTTCACCAAGGAAAATTTACAGCATGTTACCTACACATTTTCCTGTATGTCCGCATGTGAGACCAGGTATATTATTAAAAATATACATGGAAGAGAGGCATTAAGAATACCTCACTGAACAGAGTTTGTCTCTTATTAGATATAGAGTAACCCAACCATGACACACAAAGGAAAACCTATCTTCTAAAAATTTCATTGCTCAGTCAACTATTTGTCTAGTCAAGTCTATCTGAAGAAAGTCAAATGAAGTATTTCTTAGTTTTGCTTGAAATTGTCCAATCTAGCATCTTGAGACTTAAGCCTTTTGTCACTACAGTTAAGAAGGATGAATTATTATTTTTTAAAAGAACTCAGGAACCAAAGTTCATAGACTTAATCAAAATAAACAAAACACAATTAATATTGTATAGTCTAATGTTTCCTTCAGCTTTTCATTTTGAAGTGTTTTATCTCTTCTGATTAAAAAAAAAATCATTAGGTTCTCATTAATGTAAAGTCTTCCTAGATAATCAAGACATACCTAACATATTTGTTAACGTCAGCCAACATTAGACTTCCATGGTTATGAAAATAATAATAACTAATGAAGACATATCTCTTTTAACTTTCACAAATTAAAAAAGAAATAGTCTTATTTAATTCAAAAAATATTTCAGGGCCAGAAAAAGGTGTCTGATTTTCCTGATGGTAAGGAATTAACTTTGTTTGCAGCTTTTCTTTTTGTCTTCTTTTCAAAGGCTGCTAAGGATATACATTGTTATATAACAAGAAAACTTCAAAACAGAACAGTCTCTTTTACCCTTGTCTAACAGTTTCTTCTGTTTGGAACAATTCCTACTACACCACACGCATGTACTATGCTTTGCTTTGAAGTCTCATTAGATATGTATGAGTTCATAGTTTAGCAAACTGTTGAAATATCTTTTTCAAAAGCTCTGCTTGGCAGTGTGATATTTGACTAAACAAGTCAATTAAACTGAAGAAGATAAATTACATTCCAAAAGAAAGGTACCATTAGATGACTACCGCGTATTCCTAGCAATTCATTAGAGTGCTCCTGAGTTTATCTTTTCCAATTTAGTACGCAAGGAAAATGTGATACTAATGAAAACAACACAGATTATTTGTTCACTTAATCAATCAGTTTCAAACTTTTGAATGACAAGTTTACTTAAGTTAATTGAACGTATGACTTTGTCAAATCCAAACCCAGTGTAAGCACAGCCAAATCCTACCATTCTGTAATTCAGCACACAGAGAAACGCCCCCACATACAGTACTGGTTCTAAGGAAGGCTTTTCTCATGACAATCAGAGACAAGCTACTTGATTATTAAAAAATAGATCATTACCATCTCCTTCTGCCTGTCATACTGTATTAAGAGTTAAGTATTACAGTAAAGAGAAAATATATGCAGTCATATTGTGAAATTCAGAAAAGAATAGTCAAAAAAATAGTCAAAACTTCAAAAAAAGACAGCTTCATTTCTTAACATTAACTTACTGCAGCATGGAAAGAGTTTTATTTTAACTTCAATTCTTTAGAACTGTTTTAAAACATGGGTTTGTTTTTGAAGTAAAAATATCAGTTATATGTAATCATCTTGAAACAATGCAACTGTCTTGTTTAGGAGGAAAAATAGCCAAATTATCTGCAAATTAATTCAGCAACTGAAAAAATTGATTCACTACTATTTAATATTAAGTAAAAAAAAAAAAAAAGGAGAAAGCAAATTGGTGTAGAGTTCAGTTCAGTCATTGTGTGGGTGTCTGTCCGTGTCAGACTAACTTCTGACCACCTCACTTGTTATCTACCAAGAAGAAAAACTGGGGGGGGAAGGGGAGGGAACGAGTACAGTGAAATATCTTGTTCATTTTTGGTTACTATAAAGATTTTACTTTACATATTCATAGCCATTTCTCATGTGTTCTTGGTGGCCTGTGTATGTCCTGTATTTCAGCTATAAAATACCACTGCCAAGTGCTTGGGACCCTTGAATTATTGTTCACATCTCTGCTTTTTTTTTTTAACAGTTTTGAATACTTCAGTGTTTTTAAAGCTGTTTATTTTATTTTATTGTATGTAGGTGTAAATTCCAGCACTTCTGTAGATTTCATCAGCAGTGATGCTGCTGGAGAGATCTGTGTAAATGTCACCCTTAGGAAGTGGCCTTTGCAAGATCAGGGCTATAGTTTACATTCCAAGCTTTATGAGGAAGATTGATTATGCTCGATATAATTCCATAATAATTTTGTCGACTTCAGTAAAACAATCAGACTTTGAATTTGTTGTCTTATTTTTCAGACAAATTAGAATTTCAGCCTTCCTGACAGGATGCAATACTTTACAAGGATGTACTGTCTGCCACGTGATTCATACTTAGCTCCATGGCATGAGTTCTACTTAAACAGCATACAAATGGAAGAGAATATGATCAAATGGGACTTGACTCAGCCGCATAAAATAGATTCTGTTGCTACCTCTGAATAATTCAGATCAGTTCCATGAACTAACAACAAAAACAACCCCCCCAAAACTTCAACAACAAAACCAGCAAGGGAGAGAAAAGATGATGATTCTACAGGTTGTTAATTCATGCTGGCTATCTAGTACTAGAACGGAGATTATCAGATGACTCAGTCTCTCATTGTGACAATAAATATTCACAGTGCATAGGGAGTGCTGCCTACATAGACTGCAAGTAATGATAGCTACTGCAGCGATTCACAGCAGTCTGCTTTCAATATAAAATTTGGAAAGAAGATAATCACTTGGTGGGGAATCCCCTTTGCTGATGAATATGCTTCTTAGTTCGCTTCCCTGCCGAGTTATTATTAAATGGCACATTGTTATCAAATAAATAGTTCACTTTTCAGCAGGAACTATCTATCATTGTCATATGAATCATGAATCAGTGAAATTTTCCTTTTACTCTTATCCTCCCAAACAAAAAGGAAACACTGACTGAGTTCCTGCTGTGCACAATTTCCCCCCTAGTAGGTAGGGACAGTAGGAAACAATAACACATAAATGAAAGGAAGAATATACTGGGGAACAACAGCAATAGGCTAATGTCTACTCGAACTATCTGCCTGTCCCAGTTACCAGCAGACATTTTGGTGCAAGAGCCATGCAAACTATGATGGGAATTATTTCCTTTGCAGTGAGCAAAGCAAGCATTGTAAATACAAGATGCACCATTAATATCAGCTGGCCAAACGTTTTTCCTTCTGTCTTGCTAGTCAAATATGGATCTATGTATCAGCCACAGAGATGCTGCAAGGTAGCGTCTGCACAACGACATCTATTTCCATAAACTGTCTTCCTCTCCTCATAAAGTACGGTGGTATATGCATACCACTTTTTTCACATTTGCCTTCCATACTCAATTTTAGAGTTAATGAAACTTAAAAGAAGAATTTTAATATGGCAAAAATAGACCCTGATTATGTCAGAGGGACAAAGGCAAAAAAAGGTATTTTGTTGATTATAATGAAAGTAATATGAAAGAATTCAAAGTTGTAGTTCAAAGGTCCTTTTGCCAAACTTGGTCTTACTTAGGGTCTGGTACAAGGTATGCTAAGTCTGTTTATAGTTTTTGCATCATTAAAATATCAGAACACATCCACTAGTACAGACCAAGGGTCTATTCCTATAACCTTCTCAACATTACCCAAAAGAAAATGTCTAGGAAAGAGTAAGAAGGCAGCAAGAAACTATAATACCTCCCCTCTGATATTCTCCTAACCTCTGATCATCTTTATCTATAGGAATCTGATGATCCTATTTTGGGCTTTTTTCCATTTAGAAACCCTTTCCTAAGTGACTACTTATTCTCCTCCTGAAGCCATATACACTTTTTGCATGTACAGCTGTTTTGGCAAGGAGTACCAGAAGTCTGTGATCTGCTGCTCGAAGGACAAAACTCCCTTTGTTCATTATGAAGTTGCCTGCTCTCAGCTTCCTTTATATATCACCAATGGAGGCCTCAAATGCCAAAGGTGTTGAGAAATCCCATGTTTTCACTCCTACATAGGAAAATAATTTAGTACAAAGGGACCCACTTATGCCTTCTGTCTCTCTCTTCCTCCTGCTAGTTCTCTTTCAATTTTATACTTCAGATGAGAACTCTGATTATGGCGGTTTTTTGGATTTTTTTGTGCTGTGACTTGTTTTTTTTTTTTATTCACTTTTATAGGGCTGAATGGTTTTTAACTCTTACTAAAAAGATTGCAGGCATACACTTGTAGTAGATATATATCTGTACTTCAGTCATTCAAAAGTAATATTGACTTTACAAGCCTAGTAATCATCAGTCATGTGTTTGAATTGCTTTGAAAAAATGGTAAATTTCCTGTATGTAGAGTGATGCAAAATATTATATGAATCTCCCTGCAGATGATAATTTTTTATATCAGTCTGGGTCAGAATAAAATAGATACTCTCAGCACTATTTCCATAGCTTTAAAAGTAATTTAAATAAGTAAATTGTCTTAAATACAATATAATTAATAACAGATAATAAAATGGATTTTGGGCAATGAGATTTGAAGATGGAAATTTAGAACAGTTGCACAGGTAACTTTTCCTGGATTTTTTTTTTTAACAAAACCATATGTATGTTGATGAATGTATGTGGTTGTCGAATTGCTGTTTTTGTTAGAATCACTATTTTTTCCATGTGCTTCAGTTGCATCAGTTGACATCTGCTTTCTACTTTATCATACCTGAGACTGACTCCAACCTATAACTCTCATACACCTTTTCATAAGTATATTCTCGGTGTATATGCTTTCTTTTAAAATTTACCCAAGTGATGCATAGAAAAACTTCTGTCCTTCACTAGCAACAGTTAATATCTCATCTGTTACCCATGCAAATTAAAAAAGGACTTTGAAATTCTCTGCTACTGTTGCAGCATTTGATTTCTTGTCCTTAAATTTTCTAATAGTGATGCTGCTATAGCTGGACTCATGATGAATAACTTACATGAACATATAAAAATATGGATTAAAAAAAAAATAAAGTGACAGCCTTATATGCTGTGAAGGTTTTACTGGAAATATCTTGGTCTACCTTAAATTGGCTTACAGGGCCCTACCAACACAGTTGGAGTGTTGTGCCCAGGCAAGCTGGGTGCCCATAAAAGCACATGATGCATAGATATGAGACTCACTGTGTGGGCTCATTTTCCTTAAGAAGGTGCTAAGTTAACTTTATAGAAATGTTATGATAACAGAACAGAATGTTACAGCAGGCTCTGTTTTTATCTGCTGATTAGTTTCACAGTATACTTTCCCATTTCTTAGTCATTTAAGAGTTATATCTAAATTATGAGCAGACAACATTAAGTATAAAGTATTTTATGACGACATATAAATATATATAATGAACATATGATGTTACTTTGATTTATCAAACTATGATTAAACATTAAACTTTTATAGCTTCGTCCTCCATACAGCATAAATTGTACATCATATTCTATGTGTTACACTATAATTTCAGATAAAAAATATTGTGAAGTGGGTAAATTTGCTGTTGAAAAATTGTCAGCAGAACTAATCAAGGTATCCCAAGACGTAACAGAATGACTTGATTTCCTTTTCTTTTTTTTTTTTGTTAAATGGTTATTATAATAAACCCTGTTCCTGAGATAGAAAGACATGTTAAACATGATCTCTGTGTTCTTAATCTTGAACTACCTACCATTCATATTCAATACCTATAAATTCAACAAAAGCTGTGAATAGCTCTTACCCAACAGTTAGAAACCTGGTGCAATTGTTAATCTTCAGGGGAGGCAGAACTGTTTCATATACAATCTAGACATTTCTTCCAGAACTTACAGTTTGGAATATACATACCTTCCATGAGGATATTTAACTTAGGAAAGGTAAACTGGAGGTATGATTTCTGATCCTCCTTTTGACCTAAGAGCTAGCTACACCCTGGCAGCGAAAAGTGTGGAATTACTCTGTAAAGTTGACTTGCATTCAATCAAAAGCTAGGCTCAGCTTCAAGACGGTTTAAATTTTGTCCACGTTTCATGGACAGGAAGAAGATAGCACGGAGTTTGATGAGGTTCAAGCACAAAATTTGTTGTCTGTGAGAAAGAGTAGAATAGTTTGTGGTGAAAAGGAAGAAGGGAGGACAGTCTGCTAATATGCATCTCCGTACCACAAATTTCTGTGTCAAATTTACATATACTCTAATGCTTTGAATGACCATGTTTGTTTCCAATTGTTTGATGATGGCAGAAGATACTATATAGTGAATAATCATGCTTAGTATGGCTCACACTGAGTATGATTAGAGA
>JAOXJM010000033.1:12221611-12234425 GCA_026413425.1 Tringa solitaria
CAGCTAAGAGCAGAAATAGTGTTTCTATGGTCAACCATACCTTGTCAATTGAATATGAAATATAAACATATGTATATATATGCTGTAAACAGAATAAAATACAGAAATGATACCTTTATCAAAACTAAAGCACACAAAAACTTTTTAAAGAGGAGGTCGGTCCCTGGGAATATGATAAGGTAGAAGACATCAAATAATCCATTTGTTTTGAATAACTTTCCATTGTCCTAAAATGCTACTCAAACATTCTAGAATTTTAGTATTGCCTTCTGTTATTAAATTACAGTCGTAATAAGTAACAGTTATTACTATTAACAGATAGATGCTAGCTGTTAATAGTAATATCTGTAGTGCTGGATGGTTTTGAATCTGCAGAATAAAAAAATCTCATGCTTTACATTTGTTATCATTGACTTAAACTGTGAGGGAAACACTTTTGAAGATAAAGTAACCAGATCCTCTGGAGGAAATAATTTGTTCATCTTGGAAGAAGCGAGGCGGTTATAAACTCTTGTCAGGAAAAATATAAAAGACCAAGTGGTTAATTTGCACTGTTACTGGTAAGGAGTGCTTTAATGCTTGCCAGCAGCAAGTCTGTTAGCAATATGCACACTTCACACTGTGATCTTTCCTTCATACCGCTGTCATTGCAGTTGTGCAAAACACCGCACACAGTTTACCAGAGCAACAGTCTACCTTTGTGATAAATTTCATCCACTGATTTCCTCTCCCTGAGACTGAGACCAATATGGGAAAAGCTTACGCGTATTTACTTATAATATTACTGATTCTTTTCAGATTTTGCACATCTCAAGAGATTCCTGTAATTCTTAAGTATGATTATCATGTTGATCAGTTCAGATTGCTAATCTGTAAAGATGACACAAAAAGCTAGTATCACCAGTCTTTAAGCAGATCTGAGCTTTAACTTGGACAGACATTATGCAAAGTATTATGAATTTTCAACGTAACCCTTCAGGTTGGTCTGATACTTGACTATGCACCATCATATTTCTATCCATTTTGAATTAAGTTTCCCTTGCCAAATAGGACAAAATTATTAAATTGCTGTAAAATCTCCAGGATAACTGACTTTGCCTGCAGAACAAGCACATTTTTCTCCTACAATTTGTATCCTGCCACAAAATGTTACAAAATCATGCATATACTTGATTATCAGATGCTGATCATAACTGGGAGAAAAGGGTTTTGTTATTTTATGACAATATTTAGAGCATGGAACAGTAACTCTACACCCCACATACTTGCTGTAGAAAGAATCATACAAAGCAGAAAAAGCAATTGAGTTTGAGCTCTCCTTTTCCAAATATTGCATATTCTCACTGCGGTTTTTTGGGTTTTTTGTTTGTTTGTTTGTTTTGGGATTTTGGTTTTTCCCACTCTATTTACTGTCAGCCTATGAACTAACATGCTCCACAAAGGGCACATAGGGTAAGTGGTGTGATATAACAAAAGCAATTTAACTATAGAATTATGGTATGGTTAGAGTTGAAAGGAAGCTTAAAGATCATCTAGTTTCAAACCCCCTGCCATGGGCAGGGACATCTTCCAGTAGATCAGTTTGCTCAAAGCCCCCTATTTTTCTCTACATTGGAATTCTGTTCTGCTGTTTTGTTCATATGGCACTTAAAAAGCTCCCACAAGGCTCTCTATAAGAATTTTCCAAAACTGTGAGAATCTTCAGGATAAAGACCGAGACCTTTTTGTGGTTTCTACAGCAAAATCCACTTTCCAAATGAAGCTTGGTGCAATACTACATACCAGTCTTTTATTTGAACACAAAAGGGTTGCCAACCACAGTTGTAAAGAAGAAGGTCGAAACATTGCTCCCATGTGATCAGTGACTACTCTCAATGACTAATATGAATGACCCAGTATCTCCATGTAATATCTTGATTACTTGAGCTATACTTATCATTATTCTAATTTTTTTTTGACTCTACATAAACACTTACTCTTACTTTTTATCAAGACAGAAAAGTTATTTGTGGTTTTTTCCTCAATCAAGTAGATTAACAGACAAGCAATACTAAGAATGAAAATTCAAATTTAGGCGAGTGATCTACCATGGACCTGGTTCGTCATCTGGCACAGAAGTTTTCTGCAACAAAAGTTACATTATTCTGTACCAGAACAACACTAATAAATGATAATGGTTATTGTCCTACATATAAGATAAAACACATTTTATGTTTGGCAAGAGAACTAATAAAGCTGTGTGGGGAAAATAATCATTACAAATTCATCTCATTTTCTGAAAAGTTTACAGTCAGTATTATAATCTCTCTCCAAAAAGGATTACATGCACAGTTCTAATGCCTGAACTAATTCATACTGTGAATTTTTGTTTCATTTCACAAAATGTATCACCATGTTTCCTGTTGTTTTCAAGATCAGTAACAAGAAAGGAGAAAAAAAATTATAAAACTAAGAAAAAATAAAAAAGCTGTAGACCAATTATTTGGAAAACAAACAAACGAACAATCCACCTAATCCTGATGTATAAGGTTGTGTATACAAATTTGACCTTGTATACATTTCCCAAGAAACAATTGAGGTAAGCATTGATTTGCAAAGTGCTGTATGGTTTTTGAATGTATAACCTCACATTAAACATAGCCTGATACATCTTTGAGAGGTCTTCTGAATGCCTTTGAAGGGATGTGCCTAAAAAATGTGGACTTCTCTGTAAAAGTTCAAGGACGACACTCATTTCAGGTGTAGAATGATGTCTGAAAGTTATCTTGGAAGCACACTTCTATTTTCATACTGAGTGCTTTGCACTCAGTTCTTCATGTATTGTAGTATATTAACGCATTTTCAGAAAAAGGCTTGCTTTTATCTTTTTTCATTTTTTTTTCCCTAGGGAAAAAAAACCCCAAACAAATCCAAAACAAAAAGAAAAATAAATAAAACATTAAATCCAAAACAAAAAGAAAAACAAATAAAGCATTACTCCAAAAATATACCAACATATTATTGATAAACATGGTTTTTCATTCATCAGTTTGTAAAGATTGTGAGGCATTTGTGGCTTTTTTTATTTTTCTTCTCTGATTGGAGAATGCTTCCAAGACTTGGGGAGGGGTAGAGGAAAAAATATTCAATAATTTCTTATTTGATCTAGAAAAACGTGTATTTTAAGATCTTGTTTATTTGCTTTGTACTACAATAATGTAAAAGCTAGTTAGAATGACAAAATTGCTTTCAATAAATCACCAATTAAAATAATGGCTAAAAAAGCAACAGCTAACATTTTGAGGAGGCAGATAAGCCCTTCTGAAAGAATCATCAGACTCTCACCCATAAGGTAAACTCTTTTGAAAGAACTTGATATTCTAGAGTCTCAGCACGATGGCATGTAGTCCTACCACCTATCACACGCCAGACTGCACTGAGGTCAGCCCTCTTTCCTACGCTGCAGGAGAAGGCACATCTACTAACCATTTCAGTTATTAAATTCCAAAGCAGTCAACTCTCAGATCAAGAACCTGTTTATCACAACTGTTGCAGATAGTCCACGTAATTTCCAGCTGTCCCGAGATAGGTTGGCCTTAAGAACAGTGGCAACCATAACATGAAGACCCATTTAATCTCACATATAGTCTTGAACCCATGGCCTTAGGTGGATGTCCAACACCCTAGACGGTTGATAGTTAGTTGTTTTCCCCCTCCTCCCTAAGTCTAACATTTTAGAGCCCTGTGTAGTGAAGAAAAAGCTTGAAGTCCAACGTACCTGGTTTTCTAACAGTATGTGATATTTGATATTTTTAAAATGTTAATTAAATATTAACGTCTGCTATTTTTTTAAAAGTCAATACAACTACCAATGAAGGCAATGTTGGCAAGCCAAAGACCAATTGCTATAATCTATTCCTTGAATATTACATGACAACACACTGTGGTTATATGAAGGCATACAAGCTTTGGGCAAATGGTTTCTTTAATAATTTAAAGATTTTTCAAACTACTATATCCATGTGGTACCTCTGAGTATATAAATTAAAAAAGTAAGATAATGAAAACATGCTTAACTATAATGATATTTCTCAGACTGAATCTCTCTTTTGAACGAACCCATTCAGAGTAAAAGAAGAAATTTAATCATGGGTGTTTTTTTGTCAAATTATTACTTTCCCCCAAGACTTATTTAATTTTAATTATGTAATAATGTGCTTAATAACAAGAACTGGATTTTAATGAAAATCTTGTCAGAAAAAAGGCTTTAAGGGGATCATCGAGTTCTTTTTAATACCAAATATAGATATAGCATGTAATGCAGTTGTACTTTGTAGCCCTTAGCAAAAGAATCTGTTACTACACTGCTTCTCATTTTCTTTCCATAAAATAATTTTGCATTTGAAAGATTCACACTGCTATGCTTGTAAGAATTCTTTTATGCAGCTAAATTTTAAAGGCATTGCCATATTACATATAACCAAGAAGTACCAAGTGTGTTTCGTTTGTTACTTCTCATGGTGTCCGATACCTTCTCCCCCCTTTCCCGCACATATATCCCAGTTATTTTCCATGAGTGTAGGAATCTCTGTTGCTACACAAGTCCTAGCAGAAAAAAAAACTTAGAAAGGCTCCATTTGAAGTTATTATACTATTAAGTGGCTTAGGTGTTCAGATTCCATGGTAATGGAACAGACTGAGAACCTGAACAGAATAGGGGAAAATACTTAATGCACCTTGTATGTTGGGGTTGGGGGAGACGCAGCAGGGGGAGGCTGACAATTTACCCCAGTTGCAATAGTAAAAGCTACACAGGAAAAATCTTTCCACACCACAGCATTGCTGGAAAATCAAGCAGCTGGCTCAGGTCAGGGTTTGGTGGAACACAAAGGGACACAGAATCAGTGTCACTTTCCATCATGCTCTGAAACTGGACATAAGGAGAGATGAGCTGGAGGGCGTGACATTGCATGATCGAGAGTTAAGCTCCACAGTTTATGCAGATGGCCTCTCAAACTAGCTAAATAAGCCTGAACAAATGATGACACCCTTTGCTAGTATTGGTGTACTCAACTTGGATTTACAAAAACCACCATGAAGACAGAACACTTGTAACTGAGAAAGAGACAATACGTAAGTATTGAAAGGCAATAGAGGTGGTGTTGAGAATAAGTCAATTTTCACGTGTGTTTAGGAAACTTGATCAATGTTGACAGTTCTATCAGGGTTGAGATAAAGAGGAGATAAGCCTCAGGCACAAGCATGCACAAAAAAAAAAGAAAAAAATAAGTAATGGACTCATAAAAACAATATCTTTAGTACTGAAGTACAATTTTTACAAAGTTTTCACTGACCTGAAACCTTAACAAATTTAGTAAAAACCAAATATATATTAGTTCTTCCCTTCTGCCCCTTTCTACTTTTTACATTCTCAATTCTGTAATGCTAAGAATGTTTTTAAAAGTAGAAAATCTCAAAAAAACCCCCCAGATAACATACATAACTTTTTTTCCTGTGATTCTAAGTTTTATATTCCTACTTCTCACACTGTTAGAAAAAAAACACCGAACAAAAAACACCCAAAACCACCAAAACTTGCATCTACTGGTTCCAGCAGCACAGTGAAAGTCCAGAGAATTTACATATGGACAACTTCTCATACAGTTACTTAACATAAGCTTAAGTAATAATTTTGGTGAAAATGATCAGAGACATTTATACCTGCATGTACAGGTTCTGGCTTTTCCTCTCTCTTTAATTCTTTTCAATTTCCCTTCCTCAGATGTCCCCTTCATTCCACCCTGATTTCCAGACTCAATTACTTACGTTTTTTGCACAGACCTTGCTGGATCCCCAGCCTGGACTCAATGACAGCTTTAATAATCAATAAATGAGCTATTCTTCTAACTCACTTTAAATTAATTAGAAAGAGAAATCATTTGCCTGAAGGAGAACATGGTGCTTCAAAATTTGTAATTCTGAAGTACATACAGAATACATTTTACTTGTGAGAAAACGTGGTTTTCAAGTTCTAAGCTTTTATATTATTTGAGATAATTACTCATTGACAACATTGACTGTTCACTTGTCAACAACAATGTTTATGTAAGCTGTACACCTCTTACCCGTGACAATATGACAGACACCTTTCAAAAGCCAGGTGCTTCAGAAAATCAACTATGAAATGTGATTTAAAAGTGAGCACTACCACCCCAGCTGGTATTAAAATGGCAACTAATCCCAGGCTTCTTTCCTGTAAACATGCTGTCACAACGAGCCTTTGACTAGGAGTATGGTATTTAAGATCTATAACATTTTATTATCGAGTTCACATTATCATTTACTTAATATTTCATTGGCTGGAAACTATGGTATGTTTATACTAAGTATCTTTGCCTACATACAATAGGAATCCAGGTAGGTAACTCTAATGTCTGAAGAGGTGTTGCTGTCAACCACAATTGCACTGAAACCATTATATGTTCTTCTCTTCCCCTATCTCAACGATGATTCCAAGGGGCTGCATATATAAAAGTCCTGTATGCTTCAAGTAGTATATGCCAATGTGTCTCAGATATTTAAAACTCACTGTTTATTTTGACAACATGAAATGTGGACATTTAAAATACAGGTACAGGAAAAAATAGAATATAAATGCTTTTTAATAGAAAAATCTATACAATACTTGTGCTGAATAGTTCCATTATATCACTGCGCGACTTCTATAGATTTTCTCTGCTTGTCTTCATTCCTTGATGGAAAATCCCTGCCAGTAGATACTTAAATACCACACAGCATCTGATTTGAAATGTTATCAGTAAGCACAGTGCAGACAATGCTGAACTATTGCACCTTTACTATCAAGATACCAGATGATACTATCATTCAGTATGGACTCAAATTATTCAGGCCAGTTGACTGTTATATTTCCTATTTGCAATACGCTCCTCATGATTGTATTACTGTTTCAGTATTTATTTGCCCTATCTCTACATATCTTGGCACATTACATTAAAAATCACAATTGCTGTGTATCAGTCCCCTATGTCCTTCTCTGACATCCTTAAAACTTCTACTAAAATAAATCAGAATTCTCTTGTGAATAAATAATTCACGTATGCATTCTGCAGATTTGGTATCAAACTAGAAAGATGAAGAGAATCAGATTCTTTTCTCAAAATATCTAAAGGCACACTATTGTGCAAGTCATGTCTGACATAAATACAAAATCTCAAAAATACTTAAGCAAAATGTAATTTACAGTGTATGTAAACTTTCTGTTTTTAAAGATGCACCAGTACTCTACATTCTTCAACTCTGTAGCTTCTGTAATCATAACGGCTATGTGCACAAATGTAAGTCAAAGCTGTGATATACTCAATAGTTACTAGACCTTTCATCTAAGAATTTCCTGTATTTTACATACATACACTGAAAATATTATTGTATAATCCCTTAGAAAGTTTCAGAAAGATTTCATAATAATAAGAAATAGAATTTTGTGGTGGTACTTGACAGCTTTCCAGAAGAGCAAAATGAAAAATATTCAAACTTCTAAAAAAGCCTGGGAATTATAAAGCAAAAAGGTATCAAACCAAGTAGCTAAGAACCAAATTAATCTCCTCACAGTCCATCTTCCTGCACATGGCTTGGCATGGCTGTCCTGTGCCACTAGTCAGTTTGTTCTACAACTCAGTTACTTCTAGTCCACTGCACACAAGGTTCAGTCTAATTTATACTTTCTTAATTTTTCATATAAACAGCTTTCCCCAAGTTTACCTCATTACCATATTCAATACTGCACCCAGTGTAGGTAGGGCATATAACTACATATGACCATAGCTACGTACCCGCTGAGAAAAGACTAAATCAGAATATTTGTCTCAAAATAAAAAAAAAAAAAAAAAAGAAAGTGTTAATCCTAAAAATGCTTTGTATCTGTATATAATTATGTATCCAATATATGAAGTGAATGAATGTATATATCTTAAAATATTCCTAGAGAACAAGGATCTATTTGGAAATGAGTGGTAGCAGTTTTAACAAATAATGATGAAAAGACAAAGAATTGAAAATCAATTTCCACAGCATAGCCTGTACATCTGTAATGCCTCGCATTTTCACTGAATTTAGAACTACTGCCAGTTCAGAAAGCAATCATGACGTACCCTGTATTCATGAATTTCATTCCAAACTCAACCACGTTACCAGACTATCACATTAGACGCCAACATTCACTGATATAAATGGCAGCATAATATGACATTCATTCTACAGATATCTAATACAAAGTTACCATTACCTCTGAAAACCAAAAGGCTACTAAGGTGCTATCACCTGTTTTGAGCTGTGTGAAAATCCAGCCCCTCAGAGCACAATAATTATGTACTAGGGATGTAGTATCAGTTAACATCTGAGGCAGTGTAAAATACATGATGGGGACCATCATCGCGGGACCAGATGGGATGCATCTGAATGTGTAAAGAAACCTGGCCAATGCTATTGTCTTGCTTTTCTCCGTCATTTTTGAAAGGTCATAGTGATGGGGACTCCTAAGGATGAGGGAAGGGCAAACATTATGCCTGTCTCTGAGAAGGGCAAGAAAGAGGATTCAGGGATCTATAAATCGATCAGCCTCACCTTAGACCCTGGATATTCACAGGGCAAATCTAAAAGTCATTTCCAAGCACACGCAGGATGCAATGATGGTTCAGAACAGCCAACATGGATTTACCAATGTCAAATGTTGCCTGACCCCCGTGATGAGACAAGTGGTTTTGCAGATAAGGGGCATGCAATATATATTACATACCATGACAATAGTGGTGCCTTTGCCACTGTCTTTCATGCTGTCTTTATAGCCATATTGGAGAGATGCAGGTGATTTGGATGTTAGAGAAGTCATGAAGACAATAAATAAGTATTTTTTAAACCAAGCAGGACAAAAGAGAAAAAAACCAAACCAGTAGCTAGCTGTTTGGAGAATACCTTTTGGAGAAAATTATTTCTTTGCATTTAGTTGCATTGGCCCCAGGTTTGGGCATCAGACTGAGGTTTGGGTGATACGCTTCAATACAATGAAATCTTACCTACCTCCCCAGGAACAACCATAAGTGTCCTGTGATTCTTTTATCACACAGCCTCTGTTCTCCCTGTTTCTAAAATTGTTTTGATATAGGAAAATTGATTTAACAAGTGTACTTTTACAAACTGTCCTTATTTGTATTTTAATGGTTATTAAACTGGACTGCTGCATTTTCTGAACACCTCTTAACATCACACATGATCCCTGCACAAAAAGGGTTTCACTCAAGAAAGAATTGAGTCTCAATTCATAAATTGTTTTCCTAAATACGTGGCTATTGAAATGTCAAAGTCTACAGCTGAAATATATATATCAATTAACAAATTATGTAGAATAGCACCAGCCAAATACTTCAGACTAGCCTCTTAAGCAGTTCATATGTGATATTGTCAAAGAGAAGCAACTGAAAATTCAACTATTGGAATATAACTCACAGTCAAAAGCTTAAATAAAGAAAACAGTCTGTAAAAATGAAAATTAAGCCTTAAAAGATGGAGCTAAATCAGCAAAGTACACTGAAAAGGTAAACTTTATACCTGGTTAGTTGACAAAACATTGTCATCAACATGTTACTACATACAAGCCATTTTGAAAAGCAGAACTAGTAAATTCTATATGTTGATCAAACACCAAGCTATGCAATCAAATCATAAATCTGTAAGAAACACTATTACAAAACTTTCTACTTCAGTAGAAAGCTCTACCACAGAAAAGGAAAAAAACTCCCTTAGCTAAAAGTGTGTTTACCTATGATGTTTCCTTTAAAATGCCATCTGCAGTTTTGACATTCTACCAGCAAGAAAAAATAGTAAAAATAAGCTTGATTATTAAAACATATAAAATTTTAAGAAAATTGGAATATTTACTACAACCTGATGTCAGAGAGCATTATTTTCTGATGTTCTTTCTTAGGCTCTCCTGGATGAAATTGCTGGCTGGTCTTTCAGACTCAGGGTAAGTAAAAAAGGTAGATAGCATGGAAAGAGGCCTCTTTAAAGCCACACAGCATTCTCAGGTCTCACTGATAAGCTGTAATCCAAGTGATCTGAAACAACTGTGCATTTCATCCTTGACCTTCAGAAAAGAAAATTAAAAAAAAAAAAAAAAAGAAAAAAGAAAAAGAAGACAGCACAACTCAACAACTGGGAGAATCTGCCCTTTTACAAGCTTAGCTTGCAGGAAAGTAGAATGCACACTCATTAAATGTAAAAACTGTAATTTGGCAGACAAATAAAAAACCATGTTCTAAAGTGGTCTTACATTTAATTTGTGCATGCTTGAACTGACTAGCAAGTCAATATTTGCATAGCTGTGAACCACACAAAGTATGTGCTTTCCCAAACATACAAATAAGGAACTTGAGGAGAGGAACAGTGGGTAATTGGTACCGTAACAATAAACAGAAAAAGAGGCTTCCTTGCTTTTACTGATCATGTCCTTATTGGGTAAGACTTTTCTCCACAGAAATGCTTATTTCTTAATATAAGGAAATAAGTATTTCTACTCCTCTCTAGTTATTTTCTATCTTCAAATTCATGAATAGTTCATTGGCTATAAGTAGGGTTAATAACATACTGTGATATTTTTACCTCAAGTATCAAAATTCTAAGCTTTTCCTGTGTGCTAACTAGAAGACACAGATTCCTATGAACTGTATTATATGATACATCACAAGACAGTTATTCGTTACTGCATAATTTTATATCATTTCATGTTTGCTCAATAAATAAGTTTTATGCATTATTTACCTAGAATACTGCTGTTAAATCACTCTAAAACAAAGGTATTCAGATGTTCATTAAGGTGCAGATATGAATGAAACCACAAATGTTAATGACATATTCCTTCATGATTTGGGGGATACTTTTGTCATGATTGTCACCTGACACCTGATTTAGAGATCTGACAGAACAGTTTTAATCCAGGCTTCCTGTGATCTGAGACCATGTCCTCTTAACACCGATACTCATTTTGTAACAACTCAAATTTATGAGTCAACTACATAATATTCAAAAACACATCAGGAGCCTGGGCTGTGATCCCTTAACGTAATTTGCCTGCTACTTTCCTTTAGGAAAGATTACCCTGTTTCCTGGAAAAGTTTTAAGAACTCTGCTGTTGGTAGCAAGTAGTGGCAGTTGGGAATGCTTTCAGGCTACAGAAATACCTTTTCTTACCAGCATTTCCTGAGATTGAAGATTTTTGTATTCCTTTTGCTTTTCATGATCTTCAGCAAAAATGTACCCCCGTGTCAGAACAATCAGTAAGGGGATCATAAGGCCAGTTACTGCTGTAGCAGCTGGAACTCAGACCTTCAGCAGTAAAACCAGCACCCACATGGTGCAATAGCAACATCAAAGGTATGCTTATGGTGTCCTATAGTAGACAAATAAAGCATGCGCGCAGTGGTACGAGATTTTGAAGTAATTTTGGCATGTCCTAACTTTTCAGTTTTTCATTTCACAATCCAATGAATCTCTTGACCTCCGGTGGTGACAGTGGTGTGTATTAGACACCTGGAGGAAGTCAGCTATCTATGTAAACTCGGACACATAACTACCCTTTGCATTTGAAGCTAACTTTTAAGTCTGGCTCTGTTTGTAAAATCTAGACCTGTCTTTTATGGTATAATGGTTCGTATATGGTAACAACAGACAGGAGAGATTAGAAATCAAAACATCAGTGTTAGGACTAATCTTATGCAACACCATGTAATCATCTAGTGAGCAGAAAGAGACTAAATAAAAGAATCACATAGTATTGACTTGTTAACAGCATCATGTAAAAGTTTTCCAGTTTCAAATATCCCTTGGCAATCTCTATTTCACCATCAACTGTAAAAACTTCCTTAAGGTGCCCATGCAAACCTGTTTTAGCAATGCTACTTTCCACAGTGACTGCTTGCATCTCTGCTCAGTCAGCTGAACTCTCTTTGCTCCTAAATTTCACGCAGAACCACATCAGCCAGAACAAGGAACACATAAGTGTTTAATCCAAAGGAGGATGTATCAAATGGACACGAGCCAGCAATATGCCCTTGTGGCAGAAAAAAAGCTGTTCATCTATCTCTGTCCAATTATGTTTCTCAGTGCTTCTTTAGAACTGCACCAAAGTTTCTTTAGATACATGCTTCTGTTTGTGTGCACATAAAAAGGCAAGGGAGAAAGGATATTACAGTCCTTGCAATAGCTAAGCAGGTTGAAATCAGGTCAAAGTGTGTTTGCTTGTACAAAGTATGTTTTCAGAAGGATACACAAAGGATGGAACTTTCATTTTCTAAATAATAACATTTTACTGAAAATACTGTTTTGAAGTTCTACTTCCATAGTAAGGGAACCATAGCATACGTTCTGACATAAGAAATGTTAGTTTTCTTGTGGTTAGGATTAACCCCAAATTACCCTCCCTGTTCTGCCCCAATTTATCCATTGGGAATACAATTCTGAAGCCAAATACCATTTGTTTATTAGCTGAACAGAGCTGAAATAATAGTAGAAACCTGTAAAAATGAGCTGTTTACCATCAGCTATATGGGGTCATAATGTATAAAAGTTTTTTTGTGCCTTTGAATTCAAGCACTAGCAAGAACTTCCAACTTTGTTTTGCCTTTAAATCTCAAAACAAAATTATATATAGATCTGCCTGAAGGTGAACAGCAATTTCTTAGATATTTTGTCTAGTAGTGTTTTCTTACTTTCAATGATTTTTACAATAAAATTTGCAATAGAAATTTTTTTTAAAAGATTGTAT
>JAOXJM010000033.1:12234525-12257661 GCA_026413425.1 Tringa solitaria
GTTCCTCAACATGATGACATTGCTGGCCTTGCTTTTTGGCGGTTGAAGAAATATTAAGAATAAAAATTTTGTAGTGAATTAATGTTTTAGAAGTGGTGAGTTCCACATTTACTATCCATTTTTTTTTCCTTAAGTATGAAGTATATACAATCTGTAAGACTTAAACGTTTTTTCCTGTCAATCTTCCTCTCATCACTATAGTTGTTCTTTCTGGAAAAATGTTACTGAGAAACATAATTATGTTCATGTTTAAAATAAACAGCATAAGTAGGTTTAAAAAGTAGTACAACAATTTTAAATTTAAAATTATGATCACCAGAGCATAATGATGACAGAAATAAATCTTTCCTCTTCATCAACTCATGGTTTTGTCTAAAAGAATTAAAATGATGTTGCAAGCTTTAATCGGTGCCATATGCAAAATAAACCTTTTGCACTTCTTATCTTTATCAGTAAGAACATTATCCTTTAGTTCTTTTTACTGAAAATAGTATTTTGGGGTCAGTAAGAATTCATTCTCTTTGAAAATAGGTGCACAGCCATTTTCAACATGCTTTTACTACAAATTTTGTGGAAGCCTAGATGTGCAGTGAAAGAGAACAGTCCTAATGTTCTGTAGATAATAGACTATTCAGAGAGGACACTCAGACAACCCATTCTAATTTAAAAATGGCATATGTTTTTAACTATTATCTATGAGGAAAATCATGAAAAGAAAAAAGGAGATTTTCAATTTGGAAAAAAGAAAAGAAGAGATAACCTTATGAAGTTGCTAAATCAACATAGTTATCTAGGAACAGAATTATGATTTTCTGTTGTTTCTTTTCTCTTTATTTTATAGCTTTGTACAGGAGTATTACTCATTTAATATAAGTTTAGAAATTATCTATATAATTTCACATCATCAGCTTAGGAGTGTTGGAACATGTAATTCCTATTTCCGTACTGTCATCTCTCTCCCTTACTCATATATAGGCACATACGATCGCTCTTTATGTTTTCTTGGGTAACACTCTACAGGTTTCTGTAAAGTAGAGCAGAATTTGACAATTTTTATTTGCTGCACTATGTCTTATGGAATCTAATACCAAGCATTTTCTGTCTCACTGTCTTCCCAGTTCCTATGCAGACAGTCTGCCAACAAGCAGGCAAACCAAAGAACTTGTGTGATGTATCTGTCACTCATGGGATGTGTTACGACAGCCGCAACAAACATGTTGAATAGCTAGACTCAACTGCCTATTCTTAAACCTTAAATTTTAAAGTTATTAAGGTATTTAAAATTATTAAGGGTTACTGTACAGACTATAACTAGAATTAAATTTGTTAATTAATTAGTCTTCTTACTTCAAAAGAAATAAAATATATAAACAAGCTTTTTATTAAGTTGAACTAGAATCCTTTTACATGGCAGAAATATAGATAGCCCTGTAATATAGCAGAGTCCCCTAGTCAGTTAAAACGTTGCCTAATACAAAAAAAAATATATAATTGTCCTATAAATATTATTTTTTTATAGCACTTTTCATTTACTGTTCCTCTGATCCTGCAATTCAAAACGCAAACAAGAAAAGCTGACATGACAAAAGGAGACTTTGAAAGATGCCTCTATCAGTTGTACCTTCTTAACAATCTGAGGCAATATTATCAATTCAGTATTCTCGGTGAAACTTTGAAAGATCAAGAAAATAAAAAATGGAATTATTAGCCATCTGAAGAGATGTTTCAAAGGTAATACAATTCTATTATATGACTCGGAACTTTTATTAAAACTGTGATGAATGTCCCCTAACAATACCTTTGCCTAAAAAAAATAATTAGTCTATCACTGTCATAATTGCAAATGGAAGTAAAAAAAGCACAATTGATTTAGCCAGCTTTTATACTGTCATAGTTTCAACCAAAATAAAAAAAAAAATTAATTTCATTGCCAGCTTCTGAAGGAGCGAATGACTGAGAATGACAGCATATTAAGATAAAAAGATATAAATGAAGGACAAATCACTGATATCATATCCAAAAGTTAAGACATTTTAATAATCATCTCTGTGTTTTTACTTATTATATGAAATCTTCTAGAATACTATAAGGAAATGTAACATTCAATATTTAATGTTTCTTACAGTTCACACATTCTGGAAGTAAGGTTCATTCATTGTAGGCAAATGAACATTCAGCATCCAGGTGTTATAAAATCAAATTAAAAAAATGCTTGGCACTTCTATTTAAAATACCACATACAGCAAACATCTTAGGTAGAAAAATAATTTCTTGTGTTATTTTACCCACTTAATTATGTTTATCTTATTTAGTCCCATGTGGACCTCCAAAAGGAGGATCTAAATACTGCAGTTGGGAAACGGAGAGAATGCATAAGAACAACAGCAGCACAGGAGGATCTTGTGAATGTGAGAGAGAATAAAGAAAAGAAAATGGGAGGAAAATAATTTACAAAGCTACTCTGCTAACCAAGAATTTAAAGAAACTGGAGAGGCTTGTTGCAGTCCTCAAGACAAGAACCAGTGTGCTGTATCTCAGCTTTCTGCAACAAGGTCAGAAATAATTTTCTGTGTGGTGGAATGAACATCCAGAATAAAATACCAACCCAGATCACTATAGAATCCTGAAAATAAGTTGCAATCTTAACTCTTTGTTCTTTAGTGTAGGTATTATAGTGAATGACCAGATGTGAAGGTAACAAGTGGAAAATTTTCCTGTTCATGCAACAGTTCAATTTTCCTGAATCAGTCATTCTGCACAGTAGGTATAAGGTGAAGAGATATAATGGAAGCAATAATGATGCTTTGCAGAGTGGAACATCTCCATTAGAGTAAAACTAGAGAGCTGGTGTCAGCACCTGTCTGGCTGTCTTGCAGCTGAGCAAACCTTAGAAAATGGGTCTCTCAAGATTTTTTTAATGATAGAAGCACTCACTGCTTTCCAAATAATGCACGTGTAGGATTTGCAGTTCTGTGCTATGTGTATCACTTTGCATGTTCTGAAGTGAATATGATAAGCTTCTGGAGCAGCAGCTACCTCAAAACTGAAAAGGCAAAACGCATTCTTTTGTAGTCGCTATTTAGCATAATCAGAGAATGAATACAAAGTAATACAACTATTTAGAAATACTGGATTAGCAGGAGCTTTCTGTCTCTTAATGAACAGTACCTTATTATCTCAGGTAATGCCCTGTGTAAGCCTTTTCAAAAACACATCAACTTTATCTTGAAACTAATAAGCGGAGTTTTTCCCCTGACTACTCTACTGAAAGACTGCATTGTACCCGGTTGTATTAACAGTTAGGAATATTATTGTAGTATCTTGTAATTCCCAGCCTAAATATGTTCAAAAAACATCCACACATTTCTGACAACATTGTGTTTCTGGGTGTAAGCTCTATGGTATATTTTCAGTGAGCCAGTCTTTCTTCTTAGTTATCTTTTTGCTGAACTCTGCAACTGGAAATGGAGTTGGTAATAGTCATGATTATATGTTTCAGAAAGAGAGTCGGCATGAAGAATAATTATTTTTCTGCTTCTGCATTTTTCAAAATAAAATTCTCTAACAGAAGAATTGCAAGCTTTTTTTATTCATACACACACACACAAAAACATAAACAGAGAAAAAAACCCCCAAAACCTCTTACCAAGGCTGCAGCTTCTTAGAACGTTTGTGTAGTAAGTTGACAGAGTATTAAAAATGAGAATGAATTCAGAGATAAATAAGTACTTTTATTTTTTCACTTTTCATTCATTCCAATTTTCTCTCTCTTCATCATTTAAAAAATCCCTAAGTTTGGAACACGTCTATAAAACAAACAGGTTTTAAGCCTCAATCTTTTCCTATTGAAATGAATATGAGCCTGAATCTGAAGGAGTTACTCCAGGGCAAAAAACCTTGCAAAATGTATTCCAACAAACTTCAGCATCTCAGCTATAGAAAGGGAGATTAATGCCGCAAACTAAGTAAGGGAAATGAGGAGAAATGAAATGTCTGTATTTGCCGAGTGCTACACCTGAGCTTTATGACTCTTTGAGGAAAGAATTACAGTGGTTGCATCACAAAATATTTCTTTTATTCTTTTAGTTAAGGGAGCTCAGAACTGGCTGAAGCTTTAAATTTAAAATAAAGAGCTATATGTACTTTAGTCCTTCAAAAGACTTTACAAGTTCCTCTCTAATGCTAAACTGTCCATAACACTAAAGCACACCTACCTTCCCATACTTAAACCAGAGACATTCTGGTTTAAGCTAGACCAGCTTTGACTTCAGCTGAGCATTTTTTTTGTTGGTTTTTGAGTTTTTTTGGTTGGTTGTTTGTTTTGGGGTGGTGTGTTTTGGTTTTGGTTTTTTTTGTGATTCACAATTCTTAACATTACAAGAGAGTAAAATTAAGACAAACCAAAGACATAAGGACACATCAGCTTCTGAGTGACAGGAATATTCAACATATTAGGCTATTAGGAACTTTCAGCCATTTGGAAGCAAAGCCAAATTTTCAATGTCTCAGACTCCCATTGTGACTCTGAATGATGAAATTTTCTTGTGTTTTTTCCAATGGGTCTTTTCTGCAGAGTTCTCAGATTCAAACCTTTCCTACCTCTGAGTTTCCAGGGTCGTAACTAAATATACCTCTTTTCAGAAAGGATACGTTATTTCTGAGCTTTTTTAGACAGTGATTTCTTTTTTCTCTGTTTCTTCCAGAATTGCAGACTAGATGAAAAATATGCTTTTTTATTATTATTATTTTCTATTTTTTACCATCCAAAGCATCACAGATATACAGAATAAATTCTGCAGCTCTCAAAATTGTTCCTCTTTAGAGTGAGGTATAATTCTTTTACAGGTTTTGTAAATGAAGATCTTTACATATTTTATAGACTAGATTTACATAATCTCAGAATTACATAAAATATGCTAATGCATGAAAACAGCAACAGACCCTTACAAAACCTGTAAAGAAACAGATGTTGAAATTGTAAATGTGAAACAGTAGGTGTATAATATTTGAGCTTTAACAGGAAAAATAAAAGCATAGCAAAAACTATGTTCCTACACATGGATGGTTGTCAATTGTGCATCTTCTAAAATATTTTCAATTAATTTCTTTAACATTTTTGTAATAGATTCATTATTTTTACAGCTTACCATGACGTGGTTTAAAAAGTTGTCGTAAGGGAAGATGTTAAAATTTGAAATGGGACGAAGTCTCATTGCAAGTAAGCAACTTTGTATAGTGCTGTAAAATCCTGTAGTTTGTTTAACAATGGCTCTAGCAGGTGGCATATGGCTAATACAGAGTCTGTCGCTATCTCCAGGGTGCCAGACATTCCTCAAATTTTCTGAGAGAGGAATTTTTTGGTAGATTTGGATTGTAAAGACACGTGAGCATCTGCTGCCTGCTCAGTCTCATTACCATCAACAGAGTTAACTCGTACAGCTCTCTGCCTAGCAGCCAGAGCCAGGAGCTCAATTTTGCTTTCACTGCGAGTAGCGAATTTGACAATCTATCTTGCAAAAATTTTCCATTTGAATAAAAAGAAAGATTTAGTTGTAAAGTAAATACAGTGCTTTGAAGGTATATTAGAAATTATAAACACAATTTAATATGATTTTTAAGTTGAGTTCTTAAATTGGAATTAAAAAAATTTCCATTACCTTTTCTTTCTCATTGTTTAAAAAAAAACTGAGACCTGAAACAAAACATTCGATCCCAATTTATCTGGAGTTGGAAACATCAAAAATATTTACATTGAGTTTCATATTACCAACAGTCACCATAGAATTTAAATGACTTTCAAGTAAAATCAAGTACAATAAACTCCATAATGAGATCTAATGAGTCTAGAACTTTCTCCATTCTTAAATTTAGACAAGTGGGTTTTTTTTAATATACTGATATTCCTTTTTGTTGTTGTTGTTGATATTAAAATATTTAAGACAGAAACATGAAAGATGTTGGAGAAGTTAAGTTAAAGGAAACATTAGCGTCCACTTACCTTTGTGGACTATAACTGCTTTTCTTGGGGATTATTTAACTTCAGTATCTCCCCCAAAATACACATCCTTCTTTACCACTAGTGAATTAGAACAAAGAACAGTTTTGCAATGACGAGCCATGGCTACTGAGAACATCTGATAAGACGCTTAGTGAAAATATTGGAAAAAATTCAGGCGAAATTTTGCATTAAGCTTCTGGATATAACCTATATGCTCTCAAAGCAAAAACTGGGTGGAACATGGTTTTTCAGGTTTATGAGCACTCACTGCTTAAGGTCCCCAGGCACCAAAGAGTTTTGAAACGTGGAGCACTGGTAGACAAATGCATCATGTCTTTGACCAGTCCTTGACACTTTGATGCCTGCAAAATACCAAGCTTGACTCCTGGACTCCTGAAAGATAATCTTCCTACCCTTTGTTATGTCTTCTATAATTCCTCTATATACAGTATAAAACTCAGGCCAGATTCACAACTTGAAAGAAGTCTTCAACATGTGTCCCAAAACCACACTTGCTTGAAGAGCAAAGACTTTGGAAATGTTCTGTCTATATAGCTTTTCAAACCAAATGTGAAGCATTGTCTAACGGCAATGTTTTTCTTATCATGTTAGTAATACAAGAATTGTTCAGCTCTGCCATTGTTCCACTGCTGCAGGATGAGGCCACTAAAAATCACTGACAGTAACATGAAGAATTTAAAATGGTGACAGCAATTTCTGAATGCTGAGTGCTTTTGTGATCCCACTGTGCATTCTCAAACATGTAATAGAGCTAATAAAACTTGTTTGTACAACAGAAATGGCATCTACTCATGCCTCTATTTGTGCATGAGCTACTGAAATTGCTGTTTATAAGGTTTTTACTAAAATTATGGCTATAATTGGTTCACAGATAATGATGGTAGGTCATCAGCCATCAGCAATAAGGGTACCTCCACTAGGTACTTGTCCAGGTGTGGCAAGGGCTGACAGTGTCCTGAAGTACTAGAGGCAGTGGCCAGGACTATGTAGCCCAGCACAGGGCAGGACCATGGGGCCAACCCACCCCATAGCTGAGGGCCTGGAACCATGGTGTGGATCATTACTGGGGCTGCAGCACAACCAAAAGCATCTCTGTGGCCTGGCAGTGCCCCCAGGCTGCAGCCTTGTCATGAGGACAGGGGTGCTCTGCCCAGGGGTAGTGGCAGGATGGGGCCACTGGTGACTGTATGTGCTCTGGGTCAGCCCCATCAACACGATGGCTAAAACTTTGAAACAATGCTTGAAATGCCATGCATAATTGCAAGCTACCTCAAACAACACTATCTCCAGTGATGTAGAATACAACATGCTATACTTTAAGATGTCTAATCTTCTAAAAAAAAAAAAACAAAAAACAAAAAAAACCCCAAACCAACCAACCAAACAAAAAACAACAAAAAACCCCACCAAACAGGGAAGAAAAAGGAAATAGCCACTTGGAGAAAGCTGTTTTTTCATTGTAGCTTGTTTTGGAGTGCTATGAAAACTAGGCCCTATAGGTTAGGGACCAAGCCCAGATGTTATTATCCATAAGATACTGTAGGTGAAGCAGCGTTACAGGCTGGGAAGTGCCATCTCCAGGGCAGCTGCAAGTGCTGCCCAGAGATCTGCCATATGAGCAGGCAAGATGTTGCTAATTTTGAAAAATCTGGAGGGGCAGAGAAATCTCCGTTTAGGAATAAGTAATCCTCTGTTTATTTGCTTTTATGACAGATCAAACTGGTGCTAGTACCCTGCCTATAGGAGGAAAAACATGACTTTCCTCCAAAAACATTTATGGAAGAAAATCTTTGACAGAGAAAGAAGCTTTGTTTATTTGCTTTTTTATGAACAAACAAAAAAACCACAAACAAACAAAACACAATAAACTTCCATACACAGATTCCTTTCCTGGTTTTGACCTGCATTCAATATAGTGGGTTTTCATATTTTTCTTTGTCACAAAGTGTTGGTAGTGACAGCTATTAAAAAACTTTAAAAAGGAATGCACACATACTCAAAATGTGTAAATGCTTTCAAGTACCATATGTGCCAAGGATTAATCTCAGATGTCGTATTGGAAGCCTAATGACTAACAACAGCATTTTTAATGAGCTTTCTGAGGGAAAAGCAGTTGAAAGAGAGTAACCTAAATGTAGGCAGGACAGAAGCAGAACTAATAACGTGCACACTTGGTTGCAACTCTCCTTCCATCAGTGCAGTTTACCCTTACTGGCCCTTGGCATGAAAGACCGGGTGCTGTTTATGGAGTCCCAACAAAGACTAGAATAACAACTCAAAAACTTGTAGGAAAATCATTCCAATATTAATTCCAAAGTACAAAATTTGTCAAAGGACATACCATTGGTCCCACAAGTGATGTGGCTGTTTCAAACCTTCTCAAAACCTTGAAAATCTTTTTTTTTCAGCAAGGTGGCTAGATTCAGACACCTTATTGCCCTGATTTTTAAACTAGCCATACCAAGAAACACAGCGGCTGCACGTGGAGTACAAACTTATCTTCAGGTTTGGATTAAGAAGACATACATTTAGACACACAATACTAGGCATGTAAATATCCAACAAAAACTCTCCTGAAGTGTCCTATCTTTTTGCTCCTACAATCATGCTTCTCTCTTCTGCTCATAGTTTACAAACGAAATGAAAGAGCTTAAGAAAAAGAAATTAAATAAATGAAACAGAATATATATAGATAATGGAATACTAATAGTTAAAGAATACAATATTTGTATCAATAACTAAAGTTTCAGCCAAGTGGAATAATCCAGTTAGTCATTAGCATGTCATGTAAATTCATGCATGAATTGTAAAACTCAAGTAGAAGAAAGTATGTTGTTTTGCACAGAATTCTGATGTTTAAGACTTTGTTTTTATTCAATTCAGGAAATAAGTCAGAGGACTACTAGAGCTTTCAACTATTTTTCCCAAGACAAAACACATTCTTCATTAATTAAATCTGAACATCCACCCTTGACTTGCAAGTTTTCCTGAAATCATGGATCCTGAGGCCCTGGATTTCGTAATATTCTTACTCTGAGGAGTTGCTCTGTAAATCATTGAATAAGAAATCTATATTGAAATATTTTGCTTTAAAAAGTCCAAGAGAATTAGGCAAACAACCTAAAAAGACAGTGAGGCATGAAGCCAGAAACCTCTTTATTCACAAACACATTGTAATGTAACCCTGCTTAGCTTTTGCCATTACTTCAACGGTATCACTGTCATAAAAACATCCAATTTTGATGACTGAGCAAAGTTCTAATGTTTTTTTTTTCTAAGTGTTTCTCAAAGTGTTTAGTACTAGAGGGTGATTTTTCTAACATTGGTTAAGATGTGTCGTTCTTTGTTTTATTTTATTTTTTAATAATATCTCTTTGGAAGGCAAATAGTGTGCTATTAATCATGTGTGACTGTTTTATATCTTTAACATCTCATGTTAGAAATGAGAAAATGTTAGATAAGGGAATAAAGCCCAGAATAGGTCTTACCTATTGGTCTTACCTTCCTGCTCTAGTTCTGCATTTGGTCTCAACATAGTAATATAGTATGTGGTATAAAGTATACATACGTGTACAGTTCATTGCAGGTGTAGAAATCAATCATTCCTATTTTTCATGCTTAATATTATTTATTTAAAAACATCTTGCAAAATGTATCACAAAAAATGTCTCTCTAGACGCCTATGGGTTTTTTTTGACTTCTGAAAGTCACTTACACTATGCTATTAATACCAAATTTTAGAACTATATTTATGCTACCTATTCTTGCAGTGGAATAGCAAAAAGGACACACTAGTAAAGGTTCTCTTGATTTACAAAGCAGCATTGGCAAGAATTAGTTTGTGGGGAGCTGCCCTATCCTAGAACACACATGTATGTCGGCAGTATAGGTCTGAATAAGAGAGTATCCCAAACACCTTCCCAATGCACAGAAGAAAACAGCCCTCCAAGGATGTCATCTTACCCTCCAAATCCTTTAAATGCTCAAGATTAGACTCATTCTGGCACTTAAGTTTCTTCCTACCCATATACTACATTTCAAAATATTCTAGTGCCTTGATGATGTGTCTTATCTAAAACCAAAGGCACCTACATCACCATTTTCAGTTTAGGGCACTTTCAAGTATGGTCAGACTCTTTCAAATATGCACATATGCAATCGTATTTTGCAAGCACTGAATTAATTTTAAAACACTCAAATAACAGGATGTTTAATTATCTTCCTGAAACATGCGTGATACCATCTTTTTCTGAGTCAAGAACCTTCCTTGGTTTCAAAGTTTGTTATGCTGCTGACGATAAATGTCTTCTGTAATTTCCTAACGATATTCAAACCAGTCATATGCTGCATACAAAATATATGTTCCAAATTTTATATAGCTGCATTTGACTTTTCTACATTGTACTTTTCTACACTTCCTTTTCTACATTGTACAATTAAGGCAGCAGTTGTTCGATTTTACTTTTTTCTTCCTCTCCCCCCAAAATCACATAGATCCTCTATTTTTCAAATTTCACACTCCTAACAATTTTTTTCCAAAATACAAGACTACGGGCTTACACAATGCTGACGTTTTTAGCAATTCAAGCCACCGACATGCTCATACTCACAAAATACAAAGATATTCTGCTTGTGCCAGAATACACAAGCAGCTAGTTTATGACTTCCTTTTTAGCCACTACCAGCTGTGCATAAATGCCTTCCTTATGAAATGATCTTAATGCCATCTTGGGATTAAAAACACGCTTAATGTCCTGCATCAAGTTTTAGCATTATAAATGAATCCAGTTTGACAATTAAACCTATTAACAATTCTGCAAAGGTGTTGTAAGTGGAAGAAAAGGGTCTTGCCCCACGTTTCCTGAATTTCTCTATTCTAGGAAAGTAGAGGAAGAAGTAGAAGTGTCACATTTTGGACACACATTTAGTTAAAATTAATTTACTGGATCACATACAAATGGTTAAAGCTATTGTTGGACTGAGCTTCCCCTCAGTCATTTAGCTAGCCAGCCACTTTTGATACACAGAAGCCATCATTAGCATGTCTGTCTAACACTGAGAAAAAACAAGGCAGACATTCATACGCAGAGAGGTAGAGACAGGGGAATATATCATGCCCACATTAGGATGTGTGACTCAAAGGTGTTACATGCAGGCACATTTGGATCTCCAGCAGCGCTCATGCTGAGATATCAAAAAATATCATAGGGGACTTCTCTTGGAACAAGATGGTAGGCGGGATACTGAGAATTGCTTTTGAAAGGAGCATGTAATACTTGTTTTTATGGCAAGGCATGAAATATGTTAATGAAAACCCCTGCTGAGGGCTCTATAAAAGACATAAAGTATCAAGCAAAACTTGTTGCAGTTCTTGAAAGTAAATATTGCTTGTCCTTAAGCAAGAGGGAAACCCACCAATTAAGGCTTTCTACATCAGCAATTATGGCAGTTATGAAAGCTGCTGGACTAGGCAGTCCAACAGTTGCTTTACCTGGAACAGCATAGTTTTTACAGTGAAAGCTACAAATAAACCAGTGGAGACAAACTTTTTAAAGCCTGTCTTTGGCGACATAGATTGCTAGTATGCCACTTAGTTCTGTCCAAGAGAATACAGATGTCTTCTAACTAACTGGATCAGATTATGAAAATGACAGACATTAACCTTCCCTCTTCGATCTCATATCACTCCCTGTAATTAGATAACAAAACTGAGAAGCGGGAGTATGACTGAAGCTGTTTTAAAGTTGCAAGCAACCCTGTTGTAAAAGAGTTCAGGATTTGTCAAACCTAAAGAGAAAGCCTGTTCAAAAGCAGATACATTACAAAATGCTTGACTCTAGCAATACTCTGGGGCAGTAGCAATGTGCATTCCTATGAGATATCTAACTTCAGCATAGTAAATTTTGTTACTTAAACAAGCTGTCATATATGGTATAGTTTCATTCTAAATATCACATCTTTTGTAATTCCAGGCATAAACATAAGTTATTTTCATGTGACCATTAGGCAGTATAAAATATTGGGTAAAACAGTAAGCAGAAAGCAAAGCTAATTTGTCCCTCCAGGTGCTAGAAATATTGGAGTTATCTCAGCCTCACACATGGGCTTGAGGGCAATTCCTCTTGTAAACACTGTATTATTTTGTATTTTTTATTTCATGGTCATAGACAAAATATTTATGTGAATAACGTTTTGTTTTGAAACTAGAGTGGCAGCCTGTACTTTCCTATACATTTTTCTCCTTATTTATGGAAAATGCCAAAAAGGAAGAATATTCTGTATGTAAACATTGAAGTCCACATTAGCTGCTTAGTATGCAAGAGACTGTATACTTTTGATGTGAGATATAGTAATGAAAATAGTCACAGAAACCATGAGTCTCTATTATCGAGATAATCTTGATTATATAGCAATTATTATTTATCCTCCTAACACAACGCATGAACATAATTTTTAATTGAAAAAAAGAAAAACCTGGACATTTTCTGCAACTTAAAACATGCCTTATTATTACTATGATGCAGAGGAATACAAAGAAATTTACACTCCTGAAATGTTGAAATATAAGAATACTTCCTTTAAGAATTTAATTAAACAAGTTCATAAAAATCATAGAATAGTTTGGATTGGAAGGGTCCTTTAAAGGTCACCTAGGCCAACCGCCCTGCAATGAGCAGAGGCATCTTCCACTGGATCAGGTTGCTCAGAGCCCAGTCCGACCTGACCTTGAATGTTTCCAGGGATGAGGCGTCTACTGTCTCCCTGGGCGATCTGTTCGAGTGTTTCACTGCCCTCATTGCAAAAAAATTCTTTTATCTAATCTAAATCTACCGTCTTTTGATTTAAAGCCATTGTCCCTCATCCTACTGCAATAAGCTCTGCCAAAATGTTTGTCCCCATCTTTCCTGCAGACTCCCTTTAAGTATAGGAAGGCCTATAAGTAAGGTCTCCCCAGAGCCTTCTTTTCTCCAGGCTGAACAAACCCTACTCTTTCAGTCTGTCCTTACAGGAGAGGTGCTCCAGCCCTCTGATCATTTTTACAGCCTCCTCTGGACCCATTCGAACAGGTCCATGTCTTTCCTGACTTGGAAAGACTGAAGAGGCTCCACAGCTGGATACAGTACTTTGGGTGAAGTCTCACCACAGCAGAGTAGAGGGGCAAAATCACCTCCCTCAATCTGCTGACCATGCTTCTTTTAATGCAGCCCAGGATACAGTTGGCCTTCTGGGCTGTGACTGTATATTGTCCAGCATCTCATGGCCAGCTCACATCCAGCTTTTCCTCCATCAGTACCACCAAGTCCTTCTTGGCAGGGCTACTCTCAATCCCCCCTTCTCCCAGCCTATACTGATTCCAGGGTTTGCCCCAACCCAGGTGCAGGACTTTGAACTTGGCCTCATTGAATGTCATGAGGTAGGTTCACATGGGCCCACTTCTTTTCAGCTTCTTCTTAAACTTTTTTTTTTAATGGAATTTTGATTTGACCACTATGTTTTTGACAAGTTGATAGGTTTTTGGGGGTTGTTTTCTCAAAAAAACCCTCCCCATTATTTATGCAATTTTACTTATTTAAGTTCTCTCTTTTTTGTGTTTTGATGCAACTTCCCTGGAAGTTTGCTTTGTATAATCTTGCCTCGTATAATTTTGCTTACCAGTTGCATAATTGAAATTTCTAGTTTTCCAAGCTTCGTAAGTTTACTGAAAATAATATGTAAGTCCTAGTAAAAACTCTTTCAATGAACAAAAAGTTATCTGAGAAGCCTGCAAGTGATAAGCAGAAATGAAAAATGAAGAAAAGCATTCAAAACTTTTTTTAAGAAAATGTGTACATAAAGTATTCAAAGCTGTATAGTAAAGAAAAATAACATACTTACAGGCTACCACTAAAAAAAAGATTGTAATATCTCTTTTGCAGCCTTGATACATTCCTTGACTTTACCTACTTTTTGATATTTGAAAGATTATAGTTATCTCTGTTCAGGCAGTAGATTGAAAGAGGTTGTAGAACTCTGTGCTCATCACTAAACACCATGTTCACTATTTCAATCTATTGCTGCTGAAGTCTGAGGGAGTCCAGTGTCTTTTCATTTCCAGAAGAAAAATAACTTCCATTATTTCAGGAAGAACACCCATACCGTGTGCAATGTTTAGAATAATTAAGTTTTACTCTGACTTTCCCATGCTAGCCTGAAAATTTGATTAGGTCACGTTGTCTAGCTAGTTGATAAATGTCTGGTTAGTGTCATGAATTAAAAGGACTCTGTTTCGGAGCAGACAAATGGTAGCTTAAATAGCAGCGCAGGGATGACTAGTGCCAGAAAAGCTATCTGGGTGGTGACTTCATGGAACACTGTAAGCCAAAAGGCCTTATTTACCATTTCACTTTTCTGCTATTTTTACCATAATGAGACTTTGTTGGCTTACTTGTCTGCTTTTCCCTACTTACCAGTGACAGAAGGGAAGACAGCTCAGGGCCCTGTGGACCAGCCACAAGAGTGCCCAGCCTCACCAGGTCTCTCCCAGCTTCTACCGGACTGGAGCCTGCAGCCGGGCCACCGGCCTGGCCCACCCCCTCACTGGGCTGGAAGCCGCTGTGGGCCCCATTACCAGCCCCAGTCTCTGCCCTTCCAGCCCCCGTGTCTCTGCCCACTGAGTGGGGAAGCCGTGGGTCAGAGGATGCGGGAATGGCCTGCACCGGGGTCCGCCTCATCTCCCGCTCGTCCCCCCTCAGGGAGCAGCCCTGTGGCCCTGACAGGCAGAGCAGAGTAAAATACTATTCCCTCCAGTATCTTCGCAAATTGTACCAATTTTGCAACAGCGGCGCAGAGAACATACTTTAAAGTTAAGAAGAAAGAACGAAAAGAGGAGGAGCCAGGAAAACGAGAGGCGTTAGTTTTTTCCATTAGCTCTCTGTTAGCTGGCAGCCCCTTGCCTGTCGCAGTTCCCCCAAACCCTAGAAATAGTGTTAAAAGGCAGGTGCGTCGCCTGCAGTTACTGTGGAGAAGGAGACAGAGCAGTTGTCCTTCGAAACTCCGAGGAAACTATACTTTCAAGCCTGAGAGTACACAGCCCTTTGCTCTACCCTCTAAAAAGTGGTTTTCACATTTCTTGTTTTTCCAATAAGCAGCACGATGATGGCCCTGCCAATAGAGTCACAGAGGGAATTGCTCCCACTTAACAGTGTGGCTCCCCACAGAAGAGCAGGGTCACAATCCCATGGTTTATCGTGGTCTTTATTTCATAAGCAAACCTTCATCCCCATGGAAGTCCTCCTGGGAAATGTCTCTTTCAAAATGAGTTTTTCTAGCAGAAAAAATGAGGTTGCACTGATAACAATCTTACAGCACTGCTCTCAAAAGTCAAAAGACAAACAGCAACATTAAAATCTTGTGGGCGAGAGTTATTTAATTAAAGTTCTTGTGCCCTTTAGCAACCAGCATCTGAATAAAGGGCATAGGGAAAGCATTAAGAGCAGAGAAATCAGGACAGACTTCTGGAATAAATAAAGTAAAAAAAAAAAAAAAAAACAGGAAAGAAAAAATCCCATACTTTCTGCAAAAGATCTTCTTAAGCAACAGGTATTTCTGCAGGTTTTTTTTTTTTCATAAGGAAAAGTGACCACATATGCAAACAATAGATATTGTAAAAGTTAACATACTCTTTCCAGTCTTACTACGCCCTTATTCAAGGTAGATAACAACGGTGGTATCTTTGCTTCCATTATATACTAAAAGTGGTTATCTTATAGTAACTGAACATGTTGTTTTTCTAAAAACTATCCCAGGTAGCAATATAAATGCTATTGATATTTTAGTTCTGAAGCCGAGCAAGATTTTACAAAAAGCTTGCAAGCTGATTCGAGGTTTTAGATCCTGAACCTACTGACGTCAGTAAAGTAACCTAATTTTTAGCATATCATACGAAAAACTTCTCTTCTTGGGTGGTATAAAAAGAAAAGGTTATTTAAAGTGAAAACAAGCTTTCTGATTAGAATAAAACTGGTTTAAAGTTTGCTCTATTGTCTCTGTAACTAGGAACTTTATGCACAAATGAGTGGCAATGAAGAGATATATTTTTGATGTACTCAGATGAGAATTTCTCTTATTTCAGAACAAAAAGGTGACCATGTGATATTTACAGAAAAAGGAGATACAAGAAAAGGTAATGTTTCTATAGCAACAAAACTTTCTTGTTTCCTGTTCCTATTCACACTAATTGTTTTTCTCTGAGCCAGATCTGGCATTTTTGCAACCAAAAAAAGGACAACAAAAGTTTCTTCCTGCATTTGTGTCAAATGCACTTATCAGGCTGGAACTTGCTTCAAAGGCATGCAATTAATGATCACAGAATACCTGTCAGGGCAAAAATGGTGTTATAACGATTTTGAATTTTTTCCACAATCTTTGTATTGCTGGAAAACTGCATACAGACTAAATTCAACTCAATATGCGGGAGGAAAAGTCATGTGGAAAATATATTTTGCAGTCAGAAGTATTAGAAAAATGGAAAAATGACATTTTTATACTTAAATGTAATTTTTTTCCTTACTCATATAGCTAATACCCTTTCAGATCTGTTCCATTTTGGATTTCTGTTAATTAAATTTCTTCTTTTCTGACTTAGATAAAAATCTGCTTATAACCCATTCAAAATGAATGAATGTTATAGTCTACCTTGTTCCTGGGAAGCATTCCTTCTAAATATCCACACAGTTATCCCTTTTATATTATTTCATGTTCTTCTATGGTATAATATCTACAGTAAAGTAAAGTTTCTACAGCACATGGTATAGAAGTCTTCATTGGTGCCTGATCTTTTTTCAAGATGAATATCAATTTACTTTTATAGCCTATTACTTAGTAACATACATTTTGTTATACCAGTGCAAAGCTACCCAGCTGTCAACATCAGTTCTGGCAGCATGAGGAACACTATAATTGAAGAACACTTGAAATAGAGTTAAGAGGTACAGGGAAATCCACCAGGAAAGACTGATTCAGTTTTTATGCCTGGCATTAAAGGAAGGAAATTAGTTCAGGTTTTTGGTTTGAGTTGTTTTTTTTTTTTAATTAATCACTGTGAAAAGTAAGTCTAAAGTGTGGGATTTTTTGTCAAACTCTGATAAATTCCTTTTATCAGGGTTAGTTGAAACTAGCTCAAACACCAAGCATAACCTTTCTACTTAATTACCTTAAATAATGCTGAAGTAGCTGAATTCATGTACCGTAGCAAAGAGAAAATGGGGAGATGATTAAAGTTCAACTCATGCTCCTTGAACTACTTGGCCCTAAACTGGAATTTACACTTACACAGCAGGAAACATGTATCAACAATAAAAAGTTTGAAGCAACAGAGAATGAGATTTCCATACAAAGAAGAATAATATGGATAATATATTTTTAAGAGGCAAATGCTGTATTTAATTTTTGTGCCTAAAAAAAAAAAATAATGTCTTTTCCTTAGGAAAAGAGGGATTTCTAAGACTCATATTAAGAGTCATGCAGCACTGATAAGAGATATATGAAGAGGTCTTGAAATTATACCAGAGCTTTTCAGCTGCCTCAAAATGCATCAAAGTCCCCAAACGTGAACAGATTTATCTCTATTAATCATTAAAATCCTTGCTTCTTTTAGAGACTTACAGTAAGTTAAACCATACAAAATGTCAGTAGGAGCTGGTGCAGACCTGTGTGCCTTTTAAAATCTTTCCAAATACATGGAATCAGCAAAACCTTATTTGCATATTATGCATACATTGCATATTTTAGAAACTCCTGTCTTTAAAACATTGAATGAAATATAATAAGACAAGGTTTTTCTTGAAACTGTTTTATATATCCCCTGAAGTAATTTTGCCATAAAGTTTTTATATCTCCTAACATAAAAGTACAAACCTTTTTTTGATAAATTACCACAGAATTTCCCTCTTCTTCCTTACTCTTTCCCCCCTCCATCTCAAGCCACTCATAATCTAACTCCTTTAGTTCAAAGCTAAATTAATCTAAAATGTTACAATTCTTCAAAAATAAACTAGCTTAAAATAAAGAATAAGTAAGTCAGGGGACTTGACACCACTATCATAATGCGCACTCATTATATTCTTAGTGTTTTTCAGGGAGAGAATAGTAGGTCTATTTTCAAGTTTGAGAAGTAGTCTTTGCTGTAAATGTATACAATCTGAGGGGACAGAGTTGCTCTGCAAAGCAAAATTACTTCTAAAGGTTCTCCCACCACCTAGAGAACTGAGGAGATGTGTTTTAATGTCATTTTCCTCTTTATTTGGCTACCAGCAGTCATGGCTCTTCTGAGCTTCCACAGTCACTGATATATACTTTTTTCTATAAGACATCGGCATTTACTAACTCACACTTCAAGGAAAAAAGTGAGTAAATTAACTAGGCAGTACATAAATCCATGTTTGAGTGAAAGGAGAACTTGTCTGTCACTTTGCTTAGATAAACATTCACTGCGTAATTTACACTACACATTAAAGCTAAATATTTGGTAGCAAAAATATTTATGTTTGGTTGAAAGATCCTTATCACGATCCACTATATGTATGTAACAAAGTTAGTGACTTGAGAAATCTGCAAAGTAATTTCATAAACAAAGCTTCACGTACCTCAATCTTACTCTCAAGATGGCACACAAGAAGGGACACGAACAGCTCTGGTGTGTTCTAACACTTACAGTCCAATCTAATTTAAATAGTGTTAAATTTTGCTGATTTTTCTACAAAGGAACCATTTTACTAAACGAATGCGTAGGGAGGTGATGGCAGGGGGAAAGAATAAGCTTCTTCCTCCCTAGATGCATAGTGAAGACTGAAGTGTGTAGCTGGATCTCTTTTCCAGGCATATTCTAGAAGCCTACAGGAGGCAGGTTTGACCTTAACACCCTTTAATCATGCACACTGCTTATACAAACAGCTCTGTAATGAAAGAGGACCTTGTATTATGGAGAAAGATGCATACTTTCTTCAAGATGTATCATCAGCTGTAGAACTTCTCTGTTAACATCATTCAGGTCTAGCAATTTGTAACTAATCATTTCTCTGTTTCTCCTGTTTCTATTGATACTACTGAGAAATAATGATTCTGAATGGTTTTGGAGACAGATGCTATATTCAGATGACTGTTTAGTAGCCCTTGATTGACATGCTTTCCCATGAATTTTGACTAGGCGCTGTTTGAATCCATTTATATTTTTCGTGACCGCAGCATTATTTTCCAATGACAATTTAATTACCTTCCTTTTGTTTGTATAGAATTACTCCCCAGCAATTCACCTGCTGCATTCCCCTGGAGACTCTGCATGACACCTGCAAAAGTTAACTGCTTTAGCTGAGCCTTTAATTTTCTATTCATAAATACCCTTATTAGTTTCCATTTTTACTTGCAATTGTTAGATGGACTTTTTTTGCTTCTACAAAACTGTTAAATTTGAATACTTTACAACCATGCTTCTAGTGGCTTTTCATTAGTATATCTTCATCCAGGGCTTAAATGAGAAATGCTTTCTCGTTTTTGAATTCGCTCATTAGTGGCTCATAACATTCAAGTTTATGATACATTATATTCTCTCCTAATGTTGTCCTAGTCTACTTACACTTAGCTGAAGTCACCTTTAATATGGTAATAACACAGCAGTATTTCCCTGTGGTTTTCCATAGTTTTTAGTACCTCTTACAAAATTAGTTGGAAAGCCCCAGCGCTATTCCCCACCCTCCTGGAGCACGACATTCCAATCTGAAGTGATTTTGTAGCACTTTAAAGATACAGTAAATAGAGTCCTCTGGTTTGGTTTGGCATTGGTTGGTTGGGTTTTGTTATACTGATATAATACAATTCTTCCAAAGTGATCTATGCTGCCTAGTCACCTAGTGACTAGAAACTTGTTGATTTTCCTCCACCAACCTCCTCAGATACATCAATATTTGCATTTAGAAAAAAGTGCTTCTGTTTGTCCACCTTGCTTTCTACATCTACCTCTTACATTCATGCATTTAAGAGCATATTTGATCCTATCTCATTATGTATTTTTTAGCCCTGTTTAGTTAGTTTTTTAGACATCGAAGTATTTTGGTTATCATTTTAGAAAGGCTGGGAAGAGTATGTATGCATTATACAATTTATAACCAATTACAGAATAAAATGGTTAATTTGGTACAAGTAGAAAGTGACTCCAAAAAAGCTCAATACTTCTCTTAGGAGGCGCTAATAGATGCTAGCATCAGTCTTCAATTTCAATTACTCGTTTTCTGTTGCATCTCTGTATTACTAAGGGAAACATACTGGAAAATTTCTCTACAAAGAATTGAGAATACATGGGAGAGAGGAGTCCACAACAGACAGTACTTTAGCAAATGCTGAACGGTTCATTAGTTTGTATCCTAGTTTGTTTATGGTTTCAGACTGAAGCTTGCTTGTGCCTTGTCAGATAAGTCTCTATTAGCATTAGTTGCCTATGCCTTACCACACAGAAAGTATAAAAAAAAAATATGTTACTGAACTACCACAACAGGTTTTAAGCCTAAAAACCATTCTCAAATAATGGTCATCTTCAGTGCGCTCTTAAAGGTGTGATTTTGTGTCTGCCTCATTTCTCAGTGCATTCAGTACTATTTAACTTTTGTTAACGTTTACTATGTATGCAGCTAGCTCAGGCATATCCTGTAGGATCTTTACACTTAGCTTTCATCAGCTATCATGCCTACGGGAACTTGATTACATTCCAGCTCCCGTCAATGCTAATTGCAATGAAAAGAATACTTTTCTCATAGGTGAGGAAGTTGCATTTGTAAGTGGCACAGTAAACCAAATGGCAAGTTGCTTAGGTCAATCATAAAAGAGGTGTAGTTCAGAACCAGAACTTTACACATGTGGTGAAATTTGGTGGCAAAACTCAGACAATTACACAGATAAGGAATTTCAGCTTTTAGATGGTGATTTGATGGCAGCTCAAAGAATAGACATTTGGGAGTGAGGTGCCCATGTCCTTATATGACATCTTTATATGTAAAAAGGTCAGCAAACCGCTGCCAGCCCATCCACCTGACAGGAAAGAGCTATCCAGAACACAGAATGTTATAGGTCTCCCCTTCAACATTCAGACACAATCTACACTGGAATTGCTGAAAGAGGGAAATAAATGGCAATTACTCAGATTCAGTTCAGCTTTTTTGGCTAGTAACTCTCTACCAGGAAGCATTTTCTGCACCTCAGCACACCTACTTTTTTCTGTACAGGACTGTGCCTCCATATGCTCAGTTAGCATTCAGTTTATCACGGAATTAGTGTTTTCCTGAGAGTTTCAAGATCCCAGTTTACCATAAATCTCAATTTGATACCACCTAAGCTCCAGAGATAACATTTGTAATAGCTATGAGGGTATGGCCCACTATGGCTACAAAATAAGTGTCAATAGACTGTCACAAAAACCGTGGTCACAAGTCAATGAAAATTCATCTCCAAATACCCTTCAGAGGTCCTCACTACCTATTTCTCAATAATATGTTAAATTCTCCAAAAAGATTTGCTTTTACATGTTATTAAAGAGATTCCCAATTGAAATTGTTCATTAGCTTGCTTCAGAGCAATTTCTGTGTAGTGCTACTTTGCATAAGTACCAATACTGGCTACTAGTTTTTAGTGTTAATTGACCTCATTAGGGGAACCTCAACAACATTGAGACTGATACTTTATTGATAAAAGTTGGTAAAAAGATTAGAGGTGATGACAGAGGATAGAGAAGTGTATTTCTCTGCTATAAGATGACCGAGTTTGTTTGGTGACTCCTAGCCACCAACAAGTAGGCAGAGAAGAAGTAACTACATGCCACCCTCTGCGTGTTCTTCAGGCTCTGTTCTTTGAGGCCACAGTGATCAAGAGAAACGGGGTTCCTTCCATTTGTGCAGAGTCAAGTTCTGTGGTACAACGTCTGTCAAGGAATCGAATCCAAAGAACACACTTAGAACAGAAGGATTTTATGGGACTTGCCCTCAAAACACAAGGCCTGCTGTTTGCATTCATTTGAACAGGAATTGGAGCTTTCACTAGACAAACAGCAAGAGTCAGTGGTGAAGGGTTGGGAAGGCAGCACAAACATACGAATTTAAGAGATTAAGGCTACTCGCTTGGGAGTATAAAGAGACTGTCCTCCAAAACTCTAACGTAGATAATTACATAGCGTAACTACCCCTCAATATAGAGAAATAAGCATAGTGTAAGTCTATGATAAACACTTCTCTTTGGCTAGTGATTTATCTATTATTTGAAAAATAATAACAAATAAGTTGCTATCCAGAAAACATCCCAAACCATAAAGGAAATACACCTTATTTCACTGAGGACACTACTGAGAAGTAGTATCAATGAAACACTATCAAATCAGCCATATAGCCAGCTGAATGGGACTACAAAAATTCACTATTAAGTGAATTGGACATTATTCAATCAGCCCTATTAGTGTCTGTGCTATTTCCAATGTACTAGTGACTTCCACATAGAAACATTTATAAAGTTTGGAGCACAGCCAGGTGGACATTGCATATATTTAAGATCACATATCTCTGTACATTTTACTTATTATTAGCATTTAAGTCTTCTAGTGCATAAACAGGCGTTTCCATTCAATTCTGTAAATAAATTAATATATAACAAACCAAGGGAGATGGAAACATTTGGAATTGGAAACAAAACATACACTTTGTAGTTTAATATTTTACACTTTTGAATATTCTATATTTACCTTGCACTTGATAAAATGTTTAATGCTTTTATATGTAGCACATTTTTCAGTCTGCAAGTTCCTGAAGCGGAACGCTTTAGCGATTTCAGGCGTTTCTTTTTTAGATTTTGAGTCTGGAGAAATTTCAAAATAACAGAGTTCCCTAATAATTGAGTGCATTGTTTCACAGAGAAAGATCATTTTGCTTTTACGTTATTTCTAGTTTCCTGATGGTTGTACCTAAGAATGACTGTCAACCAAGTATTTTTTGCGGGAGCCCCGGGGCTGTGCGGCTCCGCGGCCAGCAGGTGGCGCCCCCGCACCCGCCGCCGGGCGGCACCCGCACCTCCAACCCTGCCTAGACCGGGGCGGGGGGACAAGGGGGGAA
>JAOXJM010000033.1:12258043-12277985 GCA_026413425.1 Tringa solitaria
GGGTGGGGAAGGACATCGCGTCCCCGAAAGCCTAGAAATGTAGGGTCATCTAATACAACTTAAAAAAAAATAAATCCCTAAGTCGTTTCAAAGCGCTCCATGCCGTCGCAGAAATTTGAGGAAATAAGGTCTTTTTTTCCAGTGTTATTCTTCCCCTCCGCAGAGTATACGCATAGATTTTTTTTTTTTTTTGCAAAGCGTGTACTGCGACAGCTAGGCACTGGAACAAATAGCAGCCCGTAGAACAAAATAGAACAAAAAGGTAGCCCCATCCTCTCTGTCACTTCACTAACGACCAACGGCTAGAACCAGACGGATAAACACTTCGGAATATTTTCTGTTAAAAGTTTGCACGTTCCCATGAAACTTATTGATTTTTCTTTTATTTCATAAATATATTCTGTTGAACGTGTTTGACAGCAGTAATACTGTTTAGAATGGCAAATTGGCTAGGGAAAGCAGTGTGGCTTTAATTTAAGTAACATCATTAACAACGTGAAGTTTTACCTTGTTTCCAAATTACTGTTAAAACATAAAACCCAACTCATTTGCAAATGTTATATGATAAAGAATGTAAAGTTTCACTGGCTTTAACACTTTCACAGAGCCACTTCTGATTGACATTTTCCCCCTTACCGCCCTCAGAGCCCTGTCCTGAGTTTTGCATGAGTATTAAATACACCTGGGTTTCTGAAAACCAAGGAGAGCAGAAGACAAACATGTTTTTCGAGAGCCAAGCAAAAAGAACAACCTGGGCCCCTTTAACTGCCCTGGGAAGAAGTGCCCACCCTGGCATTGCTCGTGAAAGGCCGAAGAAATAATGGCTACACGCCGCCAGCAAGAACAGGAGGAAGCAAATAACCACAGCAGCAGTGGAAACTGTAAACTGAGAAAGGATGTGACTGGAGTAGGAGGAAATTCAGGACAAAAATAGGGGAAGGAAGTGCTGAAGAGTGAGGGGAGCTTTAAGGGCTTGCAAGTGGGCTGGTGAGAAGGAAGTCTGAGATGGGAAAATTTGTGTGGGAAGGTACTGGAATGAGGATGAGAAAGAAGGCAGCTGGAAAGGAGGAGCTCCTTTCTGGGTGTAACAGGGGACAGGTGGGATAGGGGTGTTTAAGCCTTGAAATAAAGGGAAAGGATTAGGATTTGGGAAACAAGTGTTATGAGGATGTGAATTTGCAGCTTCACTACCTCAATACCTCCATTTTCTTATTAGAATTTAAGTAATTATCTTAGACTTATATAGAGCCTTTATATGAAGCGGTTCAGATTCTACAGTGGGGTAGCTAGAGATAGATTCCTGAAGCCAAAACCCTGAGACGTTGAGCCTGTAGAGCTTTATTTGAAATGTGGATTATGATACGCAACCTCTGCTGTAAACCTCAGAGCCAAATTCACAGTCAGCATGAACCTGCTATGATGGCTTATAAAAAACACAAGGCAGAAATCATCTGATATATTTACTTCGATTCAGAAGGTAATGGAGAATTATCTCTTGGTATTTTGTGGTTTCTTTTAAAAGTGGAAAGAATGCATTCTAACCACACCCAGCAGAGCACCAGGGAGACAGCTAAAAGTGACAGCATTGCAAGTTTGTTGAAGAGTACAGCTTCAGAAAAAGTGTTTGTTAAACTCAGATTGGAGAACAACTTCAGTTCAGAAATACATGTATGCAAACCCAAGAATATTTATATTTTGACAACTTAAATATTTCTGTCTTTTACAGTGGTCCTTTCAATTTTTAGTTACGCTATTTGAAAAAACAAACAAACAAATTTTTGTGAAATGGTTATTAAACACTTCAAGTTTAAGAAATCACTTTGAGTCAGAAAGCTTCCCTCCACCCTTCAAAGAGGCTTGAGATTTCTTTTGGCTACTGAACTAAAAATGACAGTATTTGCAAACATGTAGACAGAACAGCCAGTTGCCAGCAAGTCCACACGCTTTAGGAACAGCTTAATGCACCTCCTGCTCTACCACCCACTATCCCCCAGCCTTCTCAGTCCTTATATCCACACAAAAAAATAACTGAAAAAGTTATTGAAAAATTTCTGAAACAGCTTAGGACGCTCACGTCTGCTCCAAAATGAACTTGGATATTTGGTTACCTCAAACAAGTTCCCTGTCAGGCCACCGCAGGAACAGAGCAGCTCCACATGGGCAAGGAGCCCAGAGCCTGCCGGGATCTTGGAGACAGGGTTCATCAGCAACCCCTGACACAGCACGGGATGAAGCAAGGTCCTTTCATGGGGTTCAGGCAGGAAGGAAAGGAGATGGAGCCAGGAACAAGCTAGAGCATTTATCTGAGAGACACTCACACACAGGAGACAAGCTACCTGCAGCACGAGCCCAGGGATCACCCGGGAGGAGCAGATACCAATGTTCCTTCATTGTAGGCTGAGTTTAAATGGGGCTCCTGAGCCCATGGACAGAGGAGGAATGAGCAGGCATCCCAGGTGAGGCTGGTCAGGGCCAATAAATCCTATTAGCACCTCAGGGCTCTGACATATGCAACAGGTGAGTTGGGATTACTCATATGGTTTTTTCCTAGCTCATAGCACGCGTAAGAAAATGTGTGCTAACTTAAATAACAGTAAGAGAGACTAATGTTTCTTACTTAAAAGTTGTGACGTGCTAAGAGTATGCATAAGTCATATGTCTAAAATCACATATAGTGATTCTTGATTTAATTGGATTTGGGACTGAACCCTCAGCTAGGCTAACAAGTGCAAGACTTCAAAAGGCATCGGTGTGCCGTAAGAGCAAATCGATTATTTGAAAATTCCATAGGGGCGTATTAGAGGAACGCACTGTCTAGCCGTTTAAAAAGCCTGCTTGGCTGCTATGTGCACACATAAGACTGGATTAGTAAAGTTTGGTTTAAATGTCTGCAGACAAAGATATACCACAAAACAAAAAGAAAAATGCCTAAGCCCCTTATATCCTGTAGGAGCTAGTTTTATAGATGGTTTTGAAACACCCAGCAATCTCTCTGAATCTGTCAAGGGCTAAATACCATTAAAAATTCACCGTAAGTGCAGAAGTTACTTTTGAAAAATAGACTCATTTTCTTTAGACACTTATGTCCCTCTGTATCTTTGCTTAAACGCAGGATGATTTTCACAGTGTAGTCAATAAGCAACTGTTTCACCATTCCAAACACATTAAGAACCCTCCTGGAAACTTCTTGAAGAACTCTCACTAAACTGATGCTTTTTTTTCTTTTACTTCATACTACTGCAGTTTTAAGTCTCAGATCAAACTCATGAGCAGTAATTATACATTACTTCTATATAGTTGTCAGAGTGCGTGGCCCAAAGAAGCAGGGAAGATACTTCTTTGTCTTTCCATTTTATTTCAGGGGAGGGTTGTGGTTTTTTTTTTTTATCCTGTCTTTTCTGTCCGCTTTTTTTCCAGTCCAAATCTCTTGACTGGGTTAAATACATGATCCAAATAACAGCTTATTTATCATGCTGCTTGGTGATGGATGCTTGGTGATTGCCTCCTATTCTTTTCTGACTGTAAAACTGAATTAGATTCTACACCGTGCAAATGTACACAATACACATTGTAATGGCAGCTGGTGGAGTGCCGCTGTAGCCAATTCTGAGTCTTTTTCCAGTCGCAACTTCTGTTTCTTGTCTTCTATGTGTAGTCCTCCTCCAAACCCCCTCCCAACCAGCACCCTAAAGAAAATGTAAAAAGTACCAGGCAATGGCACCAGCTGGTCCTATTTTATGTCTACAGATATTCATGGTCTCTGATTGGAGTCATGGTCCACTAAAAGCCACATTTACACAGAAGAAAAAAAAAAAACCACACCACCCTACCTTTTTGTCACAAAAAGTTAAACAGTTTAGAAAACAGGCTTACGTAGCTCTTGTTCCAAAGATGGACCTTCTTAAAATAAAAAAACGTCAGCTTCTTCAAAACACGAATGCACACGTGTGCTAATACAGCGTAAGTATGTAGCAGTATGACTTTGGTATCTTTTCCACTTAATTGTGTCTTCCTGAAAGGAATGAGCTGCTACCTTTTTGTAAGTAAAAGACATTTAAACTTAGAAATAGTCTTATTGTAGTCTTTTAACACCACAGGTATTCTTAATGGGGATTTGTTGTGCACTAAGGAATCACAAGATTAGCAGTCTCATAAAATTAATGTGTGAAATGCAAAGGAATATTAGAAAAGTAACTTCAAGCTATCCTCCTTTTTGGTTTTGTTTATTTAGATTTGTCTCTGCTTTAGTAATGAAACATTATTTGCTTGGTTTTTGCTTATTTGTTTGGGTTTTTAATGCAAGAGGTCTCTGAACAAAAGCAGACAGGCTTTTAGTTTTAGACCTCTGGTTTATTTTTTTAAATTCATATTAGGAGATAGTGATCTGAGCTGATATACGCAGGTTTCATTTTTCGATTTCCCAGTATAATAAAATTTCATATAAGCCTACTGTTGGTCAATATATGACAATACATATCTTGATGTGGCTATGTAAGTGATGGGCCAAAGGCATTTTGCAGACTGCTGCAAAGTGTCTAACCATAATTGATTAATTTACTGTTCAATGATGTAACTGCTAAATAGATTCTTTCTTTTCAGCTGCCAGTTTCTTACAGTTATTGAGAGAGCAGCTGAACTACTTCTCTTCCTCCTTCTTGGTAAAAGTGAATTATCTCTTTATTTAAACTGCAAAAATGGCGTGTATGTCTGAAATTCTGTGATAAGTGTGGTGTGTCTGCTTCACTGCAGGTATAAGGGTAGATTTTACTTTCTCCACACATTACCCTTAGTGCGAAGAAGTGCTTCAAAACACTTTTTATTCCTAGGGTTTTTAAACCTAAGTTAATTTCTGTTTCCCTGTCTGGCAGCTTATTATCTGTCTGTGCACTTTTACAGTATTTTTGTTGTACAAACCACTTTCTCATATACTGTATAATACAGAAACCTTTACCTGTATTCCCATTCTGACTAACCTCTCTTGGTGGCCTTCTTAGTTTTCATAGATTTATATTTACATTTTGGAGTTGGAATGAGCACAGTTTTTAAAGCACATTGATTTTAATAATAAACTTATTTTTTAATGCTTTGGGACTTAAAAGAAGTTTCAGCTTGAAAGAAATCCCCCAAAATCAGGTGATATTATTCTTTTTCTTGAGATTGTTTTGTATTCCTTAATACAGGAAAAAGGAAAAGAAAGGAAGGAGTAAGAATTTGAGTCCGTAACTCTTACACGCTTGGTTGTCTGAGGCCACAACTTGCCATACAGCCCTGGATCTTCCATGCAGTATCATGCTCCTCAATGCTTTTTCTCTTCTGTGATCTCTTTTTACCCCTGAAATGCAAGAGCTTCTGACACAGTCACCTTCACCAGCTTTGTAATCATTCCTCTACCCACCGGGAATTTTCTGTTACTGCTACCCGACTGCTTTGGTTCCATGTTATAGAAAATCTTGTGTTAAATGAATTTGTTAAACTGAAGAATCCAGCCTATACACCTTATTTTCTAAAGGTCCCAGATAACTCAATTTTCTGATACAGTATCCTTTTGTTTCAGTAGCCCTGTGTTTGTAATCTTTGTAAGGAATAGAGGTATGAAGTATATTGCATTAAGCATCATATTTCATCAATACGTTTAATGAAAGAAAAGGTTTAGTAAAAAGTGGTCCAAGATGCAATGACAGGTTTCGGTTCAAACCTTGACAGGTTTCGATTCAAACCTAATGATTACATGTATTTTCTTGTATTATCCACCAGACCTATTTACAGAGTCATACTGAACTATCCTTATCGTTTAGCACTAACAGCTTCTTATTAGCGTACCGATGGTTTTAATTTCCTGCCCTCTATCACCCACTGATTCTTTCCCTTGGGGGTGGCTTTTCATCAAATTCATTGTTTGGTAACTTCAGTCAGTACCAAGTCTCATAATATCATATATCGTGGTTTCTGTGTAAGCCCCATAATGTCCAGACTTCCCAGCTTTTTGTGAAATACTTGGTGACTACACCAAGAACAAATCACACACTGGAAAAAAAATTTACTGGTCTCATTTTTCTGTAACATTTATCTCCCCGATCTCTTTATGATCTTCACAAATATTTGCAAAGGTAAAACATGAAATCCAATGAAAGGGTTGGAACGGGTATAAAAAGAACAAGTTTGTCAGTTTAAAGCCCCACATCCAACAATGTGCTGTAAGTTGTCTGTACCATGTTTAAAATTGCAAGCAAGGGAGCAAAACATTCAGAACATACAGATAATAAAGAACAAAACAGACTATAAACGGGAGACAGCAATTCTGAAACTGTAATCTTCCTTGCATATATCTAAAACAGAGCAATCATTTCTCTTCCTTGACATTAGCAAAGCATAACTCTGATTCACTGAAAATTCAGACTTTGTTCTGGTCTTCTGTATGTAGGATTTAGTCCTTAGTGACACAGTAACTACCGAGTGCATTAGGAATCAAACAGACAGTTATTCCGCACATGTTATCAGAGGGTACTGAGGATAAACAAAAGTATCTCTAACCTATAAAATGTGAAATGAAGGAGGAATGTTACCTGCATTATAACAGGAATAATTAGTTAGGAGGGATCATAGAAGTAGAGCATCCTTGTCAGATGAAGAAAAAAAATGCTCTCAAATTGGCTTCAGCCTGTGTTTTCCTCGGAAAAACTTACTAAGCCCTATTCTGATCATCTTTGCATGAATATAAACTGCACTGAGTTGAGCAGAGTTATCTCAGTGTATTCTACCATAAATAGTTTTGAATGGTCCTATATGAACCTGAAAATCCAGCGAGAAATGAGTTGGAAAGAAGGCAGCGAGACGCCCCATTTTAGGGAGAGCTGTGCTGGAATCTCCAGCCTGCAAAACACACTCGCGGTGGTTCAGGATCATTGAAGACGACATGGTAACTCAGGACTAAGCCCAAGGCAGCAGCAGCAGCAGCAGGAGGCATATTGGCTGAATGCTGAGGAGCAGATTCCATTCCCAGAGATATGAAAACAGAAAGGAAACACGAAGCAGAAAGCTGTGGGGTGTGCAGGTGATACAAGGCGCTTTACTGGGTAAAATGAGAGAGTCTGATCTTTCAGTATGTGCAAGAATTAATCTTATCAGGACATACTTTTACCAAAGTGTGAAGCATCAAGCTTTTGATCGCTTATTTGGCAATTTTATTCTGCCAGAAATCTGCATTTACTAAAATCCCAGGAGTACACTTTTTTCTTATCATATATACGCTAAAGAATGGACATTTATGTCTCTACCTTGTCTTGACATAATTGCCCTATAAATAGGAAATCAAAAGCCCTTAAAACCAGCAGTCCTATGCTAAAATGCTAAAAAAATTGTAAATCTATAATGCCATAATTGGTGTAATTTTATAGCTACAAAAATGACAGGACCCAGTGTTTATAGGAATCTAGGTGAACCTATACACTGTCACTGCAGAACATCCTGGAATCCTGATTACCAGGCCACTCAAGGATTCTTCAAGTGTTATTGCATGAAAAGCTGTACTTCAAAGTCCTTGAGTGATAGCATGAGAAGCTACATCAGCAAAAAAAAAAGCTTTCTGATTTACAGAATCACAGAATCTCCATGGTTGGAAGGGACATCTGAGATCATCGAGTCCAACCACACACTGAGAACTCAACTCATTTGCCTAAACTTGGGAGCCTAGTACCATCTGAGGTATTTCAAGGTACCTAAGACATCAGAACTAGCGGAGACAATACAGGGGACTGGTGTCCTTTTGGCCTCAGATTTCACTAGATGTCTCTGTGCAGGCAAATGAATAAAGCCATGGGCAGCACCCAGAAAAGTCTACCTCTGCTCAAGTTTCCCCTGTCTTCCTTTAAGTGTGGCTCAACCAGATGAACTAGCCCTGGAAGTTCTTCAGAACATTAAGGGAATAAACATCCAACATAAAAAAAAAACTCAACAAAACAACCCAAAAAAACCTCTTGTACTTTCATTATCAGAGTTAAAACACACAAATATGAAAAATTGAATTATTGAAAACATCCGGCTTTGTGTATTACCAAACAAGAGAAAAATGTGTTACGTGTATGGACACACAGAATTTGAGTCTCAGAGACACACAGCATACACTCACGAGCCAAACGTACAGAAGTCTAGACTTCAACATATATCACAGTGAAAGCACTTTATGAAGACCAAATGTGAATAAAGTATTTCTTTGCATAAATTGAATTATGATTTTTGTGGAGTCAGTAGTTCCCTGAAGGCTTTGTAGATGGAATTTATATAGAGAGAGATTTGTCCCAAATGCTTTTTCCCCAATGGAGCAAGTATAAGGTACATTTAAGACTGATTTTTTTCTAATTTATTTTACTGATAAAGCACTCATTTTTTGCAAAATACTTCAAACTCTAAGTATGCTTTGGAGTCTAACCTCCCGGTCACAGCATGCTTAGGTACTTCCAACATTTGAAGAAACTTCATCCATTTATGATGTGTGCATATATATGTATGCATACATATACGCGTATACATATAAGCACATGAAACTACACAAATGCTTTAGATCCTAATTTGATCTCACTGGCAGCTAACGAACAGAATTAGTGGTTAGGACTTTTCTAGAGCTAAAATTTGGGGGTTTTTTCTCCCAACATACCTAAGAAAACAAAGCAGAGAAATAGCCAATAAAAATTGTAAGGAACTGTAATAATTTTACTTTTCAAACTGCCTATTCCTATCACTAGTCCTCCTGTGTGTAAGTTATGTATTCTGCAGCCATTGCACTGTCTCCCTCTTCACAGGCTGATTTCTTCCTGGTTGATTTATTTACCAAGAAATTACATATGAGATTTTATACCTGGGGAATATTATAGCAAAAATCTCATCTTCAAATCATGACTGCTGGGCTGCAGGAATGCCAGATGAAGTAGAAGACAAGCAGATTTGGAATCAGACAGATGTAGAATTAATTGACAAAAACTTTCAAAGAAATAAGAGATTCTCCACCCCCTGAAGTGCGGGCCACTATCATGTGATTCTAAAATTTCATCTCTGATAAATATAAATATATATCTTTAAATATATATAAGGATATATATATCTTTTATATATATGTATATTTAGAAATATATAAGTATCTAAATTTCATCTCTGACAAATACAAACATATATGCAAGCAGAACCAATCGCATTATTTTCATATAATACATTAAAAGTGAGCACATGAGGGTGAATTTTAGTATCCTGATTCTAAGACAAAGAACCTCTCCTAAACTTGATCACCACAAAACCATTCTTGGAGTAAGAATTAATTTGATTTTTTTTTTCCGTTGATATTCATTTTCATAGCTTTATATTTCTCTATTTGAGTACTTCCAAAAACACTCAGGGAGATAGATGTGTGACTCACTGCCATTGCTTCTGTTTTATAATCATATTCATACTAATATAAATTTTAAAAAAAGAGAGAAAAATCCTACTGGGCCTAAAACCAAATATCTCTGCTTGCATAAAAAGAAACAGGGCTAAGATGAGCTTCACCTCCTTTGATACAGATATGGAAGAGATGACTGAAGCTCAGGTCAGCACTGAAGCTGTGTGTGAATACATGAACACAGCAGTCAAGGAATATCAATGAGAGATGAAAAAGTTTGAAAGACATGAATTAAAAAAAAAATTAAGAGAGAACAGAGGTAAAGAGGAAATAAAAATCATAAAACAAGTAAATAAAAAAAAATTCTAGATACTGTTGCAGTTAAAGACTTTGTTTCTTGGACTAACAGTTCTTTACATGTTTCCATGTTGGATATTGGGCTACTTAAGGTTATTTCTGAGGGAAGATTTTAGGACTGATACTTCATTGTAATTAGGGCCCTTTCATGTGTCTGTAATGCAATTAGTCAGGGTTATCAAGAAGTTACTTTTTCCTCTTTTCATTGCAGACGAGCAGCTAAAAATTTATTACTACTATTATGTTAAGCAATTTTATTTAATTACTATAAGGTATAGCTATTGTGTTTTGAAGAGATTTTGGAATTAAAAACAGCAATGAGGAAATAAAACAATTAAGACAAAGGCAACAGGGAAAAAAAACCCCAAACATTTTCTTTGCTCTTTAAAAGCAGTAACAATACAAGTTGTCTCTAAATAATTCACATGTGGTGCCAGACCAGCTTCTCAGAAAGCGACATTTCCATTTTCATTTACAAGTTTCCCCAAATGTTTCATTAAAATTCAAAGGCTGTGCTGCAAAACAAAGTAAAGTACTCTCAGGTATAAAGGTTTGGGGGTTGTATTTTTTTTTAAACAGGTTACCTTCTTCCCTTATCTTCTTCAGCAGCTGGCACTTATAAATGAAACAATTTTTTTAAAACTGCTGAATTCTAAAATTCTGATCACTAAATAAAGGTTGGAGAGATGTGACACTGTTACATTCTGTCCTCCCATGGCCTTTCCTCAACTGTTCTGCCTCTTCTCTGGCTCAATCTGTGGCACTTCATTGCGGAGCCTGATTTTTCTGGTGATGAAGAGATAATGGACCCTCTGAGAAATAAGACACCACGTAATAATGGTCTGCTCTACAGAAGTAGTCCATTTTAATTTCATGGTTGCTGCATTATCCCACATGATTTCTCACAAGACGTTACAGCAGGATCACAATAATGCCACCACTGGTATGTACATAAAGCAAAGTTAACTTTAAAAGTGTTGTTCTTTTGAGTACTTACTTTCTCTAGGCTATATAAGGCATTAATTTATAATGATTGAATCCCCCATTTTACTCCCTTTTCTCATACAAAAGCGTATTTATCCTATATAAATGCATGCTCAAAGCTAAATCTGAGGGTGTTTGTTCCAGCATAAGGAAGAGACCTGAGATGAAGTGCGCAATATTCAGTGGCTGATACTGAGTGGCAAAACATTTGGAATAACAACATTAAAAGTGGAAGGTTATTCATGCAAGAAAGAAAGAAAAAAAAGCAAAGATCATTTTAGTAGGGTTTTCTATCTTAAAATGTGTGAAATATATTTTATTTCTTTAGTTGTTTCAGGAACTCTGTGACTGTAATTAGTTCATAAAGCCTTTTGTTCTACAGTTACCCAAAGCTCAATCTGAATGTGCATGTATTTGACTTGGTATCATATCTCTGGCAGGGGCCAGTAGCAGAGACTTATCAAATACCAGAGTGATGTTCCCCTAAGATACGATCCCGCTTTTCCAGGGATCTAAAGACTGTGGACTTCCTAAATTTGAGTTGTAGTCATATATTCACTAGCACTTCTTGATAGGCTTTCATTGTTTTTGTCTAAATACTCTACTGTCAAGGGTTTTTGAACTTCAAAGATATGAGCACCTAGCATGATCGAGCTGTGTAATCATTCTTCTAATATTTTAACACTACCAGCAATATTGTCACCTATATCTGTTATATGGGAAATATAGCAAACACAAGTAAATATGTGGCATAACCTCAATAAGAGACATTCTATGAACAGAAGTAGGAGATATGCCAATAATTTCACACATACTGTGGCTAGTTACTAGCAAGAAGGCAAGGAATTTCATACCTGGCCTATATCAATAAATGGTGGAAGGACATTATTGCTATTGTAGATTCCTTGTGCAACGCACTGGTTCAGCCTGGGTGACTCTTCCTAGTGACTGGTACAGCTGAGAGAGGACAAAAAAACCATGAAGCCTACTGCTGTAAGCAACAAAGTCTAGTAGCTTGAGTGGTAAAGTCTTGTAGCCAATTTAAAGGTTTAATTATTATAGGATGTAGAGTTCATTGGTTTTGTTTGTATGACTCTCTCATTTAGTTTAATAAAAACCTCTACATTTTTTCAAGCATTGGTTTCCTCTATTGCCCTGTGTCTCGTTTTCTTCTTATTTTCAACACCCTCCACTGTTGGGCATTTACAGGTCATAAAAAACAAGAGAATGATTTCTTCTTTTATACATTTCTCTTACTGCTTTGTGATCTAATACCTCCCAGAGATTTAGCTGGTACAGGAACTATTCACATCCTCCATTCATTTAAATTTTCCAGGTGTGTTAAATATCAGAATTCTCAAGAGATAAAAGAGACGAGACTTTTAAAGCAGGCTTCAGTTATGATCACAAATGCCTTTGTCAGTGAAGAAGAAAAGGGGGATAAACTTGAGGCTAATTCAGAAACCTGCCTCAAATGGTCAGTCTGTTTCTGGTTAATCTTTTGATGTGACAGTTGCATTGGAAGTGAAGGTCAAATCATGTTTCTGCTTGCTGATACTGGTGGATCATCCGTCAGCAGGCCAGATGTGCCACCTCCTCAGAAACATCTCATGCTCTAACTCTAGGCCTGTAAGAGGAAGAACTCAGGAAATTTTTATCTTCTCATTCAAGCCAAGGAGAAGAAGATATTCAAAGCGCAAAATACACAATTTCAACTGTATTATAATACACATTTGAATATATACGCTTCTTCAGAACTAGCCTTTCATAACACTCTCTTAAATTTTGCATTTTCTGGGATTTTTTAGGGACTTTACAGTAGTCTGCAACACAGAATCCTTACAACTTCAGCTAAAATGGTGGGGTGGGGTTGAGTGTCTTGGGCCATTTACTTAAGTTACATAGAGATTGTTTCATCCCCTCAGCAGGTACACAGCAACAGATTTCCTGTTAATATCCAGTAAAAACAGGGCAGTGGGTAAACATAAGCAACTAAAGCTTAGGGAGAAATACCCCTGTGGTTCCACTAGATCTCCACTTCCAGAGTACTTTCTATGCTGACTTAGTATACTAAGATTTAAAAAAAACCACCACAACCTAGCAGAAGTGAGGAAAGATGATGAGAGTTGCTCACTGATCAAATCAACCTATATACAAATGGTACAAGAACAATTAAACGTAAATAAATAAGTAAAAGTAGTCATCCCTACCCAGGACATTGCTGTTGAGGTCATTCAAATTTTCCATCCATGCTATTCTTATCTACTGCAATAGCTGTCCAAAAGCTTATTCATCCAATCTTCATATAGTCTCATCCCCCTCACACACATACTTTTTTCCCCCTTTCTGTATACTCTAGACAGAGTTTTATGATAAATCAGACACAATAATACCTGGATCCATTTTTCTAAGTCCCATGCAGATGTATTAGGATTTCAAATTAATCCTTTATGTGCATGTTGTCTAACATTTATAAATAGAAACTAGTATGCTTTTCTTAGGTCTTGGTTTGTTAACTCTTTCTGAAACTCTTTAGTTTTCGTTGATTTGAATAAACCAAAATAGTTCTATATATTGTGTACATCTTACCTATTCAGAACTTGTCTGTACTTAAAACTCTAGTTTTATTAGAGAACATCTTGAATTTGCACGTCAGTCCTTCAACTCATTAAGATGATCATAAACAAATTGTGATGTTCTGACAAAACATAAAGGCACATGGGAGTAGTTAGAATGGTATCTTTCTTTTTGTAGACAGTGACATTAAATGTTTATCAGCAGTGTAATCAGCCCTAGCACTTCAATTTTTGTGGTAGTCTTTCTGTAAAATTATAAAACCAACAACAAAGTTAGTCAGATTAAGCTAGCTAAAAAGGCCTAGATGACAGCAAATCTATGTGAGTTAACATGTCACTAGAAGGACAATGCCTCAATATACTTTGTCTTGTATCCCACTCTTCAAAATAACTTCCAATGTGGGGTTAGATACTGAAGTACCAATAGGCATCTTATGACCTAGCATCTGAAGCCCAGCACAGAGCCCAGAATTCTCTGTTAAGTATATGAAATGCAGAGCAGGGAGATATAGAGTGTGATTAGAGTAGCCCTTGGTCATTACTGAGGCTGAAGTTGGAGCCTGCATCTCACCATTCAGTGTTCATCAGCTCCATTGTAGTTGTGCCAAGGTAGAAGTAATAAAGACTCCTGCATTGGCTTGTGTTAAGTGATTACACTGGTTTAAATTTTCCTCTGATATTTTTTGGTTTGGCTTTCATTTTGACCTTGCTAATTTTGCAGAATTAGGAAAAAAAAAAAAGTGGTTAATTCAGCACAACTTCTCTAAAGCTGATCTTTTCTAATCACACTTTTAAGCTTTTTTGTGTCGGGCTCTACCAAACAGAAAAGCATTTATATATGCATCAAGTAGGCACTTCAGCTGAAGTTTAGTGCCTATGGTCTTCTGTTCAAAAAACAGGATCCGTTTTCTTTAAAATATCACAGCCAGAAACTGTAGTGGTAGTGTTTTGCCTGTTCCTACACTTACATCCACTTTTGTTTTATTCATTTGCTAAAGCATTCCAGTGGGATCAAGAGCCCCCCATATACAATGTTTTCCGCCACAGCAGAACTCAAACCCACACCTCCAAGGAACAGATATAATTGCTGCAAGGAAACACTCTCTATTCCTCCTGTTGAGACTGTCACACTTTGCATAAGAGAAATAATTAACTGGAGCATGAATAGAAAACTCTTTTGAGAGCAGATCTTACATTCCCCTTCCTACTCAGTGCACGTTCTCTGTTTCTTCCGGTAATTAATGTAAAAAAACATCCAGGCAGGAGAGTCTGGCATCCAAAAATCCTTTCCCTCTCCCCCTTCCTCTTTTCTGGAATGCTTTAACCAGATAGTCACAATCAAGCTAGTTTTCCATTGGGTACATACAATTAATACTTAGGACCAGCAAGAAAAGTTTTGACTGCTTATGCTTTTCCGTAGTGAAAATTAATTTGTGCAAATTTTTTTTTTCCAGGCAGGGAGAATGAGTTTAACCCCCCAAAAACTGAATGTTCAATTCTAGCCAATGCTAGAATTGGCTTTCAGTTAGGAACAGTATCTTACACTTCCTCTGAGGTGCTGAGTTGTGCAAGCAATGGAACTCAAGGACCTTTAACATCTGAAAGAAAGGACCTCCAGTGGGAGAGTTTCAGAATTAGGCAGCAGCTGAAAAGCATTTTGAGAATTGGTGTTTGGCATTAACCACACAAGTAGCACCTAAGTATACTACAAATGATCATTTCCACACTAGAGAGAGCCAGGTAGGATGTGGTATACTCTGTTCTTTCTCCAAAACAGTGGGTGGGACTTGTTTCATACTCTTTCCTTTTCGTTGTTATTTTTACTGTGATATTAAACTGAAGATTAAAGTGAAGACTGAGCTTTATGTACTGTTTTGAAAACAGTGAAATCTGTAACTACACTTGTAGTCATTTATTTAGAAGGAAATTCTATAGTCTGGAGAAAGATGCTCACAAAATTATCCCCTACTCTCGTGTGTTTCACCCTTGAAGCTAGCAGCTTTCCTGTTTCTGAAGAAAACTGACACAAAAGAAAGTCTTAATAGAATCAGAAACAGTTGCTTAGCACTGGGGCCATGCCCAGTCTTCCCATACAGAACATAATAAGCATACTTTCAACCTTGATCAGGTTGTTTCCTCTTTCATTCCTGCTCCTTAAGGAATTAAGAACCTCAAATAAAATTTTGAATGGATGAGGACTACAGACAAAATTATTTGTAACCTCTATTTGTTGACGATTCACAGAGACTTGTAAAAGTTGTTAGTACTACATAATATTATTATGACTAGCATTTGACATAGATTTTGTTCTTTCATTCATGAATGGACTTTGCTTTTACATGAGTTCTTTTCAGATTGGTAACGAAAGCTGATGAACACTTATCATGCATAATTATCAAGGTATGGATTATTCCCTACTAGTCACAGTATGACCCTGTTCTACCAATGGCAAAAGTATTGTTAAATAAAAATGTGCTGAATAAGCCAGTGTTGTCTCAAATTTTAGAATTTTGCAATAAAATCCACGGATAAGTGAAAATGTTCACTAGTACTTTGTAGCTGACAGTATTTGTGAGTTATAAATGACAGCTCTGAGCTTCAAAGCGATCAAACCTTGGTCCAACACTCTAGACACTACTGTAATGTAAACCTTTTGGTAGCAATAAGGTATCTGCATCAGTGTCACCCCAAGTAATAAATTTTTAGTGAATCTATGATTTGGGTCATTTCCTCAGCCAGAAACAAAAACAGTCTCTTCCTCGTCACGCTAATTAGGCATAAGATGCACTCTTGGTAACTAACAAGCACTAGAACATAAGTTAAAGTGGAACTCTTCCTGGAAGAGCTCTTCACCTAATCATGGTATAAAACTTAAAGACAAGGCTTGTATCTGCACAGGGGCTCCAAATGGGCTTACCAGCTCACATGCCCAGGATTTGGCTCACTCATGCATGATATTCTGCCCAGTTCTTCACTATATCCTGATTTTGACTGGCCTTTCACCCATAGGAAAAAAAAAAAAAAATCTGTGTGTGCAAGCTAGAAGAAAAGTGCAGTGGGCTTTGGATAGATATTCAAACTGAAGGGGAACAGAAACCTGGTACAGACTGAAGGATATAACTGCAAGGCAGATGCTTGCCTATTTTTGCCTTCCTCGTCATTGACAGGGATGAGTACCTTTTATAGGAAAGGAGGAATGAAAAGACTCCATTTTGCAAATGGAGACTAGAAAAACTAACGCTTTCAACACAGAAATGTAGAGGCAGCAATTAAATCCCATTTTTGCAAATCATTATCTTAATGTTCAAATTCTGCGGGAGCGTAGCAACAAGCAAGTTCATCAGCAGACACGTACGAACGCCCAAATAACATGTAACAGGTATTAGTGACTTTGTTTACTTAAAAAGTCTGTGGCCAGACCTTTGCAAATGGAGAGGATTAAACAGTATGTTATTTTGCTCAGGAATATTTTCATACACAAAAAATTATTCACCTCAGAAACAGCACATGCCAAACATCCAGAAGAACGAAACTCAGAACAAAGATAAACTATTGTATCAAAAAAGGTCTTAAAAACAGTTGAACCAAAACACCGTTCTGAACATGAGTGAACTCACTGTAGAATCTGTGCACCTAGTTGTTGATTAAGATTTTGGATCACTTTTCCCACTCTTGAGTTTAATGAAACCAAAGGGCCAAACTTACTTCCATAAAGTTAATCACGTTCTGAATATCTTCCTTGAGCAGGATCTTGAGAGTAAACCACAGAGAATACAGGGAAATCTTCATGTATAAAATGGAAATATTTAAAGCCACCTCTTCACTGATATCCACAATAAAATTAAGAGAGAGAGGGAAATAGGGAAGCAAAGTCATTAAATTGACTACATTAAAGGAAGTAATGTTTTACATTTTTAACTTTTTACAATCTACAGTTAGAAAAGTAGAGATTGTTTAAATCCAGATTGAGTTGTGCTTATTCATAACAGCAGGAAATGTAAACCTGGTGTAGTAAGTAAGAATACCTAATTTAGCTAATGCACAGCACATGCTGCATTGGATTTCTTTTAAAGATTTTATTTAGTGTTTCATAAAGCAAGGACACACAGACAAATAACCAAAGAATTGACATGCCAAGCTTCTTTCTCTCAAATACACTTTTGGTTTGTTTTGAAAGCAGTTATATGAAGTGCTCTAATTGCTACTTACTTTAGGAAAGGTTAGCTCTGCAAAAATGCAGAGGAGACCAGAGATATTTTGAGAGCCTTTAGAAAAACATGCAGTGATGCCAAACTGCTGCACCTATGTAGCATTTGGGGTTTCATGGTTTTTACCTCTTGCAGTCAAGGAGGAAAAATAGAAGTCTGCAACCTTGGCAGTTGTTTCACTTTCGATGATGCATTCCATTTCATATAAATTTGTTACAGTAGTTAAGCAAAACAATGGTGCTTCTATTTTCAAGCTATGTTATTTTTTAACATGTACCAGAGCTGTCATGCAGGCAGCCTGTTTGCCTGCTCTGCAATAAGGTTTTATATTCCAAAAGGCTTCCAACCCCCTACTCCCTAATGGTAAAAATAAATCAATTTCATCTGCTGGTAGTTTCATTTCTTCTCCCCCCTACCCGACATCCCCCCTCTTCCCCCCCCACTTCCCTCTCCTTCCTTTGTGGGCCCCTTTCCACAATGCCATATGGCAGCTGAGGGGAGGGTAGAGCAACGATCTGCATTTTCAGCTCCCAACAAAAGATGCAATAGTGTCAAAGAGGCTCATGAATGCATGAGACACACATGTATAGAGAAGTGCCTCCAGTCCTGTCAGGAAGGACTAAAGAGAAGCCTGATAAACCTGACATCGCTTTAGCGCAAAGAAAGGCAGCAGTGCTTCTCTCCGTAGTTCATCTCGCTCCCATCCATCTCCCCCCGCCCCCCCTCTCCCCTCCCACCCCTTTGGTTCCATGCCAAAATCCCATTAGCTCTATTAATGACATGTGGTTCAGAGCAAAAGCGTGTGGCAGAACAAGAAAGGCACAAGATCAACCATCCTATCTATTCGTTTTTGATACATGTATCACGAGATAGAAGTGTTTTCAGCAGGGGCCGTGTCAGCTTGGCGACACGAACAGCAAAGGGAAAAATTGCAGCAAGAGGCTGTAATCAGTTTCTCAGCTGTCCCAATTCATCTCCCTGAAGGCTTAACATATGAATAGATGATGAAACTTAATTTTAAAACGCTGACAAAGTTTTCAGCGTTCGCGTTCGAAACGCAGCTTGGGCTTTGTCTGCCCCTCACTCTCCCCAAGTCTTTAAGCCATTTCAATACACTCCTGGTGGGCATTGTGTGGCAGAATGAATATGCCCTGTACTATTTCAACCACTTACTTAGGACTCCCTTAGTTAAACAAAAATAAAGGCACAACCACATTCTTCTGTAAGGGTCCACACCTCGAAGCTTAGAGACATGGCATTTCAATATGCCGAAGGTGTGTTTTTCTCCTGGAATATATTTAAGGGCTGCCGACAATAAGGTTTGCTGCATTTCTTAATTAATTAGATCTACCATGCTTGTAACTTGATTTGCCTGTATGCTGTTTCCAAAAGCAGATATTTTAAAATGAAAAAAAAAATTAAGCTATTTTCAAACTGAAATAAATCCTAACTTTGGCAGGCAAGCAAGGTAGTGTCTGATAAATTTATAAAGCGACACCTTATTTTACTTCTGCAACATTGTTGTAAAGTACAGGAGTATTGATTTGCTATGTAATAAATATCCTGTTTTGCTCCTTGGAACTCAGGATAGTCCACTGAAAGTCAACAAACAGTTAAATTTTATTCAGAAATCAGCAAGATATGCCACAGTCTTAGTGCCATTTTAAATAATAGTAAAAAAATTAATAAGAATATATTTTTAAAAGAACCTGAATCGATTCCAGAGGTATAAATTCAATCTTTCAACATCTGCACATGCACTTCTGATTAGCCCCAAATAACTCTGAAAATAACTATCGACCTGTAGCCGTCTCTAGGGCAAAAGTGTAAAGTTGAGAGTTTCTATTGGATTTAGCTGCACTTAAAGCCTGGCTGGATTTGCTGGTCATGGTAACCACCCTTTAAACCCATAACTGTCAGTCCAAGCAGAACTGCAACAAAATAAATCAGCTATTCAACACTTCCTTTTCTCTTCAAGAACATCTGTTTATGTAGCTGATGTCCACTCAATAGGGTGTGGATATTTTATCACGAACACAGCAGTTGGGGATGCTTGGGGATCCAGGATTTGGGGGGTTTTGTTTTTGTGTTTCCCCCTCCCCCCACCCCCCCCTTTAGCAGTTACATTGCATGCAAGTTTGTCAGTCTTGCAAATTTTTCTTTCAAAATTTTTTCTAAAGATCAGGTTATGGTGAATCTAAGTACGGCCACATATACAACATAAAGCAAAATGAAACACAAAAAAACCCCAGGATCCTGGACACCAAACTATTCAATATTTTGATTGGAAATGCTAGCAAATCCTGCAATTTTAAAGATCCCAGTGGCTTCGCATTCCAGAATCATCAGTGCTCGTGTGGACATCAGCCATCCTTTACTGATTTCATCTTGAATTCTGCCAAAATCTAAGTATTTTGTTGAAAATTGGTAACATTTCCTTGTTCCTATAT
>JAOXJM010000033.1:12280956-12291806 GCA_026413425.1 Tringa solitaria
TTGTCAGGCAGCAGCTCTAGAGCAGTAATACATCTTAATGAACATGAAGCATCTCAATTCTGAGATTGCTGTTAGGTAAAAATTAAATGACACAAATTAAGCTATATTATGTACAGAATTTAATTTTTCCTGATCACATTCACACAAAGCAACTGCCTATGGATGCACTGTCCCAGCTATAATGGGTATTTTCAGATCCTTGCCTGGATCAATTTTTATTTTTTTTCTGCGCATGGCTCTGATGAAGAGCTGTTGGAAAAAATATTGTATTTCATGTTACATTGCAGTGAGAAAATTTTAGCTGATGAGCCTAAAATTCACTATCTCTGAGCAAATGAGTGCCAGCTACAGTCTCTGGACATTCAAGTGTTCAGAAAACTGATACAAGTGGTGAAAAGATGCAGAGCGGAAGTCAACATCAAATCAGTTTTGAAATGTGTATGAATATTTTTTTTATGCCAAAATGTATTGTAATCAGTAGGGACTCATTTATAAATATCTGAAAAATTGGCAAAAATCAATCTCTACCAACCAAAGTAAGGTAACTTACAGGGAACTCTAGAAATATAGTCAGAAGCCTTAACAGTGGTTATTTTGAATAGAAATTATTAGTTGTTAAAATATTTCGTGCTGGACAAAGTGAGTGCTTTTAAAGGAGGAATGTGGACTGTCCCTAGATGAAAGCTCCTGAGGTGCTGCAGGATCTCTGGAATGCAGAAAGGTTCAGAGAGTCCGTGTTTGGTAACTTCAATGCAGTTCCTTGGCAGAGGAACCTTCAATCAACCCAAGAGAAATTTCTTGCTCCAGACTGATATGGCCAATGAATCTCCACATATCCTACCTTGGAATGGTACTGCCATAAAAGATTCCCAGAAGGACATCAGTTATATGCTTAACCGTAGAGTTAAAGGGATCTGGAGAAGTTTCAGGGCATAGATGAGCAGAGGAAACTAATAAAATTATTTTGGGGGCTACAGGCCAAATGATCAAGTTTGGTTTACATTCACAAAATTTCTATTTTCAGAGAGTTTTGCAGTCAGTTTTGGCTAATTAATTCCTGAAGGTGAAATCAGAAAATTATTCTGAGCCATTACTACAAATTAACATGCTTCCTAGACATCCTAGTTGAAAAAATACCACACCCTCCACACCACCACCACTGAAAAACATCTTAAAGTGCCATCAAAACCCTGAGAATCTTTTTTATAGGTTTTTTTCTTGAACCAGAGTTACAAAGTAATCACTGCCATACTACCCCAATTATTCATAAGTTGTATATATTTAGCTAGAAATAAAGCACAGGAAGTTTCTCCAGTGGTTTCTCAAGTTTCTCTACCTGTTTTCCTCGGAAGCATCTCAGAAATATGAATCTAGTAAGTTCCAGACAACGCAGCAGAGGAACTAGTATTAGAAGTAATACATTTAAAATTTTATCCCGATGAACTGGAAAAACAAACAAAACCAAGCAGCCTGACAAGTCTTGACCATTGTTAGACTTGCAGCACAGACGTTGTCTACAGATATGTAGACAAAGATGCATATTCTTAGCAACTTGCCATAGCTACGCTGAAGACAAGGGAATTAGAAGAGTTTATAAAGATAATAAACTACCTATTAGTATTTAGCTGCTCTGCCAAAGCTATGCTTTGGGACAAGAACACACATTTCGGAGAAAAGCAGGCAATGTTCTTACTTGCACATTTAGTAGAATTTATAGAGAAAAGTGCTGTGCAGTCTGGTTTGCCCAATTTTCCTGACATACGAGCCTGTCTGCTGCAGCAGCGTTAGTGCTGACACAGGTATCACTAATCACCCAGAAATAAATGCATGACATTTTCAAATGTGGCGCACTAATCATCTCCTTAGAAGCCAAGATGCTGCTAGCACGGTGACAGGACTTAATTTACTTTCTCTTCTTAGAGAACAATAGAATTTTATCTGAATGTAACACGGGCAGGCAAGTTCTCTCCTGTTAGATGGGCAGTAGCTAATGGAACCGGTGGCAAGTTTGCTGTAACAGATTTGAAAGTGGGTGTGATATAACATATGATAAAATGTAAAGGATATATCCAGTAAGCCTTTATGGTCTTAACAGCCAGTCGTGTGGACTGCTGTCATCTGTTCCAGAACACATTAGACCTCCTAGGGGTGTAACAAAACATTTCATTTTAGCAGGATGCATACGGAGTTTTCAAAATTTAAAGTTCAGAGAAGGTACAAGGGAAGGACCTCATTAGCAAGAGGCAGATGTGGGAACAGTGCTGGTGAAAAAACAAGTTAGACAGAGAAGAGGAAGGAGGCATTGGAATGCAGGCATAATTAATGTTATCTCATTACCAGCAATTATTTAGATTTTATTTATTATATTCATATTTAACCAGCTATAGAGATCCTCACCATATGAGCTTCAGGAAATATTTCCTTCCAGAATTGAGTGGTAACTCAAAGAAAACACAGAGACAAGTGCAAATCAGAACTCCAAATACCAGTATTTCTGAGCTTTGACAATTTGGACAAAGTCCCACATTCTAATTATTACTTTTCATTATTCCCAGATGAGATTGTTATGAAAATTAATTAGGAAGACACCATTCAGGCAATGAAAATTCAAGTTTGGGATTACTTTGTCTCCAGATCTTACCATCCTTCTTGGTTTGAAATAAAATGGCTTTTGGCAGAAGATCAAACTGTGATGAGAAATGATGCTCTGAGGTGTTTAAACGCTTAAATAGGAAGAACAGTCCGATTATTGTAGCATTATCTTTTGACTTGGAAGAGAATGAAATTAACCATTTTATCACAGTTTGCCTTTGGGATTTTGGGGACTAAGACCACAGAAGGACAAAGTCGCTTATGTGTTTTAGGGGGGTGCTAGAGACACTATGGCTATAGATTTTGATATGTAACTAGGTGTCTATAGGCAAAAAAAGCAGGGTATTAATGTACATAGGAACAATTACCTCCTTAAACATAGGTGTTTAGTATTGGTTGAGATGTTCTAGCCTATTTTAGGCCTCAGTATAGTGGAAAACATGATAGACAATCAGGAGACCCATTATCTCCCAGAACAACATCTGGCAGCCAGGTGGAATACCCTGAGACATCTAAAATGTTACCAGAAACTTCTGTCTGCAAACCTGCACATTTATGACAGCAGTGTCAGGAACTGCTGCTCCTTCTGTATTGTTTTGCATTAACATTTTTTGCAGCAGTAAAGCCTGTTCTGTCAAAAATTTACCTGCATAATACAACTAATTTTAAAATTGCAAGTGGCTAGAAGTTTTTATCCAATACCACAGAAATTCTACTTCTGTGAGTAACCTAGGCCAGTTCAGTCATTCTCCTGATGCTTGAGTCACCATTCAGTACCTGTAATTTGTACTTTTTCTTCCAGTCTTAATGTAATAAGGTGCTGCAACTCAAATAGCCTTCCTCAGTGCATATTAACTATTTTATTGGCCTTTTATGTTTCAGTGTGTTTACTTCAGTGAACTAAGGGAGGGTCTGACGGATTAAGTAACAGACAACAGGAAAGATCCAGAATGGATACGGGGTAAGAATCTTAAAAGTAAGAACAAGGTATTAGAAATTTTGCATCTTCCAAAGCACCAACTTCGTCAATAATGCCAAGACACTGTTACAAATCATGGATTTTATAGGCATCTGAAGCTAGTGACAGTATAGAATAAAAAGTAATTAATGGTCTTAGAAACTGTGATATGTTTTGGTATTGCATTGTTATATTTTACAAACAAAGGAAGTAACCTGTACTAGAGAATAATAAACTGAACAATAGATAAAACCCTGAATGTAAAGTCACATCAGGAGTTGAGTACCTTATATATCAAAAGGTACATACAGGGCAAATCCATTTTTTCTAGTATCTGAAGGAAGAAGATTTTCGGATTTGAATGGAAGCCTTACGTGCTTGTATTTCAGATTTGAGTTAAAAAAAAAAAATCAAGATTTTTCATCTACTTCATTTGAGATTAGTTGAAATGTGCCATTATGAATTAATTTTTTATTATCTGCATGTTTTGTTTCAATTGCTAGTTTTATATCTTATTACGTTTATAATATAAGCACAAAGAATATTTGGAAGGAGGAAAAAAAATCAAATTTAAAAGAATTGGAACATTCTATTCTGAAAATCTTAACATCCTATGAAAAAAACCATAGGAGGTCAAAAGTAAGTTAGTCAAAGCCAGCAGATGTCAACAATATTTCAGATTAGAAGTAATGAGATATTTTCCCCTTGGCATGATAAGCTTATGTATTTAGGGAATAATAGAACTCCAAAACTATTGTTAGTAATCAAAATAAATATTACCAAAATATATCCCAAATCTGTCTTGTGTATTTTGTCTTCATTAGATATTTGAACAAATTCTGTGGAGCATGTCAGAGTAGCAAGGAGATATTTTCATTGATTTTGTGCCACATGGGCTCCTCTGAAAATATTTTACTTTTTTTAAACCTTGGTTGAGTGGGTGGATGGTTTCCCTGAAAAAGTCTAAAACAGAAAACAGAAATTGAACAATCCAGGTGGGATTTGGCTGAATAATAAAATGAAATATGTAGCCGTGGTTAGAAAGAGTCGATGCTGAGGTCAGGTTTCAGCTGTCTACATGCAGGTGGCTGGTCCTATCTGAGCTGCTGCAAGGTGTCCTACCTGGTCTCTGGCAACTCAGAAGGCTACACATCTTTCAAAGACTTTGTGTCATATCTGCAAGCAGTTCACAGTCACTGTGAATATTTTTGGGCACCTCACATGGAACAAACCATGTACATTTAGGCCATAATACAATTAAGTCTCTTTAAATAAGCAAGGGAGTCAAGCTCATCCTAAAGCAAGCTGCATACTGCAGTCTTAATTTTTCGTACAAGTTTTCCTTGTGTTTTCATATATGTTGCAATATTGGGATTTCCCAAGGTGTTTTGTTTGTTTTAAATTGTGCGAACATCTTTCATTAGCAACTTACAAGTTATTGCTTTGAAGTACTAAAAGCCACTAATAAAACAGGGAAAAAGTAATTCACTCTGTAGCCTATAGTTGGGATTTTTTATCCATTTTTATGTAGTATATCCCTGTAACTTTAAAAATTAAGATTAACTGTTCTACATTGAAATTTTTCATATAATTATGGGAAATAATAATAACTTTTTTCAAGTCTTTAAAGTTTACCTAACTTTTTTCCAATAACATCCTTGCAGGCTAATTTGAGTTCTTCCCAAGGAAATTTGCCATGTAGGATTGAATTATAGCAATAACAATTGACTTTAAACTTCTTATCTGGGTAATCGTGATTAGATCCCCTTGTATTCATAGCTGTATGATATGGATTTTTGTCAGTTGTTTAGTGGGTTGTGGTTTGTTTTTTTTTTTTTTTTATACCATCAGCTTTACATAATATGTATTTAGGCAAAAGCTAGTGAAATTGAAAAGAGGGCATTTTACTTAAGACAACTTTTATGCTTATGATAAATCCACAGGAGAGAAATGTTTCTATGTTTTAGTCAAATAAATATTTAGATTCTTTGAACACATTTTTGATCATACTGTGGTCATTGCAATCCCCTTTGAAGTCAGTGGCAAGTGGCCCAATTAAAATTACATAAAAACTAACTTCTCCACAGCAATAAAACCCACATGTTCAAAAATCATTTTCTGTTCCATTCTAAAAGGAAACAGTTGTCTTAAAAATGTGTTTTCCCTGAAAGAAAGTGTTTGTTCCCAAACAAATATTTCCAGTTGCTCAGCATGTTGTTCTACTTCATTATTTGTAATGTCTTTACAAATATTTCTCTGGACGTGACAGTTCTAAATGGGTTTTTCTTCTACCCCAAAAGGAACATAGAACCTCACAAACAGGATTCATTAGGTTGTGATTTATGTCTCTTTCCTAAGGCCAGTTATTCTGACACAATACCATTTTTACCTCCTTTGTATAAGTCTTGAACTTCTGTCAATGCGCACACAGAAAGAGAGGGTTAAAAGAGCATCAGTTCCAATATTAGTTTCGGTGCTCTGATTAATCTCATTTATATGGATATGGCTATAAGTCAGATATTTTCTATACTAATCTTTGGTGATAACATTATTACAATTGAAACTCTGGAAAGGAAATAATTTGCATTCTTATCTACTGAGGTAAACCAACAAAGAAAGCTGAAAAGCAGATTTCATGAGCTTCCTATGTCACAAGAAGCAAAGTCATAAACTTTAGCTTGTCGATGTGTTACATGCTTTGTGATACACATTACATTCAACAATAATTGCTACAATCTTTATGGGCAGCACTCGAAAATAATCTCCTTCAAGGAGAGCCTGAGCTTGGGTTAAAGAAAAGTCCATTGCCAATACTTAGCATTCGAATACCGCGTGTAGTTATTTCTGTAGCTCAAGAGATTGCATTACAACCCATAGTTCCTTTTTAACCCTGCCAAACCGTTGCTGCCATGGAAACTCGAGGTGTCTATGACAGACAAGCAGTGAGATTTTTCTTTTAGCATTTCTTTTTATTTCTTTTAACAAGCCTTACCCACTGCCAAGCTTGCTGTAAGGACTCACAAGTTACTTGGAAATATAGGTTTAAATCATTGAAAAAGATCAGATATGACATAAGTTGAAGCCAAATACTCTGATAAGCAACATAACTTGAAGATAATAAATCTATAGTTATTCCCAGGTAATTGATCAATATTTGTTTTCTACTGGGCAATACAGGAAGTTGAAAAGAATTTGATATTAACTGCAGCTGTTTTGTTAAGATTGGAAATAAAGAAAAAAACTTTTCCCTAAGCCTATTATGAGAATACTTGTTCATTTTTACTGCTGGCTAAGTGTTGCTTATTCTTATTATGGTGGCATATTTAGAGAGACTCTAATTTTTTTTTTTCTTTAGAGAAACAAATACTTTGGTGCTGATGGGATTATTTTATTCCTTATTGCAACCTGTTTCCAGTTATTTTTGGGTAGTAACGTGCTCTATTACTCAGTTTGCGGTTGAATGTTCTGTGCTTCCAGCTCATAATTGGCATCTGATCTGACGTAAACACTGCCCAGCGTCTTGCCTCTTACGTCTAAAAGAGAGAATAAATTCAAACTTGTTTCAACTCCAATGATTTTCATGAATTTTAACATAAGAGCTACACGTCATGAAACAGTTAAAGTGTCATATTACCCAATCATTCAAATCTTTCGTCAGCTAAAGCCTTTGATTCGGGTCAAATTTGGCCAAGTCCTTGGTTAGGAAGTGGGATCAAGCCTGTTTAGCTCAGTAAGTGTCCTGTTCAGCCACAGCACAGCTCCAGCTTTCCCAGCTCTACGATACTGGAGGAACATGGACCCACCCACAGTTCCATTCTTACATCTACAAAAAACATTGAATATGTACATATAATACACACACACCCCCTACACACCCTGCCCCACTTTCAGTTGCCTTAAGACCTTTTGTCGTTTGCAGCTCTGATATCAGAGACCCACTGGGACCTCCATAGACATAGTACGACTTTTTCATCACAATACAGGGCAGAAGGAATGTGAATTGGCTGCTTCCTTTCATACTATTGTGACATTTAAACTGCAAAAAACTCATTTCAAAACAATTTTTTTCCCCTCTTTCCCTCTGAGTTGCATCAGTCAATTCCTACTCGTCCTTACAAGTCAACTGGAATTCATGATCTTGCACAATAAATTAACAGGTTTTGGTTGCTTGGTAACTATAACCTCTCAGTGATTTATTAGGAGCCAAGTGTTGACAGTAAAGAGGTGAATATTCTAATTTACAAGATATTTGGGACCATTTCTTTGCAGGTTTCTGTTGTGTGCTCACGGTATTTGTAGCTTTCCTCATTTGTACAAATATTAATGCTTCCTTATCCCCATGTGACAGCTGTGCATCTTTCTACCTGTATGAGCTTAAATAGGAGCTTACTCATGCAAGCGGTGCAGATTTTTCTACAGCTCATCTAGAGGCCTCTGAAAATATATCCCTTGAAGTAAATGAATGGGTAAGGGGAAGTAGAATGTGAGTATGCCTTTCACACGTTAATTTTTTATTCTAATTTTTGAGCTTTGAGGGGAAAAAAAAGGGTCATATTTCTATATTCCTAGTTGTATTGAGTGATAACTCATCTTATTAAGGAAAAGAACTGTTATCAAGTGATAGATTTCCAACTTTCAGGCTTTTTAAAGTAAAAAAGTCTACATACTGTGTGTTGCATAAATTACAATAGCTGCCAATGATCACGGCAGGACTATATGAACACAACTCCAAAGATAAGATTAAACAGAAGCAAGTGGCTAAACACAACACTAGCATTGCTGTCAAATTATTAAATAACTAATTCATTAAACCACAGAGCCAAATTAGAGAAGCTGGCCATTTGTGCATGTAGACACACTGTAGTTAGCATAATTGGGACCAGCTGTTGTACTGTTTTGCTTCTGGAAGGGATCCAACACTATTTGAAGGCAACGCCATAACATGGAAGCAGGCTGCGGAGTGGTGATAGTGTTTCTGCTTCCACCCTTCAAGCCCTTTTTCCTCAAACAGTTTATCTGACAGCTACGATGACTCAAGCTCTGTCCAGCTCATCTAGCAATCATAAACCAGCTGGAATGATTGAACCCAGAATTAGTTGGTGAAAAACAGATAATTGAAACCTCTCCCAGTAATCCTTTTTTTTGGTTTTTTTTTTTTTTTTTTACCATCCCAAAACGTATACCCACTTTCTTATGCTAGTACATCAGGACTGAAAAAAAACACCCAACCACCTTTACCTAGATTAAAAAAAAAAGCAAAATAGGAGGAAAATTAAGGCTTTTAATTAGTTATGTTCAGATTTCTAGTCCCAAATGTTTTCCACAGGGAAGAACAAACTATTGCAAAATCTCATTTTTAAACTTGGCAATTTAGATATTATTGCATAGCGCAGTATGAGAGCTTACATAAACGCAAGCTATAAAGGGTACTGCAAGTATCTGAAAAAGACTGCACATTAAGTAATCTTTTTTCCATGACGCATATTTGGGTCAAAACAAAAAAGGATTTAAGGAAAATATTACAAATCCGACAGTAACAGGTATACATTAGCGAATTAAATTCTCATTTCCAAAGGAAAAAACCCTAAGTAGTAACAGTGAAAGTGCAATCTTGCTTCTATGCTCTGCGCCAATTTATAAAATATACACTTTCCTATGCTTTATAACAACATTGCTATCTGAGCAGAAAAAAAATTAATAATCTAATTTGAGAGAAATACAGCAGATCTGTGGCATTTTAACTGAGATTCAAAGGTGTAAGGAACTTCAAGTCTCTGCCCTACTATTTTTTCTTAATGTTGCAGACAGAGCGGACAGCAAGCACCTGGGTCAACTTTTTCACATGCCTTGAGCAATAGATTATGAGGCTGAAGTTGTTGACATTGTTCTGCTTTTTAAATAACCAGAACTGAATGAAAACTTCCAGAAGGGAAGCATATTTTTGGTTGGGTGAGGGAATAAACAAATGCAACAAAACCCCCAAACAAATACACCAAGTCTTAAAGCAAAGATAATTCTCAAATTAAAAAAAAAAAAAAACAACCAAAAAACCAACCAAAGCCAAGAAACATTACTTGCACATTTTGATTTTTCCCTCTTTTTTGAAAAATTCTTATTTTTCAGCTTAAACTGAAATTTTTTATTACATCCCTGTCTGTTCTTTTGGTTGCTTTTCATCTCTGACATTTGCAGAAGATAATCAGAGGAGATGGACATACCAGCTCTAGACCATAACACGCAATCGTATGTTCTGCAAAGACATATGTTCCATCCCTCAGACCAGAATCATGGCACATTAACAGAGCTGTACAACACTTCAGCTGTTTACTCCTTTTTAAAGTCTGGAATTGTTAATTCAGGCATTACACAGCTTTGAGAAATCAGGCTAATATCTTCTTGGCACAGTGCTGTGTCCCATGGAAACATAAGCTCAGGTTAGTGCTAGCTTGGGGATCGCTGCTGAAGATTTAGTATATGAGTGTGCACATGCAGATATATCGGTAAAACTTATTGCCACAGAAAATAGTATTCTGCTGTATAAATATTTCACAGCTTATCTAGGGAGGCATCAAATAATGTTCACTGCAAATTAAGTCTCTGTTATTCCTTTGGTCTTCTAAATTAAATTTCTGAGGACGGCTAAAAAGGTTTTCCCTTGATTAAGGACTCCAAATCCACCCATAACTTGTAACTTAAGGCATTCTCCTTGGAGTAGATTAAAAACCACACAACAAAGAGGCAGCATTAATATCACTGCATCTGTAGGGTAGTCTATTGTCAGGGTGGTGTTGAGTCATGCGTGAGGGTCGTCTGAATTAAAAGCCTTAGGCATAAACACACTTTAAAGAAAATGAATGTAAATGATTAAAATTGTGTTTTCATTCATGTAACTAAAACCCCATCACTACCAAAGATGTTTTCCTCACCAAAAGAATTCTCAGGAATATAATCAGAACTAGATAGTGAGGATCAACACAAAATGCAACATTACTGCAAGCATGTAACTCAGCAATTCAGAATAGACATCTCACTAATATTACAATTAACCTTGCAATTTCCTCAGTTCCTTTTATCTTATAAGATAAATAGGAACACACACAGCTGAATACCTATAACTCAAATATTTCCTTCAAAACTAGACAGTCTTTCTTGTAAATATAAATAAAATTCAAAAGCCATCAGACTTAAAAGGTGATTTTTAAGAAGTCTCCAGCCATATAAATTGCAAGACAACACCTGCTAAGCAGATCTATTTAGCCCGTTTTAACAAGTAGAATTACACATGACAAATCACAGAAAT
>JAOXJM010000033.1:12299293-12339275 GCA_026413425.1 Tringa solitaria
ACTCCACCACCTCCCTGGGCAGCCTGTTCCAGTGCTCTGCCACACTCAAAGTAAAAAAGTTCCTCCTTATATTTAGATGTAACTTTCTACGTACAAGTTTGTTCCTATTACCCCTTGTCCTGTCACTGGGTATCACTGAAAAAATGCTGGCCCCATCCTCTTGACATCCATCCTTTAAGTATTTATAAGCATCGATAAGATCCCCCCTCAGTCCAAAAAGCCCTCCCTTCTCCAAACTAAAAAGACCCAAGTCCCTCAGCTTTTTCCCATAAGAAAGATGTTCTAGTCCCCTAATCATTTTCATAGCCCTCTGCTGTAACCTCTCCAGCAGTTCCCTGTCCTTCTTGAACTGGACAGCCAAGAACTGGACACAATACTCCAGATGGGGCCTCAACAGGGCAGAGCAGAGGGGGAGGATGACCTCCCTTGACCTGTTGGTCACACTCTTCCTGATACACCCCAAGATGCCATTGGCCTTCTTGGCCACAAGGGCACATTGCTGGCTCATGGTCATCCTGTTGTCCACCAGGACTCCCAGGTTTTTTTCCTCAGAGCTGCTCTCCAGCAGGTCACCTTCAGTCTTTTGGGCTTTCAAAACTAAATAGTCACAATCCAAGAATCATGAATGTATTTTGGAGTTTTATATAGGGTAGATTAAGAAGCAGAGAAACCAAGATCAAGTTCAATTGACACTGACATCTTTATACACACAGAAGGTGAAATCAGATACTAATTGTTAGGCACGTCAAGGGGGAAATAGTAACATTAAATTATTATTCATCGAGGGGACATTTTATTTCACTTATTTCACTTTAATTTATTTCCAAGGTTTAAGCACAGCTGAGTTTCCTGATGTGAAAGCATCTAGAAGTCATGTTTTACTTCCCAAGAGTTTTACTATAAGCAATAAAAATATTAACTTGATATCCAAATGGTTTTTTGTTTTCAGAAGTGGTAAGAGGTCCATATGTATTCCTTATCATATCTATATTCAGCATTATTGTCTTAAGGGTGAAGGGTCACAAGCCATCATTAAAAATAAAATGTAACCCTAAGCTTCTAAAGTCTACAAGTCATTAAAAAGTGATCTTTCATCATGGGTTTCTTCAGCTGTAATAATATATGTATTTATTTTTTTATCCCTTTATTCCACACTCTGCTGTTCAGAAAACTAACTTCCCTGTTGTGCTTCATGTCCTGGTGAACCATTAATCAAGCCAACCAACATCAGCAAAAGTAAATCATCTCTATCCTTGCCTTTTTGGGAGCTGACCTGATCTCAGTTTGGTAAAGAAACAAAGAGGACTAATCTCATTCATCGAAGCTTTCCTTCTCCCATCCTGCTTGGGAAGGGTATCCCTTTGCCTATTTCCATTAGCCACGACAAGCTACTTTTTCCTTGGATACTTGGTTTGGAAGAAAGATTGATTACATACCACCTAATCACAACTGAATGATAAGGAGAAAAAGAAAAAAAAAGCAGACGAGGAGAAAGAGAAAGGCAACACAGTGAGTGTAGGTGGGAGCCAAACTTTGAGTTTCAGTAACTTGAAAGGCTATAGTATCAGACTTGTGAGGAAGTGGGAGGAATCATAGCCCTGGTGGGTCGTGTGGGAAAGCTGGGAATACTGTGAACCAGAGCCATGGTGGGAGGCCAGCGCGTGGGTTGGTGTGATCAAAGGCACTTGGTTCCCACTGTAGGAACCCTGACAGGAAGCAGCTGGGGCTGGGAAGGCTGCTCACAATAAAGAGAGTGCTCTGGTGACCAAAGAAGTCATCTCATAGTCCCTGGTGAACCTCCCATGCTTACTGGGGAAAGGAAGTGTAGTGGATACTCTCCACCAGCCTTGGTTGTTCATTGCATCTGTTATCAGTGGCTTTATTTCCACTTCCGTTTGTAAGGTTTTCTCCAAGATAGCTAATTTAAGCTTCACCCCTTTTTGTTAGATTCTTGCTCAACCCAAATTCATGCATCATTCAATTTCTTAAGTAGATACTTTTCCATCACCTAGAAAAACTCCCAGGTCTTCCCACAACAATTTTTATATTTCACAAGTCACTAGATTGCCTCCTTGACTCAAGTTTTCTATAGTCATTAATAGTAGTAGTTTGCATGCTTTTGACACTGTAAGAGCTGGCACTAGAAAAGCAGAGAGTGGGAAACTCAACCAGTTTCAGTAATTTAAGGCACTTACTTTTGCTCTCTTTAAAGACCACAGGCTCAATATCCCTTTTCTAAGACATGTTCTTACTCTCAAGAAGCTCCAAGGGAAGGATACTAAGCACATTTCCCCACTTTCAACAGACCAGGTAATTTTTATAGATAAGCAGTGGCAACCAACCAACCCCAGTGAAACAGCAAAAAAACCCCACTTACCCATTTTCAGGTGGCCACAAGCACAGAACAGTTCTTCTACAGAACAGCAGGCCCCATCAACACCTTCAGCAAGCATTGAGGAAAGGCAAGAAAACAAAACAGGACCATAGTCCAGAAAAAAACAAAGAGCAACCAAGAGAAAGGGCTGGTGGTTAAATAGTTCTCCAGGCCAATGGCCAGGGGAGCGGCCAGGTGAGGCTGATCAGGGCCAGTAACACCAATTAGTGCCCCTCAGGCCCTGACACTTGCAAACATAAAAGGAAATTTGGTGTGAAGTTTTACAGCACATGGTGTGTCTGGAAAAATCTAATCTGAGCAAACTGTCATTCTTGATTCTAAATTTTAACCAAAAATGAGCACTATGAGAGTTACCTGTGAATATTTAAGAAGCAGCAGGTTCAAAATCCAAAGTGAAGAAGTAACAAATCAGAAGACTGGGTAAAAAAACCCCTAAATTAACCCAATACCCTTCCATCAGATCATATCATACCTTAAAAATAATGTACTATTTAATTCTTTCAAAAAAGACAAGCAATTCTATATTTATAACATCTTATATATGTATAAATTCCTGATACAGATCTACAGGTAAAAAAATTCTGTTATTTTAATTCAGGAAAAATTTTCCCAGTTTTCATATATTATGAGGAATAGTCAAAGGAGTATCACAGGTTTTGAGGAAGCATAATACAAATACGGTCCTTTTGTAAATTCAGAAACTGCTTGCTTTCATTACTGTGTTGTGAAGTTCATCATGACCAGTTTCAGCACCGATTCTTCCTAAGTAACAGTGGAATCTAGAAAATGCAGTGAGATCTTGAAATGTCAGATATGGTTACATCTGGTTCAATTTGGGTGAATCAGTCTTTAAAATTTTATTTCTATATATGTGAAAATGTTAACAGTACAACTCATAACAAACTATAGTTTGGGGTTTCAGTACAAATCCCTTTTCTCATGTGTGTGTTTAAAGGCAATGGCTCAGCTTGGCACTATGGTATAATTTTTTAGATTAACTTCAGATTAACAAATACTTCAAATGAGGATGGCAATTAGCCACCTCTTTTGCCCGTGTGCCATGGGGTTCAAACACCATTTCAGACATTTCAAATATCACTTCATGCTCCAAAACTAGGTACATCTGTATATCCTAGACTTTTATTAGAAAAAGTATTCATAAAGAGTGATAAGTCACAAAATATTAACCTCCTCAGGTTTGGAAACCTAAGAAGACTGCAGTTTTAGTTTAAAAAAAAAATTAAAATATTCATCTGAGTTGATTTATTTTTAATTTATTTCAAGTGAAGTAAAATATGGAATTAATTTTAAAGGAATGCTTTTCTTAGAAATTTTGTAGCTGTCATGCATGTCTGACTACAAACAAAAATATATAAAACAAATAAATTTATGTAGCAGCTTTAGGGGCCGGATTAGATCTCAAGACGAACCAATAATAATAATGATATAGAAATGCTAACTATCTTTCATTATACATCCTTCATTGTCAAATTAATAAGAATACTGATTTTTGCATAGTTTAGAGATCTTTCCTCAGGAATGAAAATAGTTTGTTATCGAAAACACCTTTATTAAAATTTAGAACTGTAATTACTAATACAAACTGAATTAAGAACATACAATTAAATTAAAGCTGCCTATCCCACAGCCCAAAGGTATAGATGGATGCCTTCTAGGCATTACTCTAACTCTTTATCTCAGCTGTACCTGGGAGACATAACTCTTAACAGAAGTAATCCAGACTATTTCTAACCCAGGAGATCTTTCCAGAGAGAAAGAGTCCCTCTCAAATTCCTAACCTCCCCAGAGGAGTGTGCCTATTGCTGCAGGCAAGCTGCAGGCCTCTTGCTGGTGTAAACCCTTTTATTTGACGTGATGTATTCATGTGCTTGTCAAACCTGTACTCACTGTTTAAAACACTTGGGAACTGTACCTATGTGACAACGTCATGGCAGTTACAACAACCCCGTATCTGGGAAATATTATCTATCTATCTATCTATCTATCTATCTATCTATCTATCTATTATGGGCCAAATTCACATTGCATGAAAATATGTAGGAATATGTTGAATTACGATTATTCCCAGAATTGTAGTGCAGCATGTGTTTATGTTTTTGGATGCCTGTCCAGTTTTATGCTTTACATTATTTATTCCTTTAATTCCTTTTTTGTTTCCCCCAGTTAGAAACAAAGGGAAGAAGAAGTATCATGTAACCAATTAGCTCCTTGTGAACCATGAGCAAATGTCCCACAGATGGTTTGCAGACATGTTGTACTCTTCCTACTCCACAAGTCATTGTCTCTCTGCACAGACAGGAGGTTAGAAAGCCCTGTACTTGTTATATATATACTCTTGCCCTGTGCTTCATTTTTATTTAGTTTAGCTAAGAGTACCATGCTACAGTTTTATCTCCAGGCAGGCTTGTGCCCTTTACACAATCAGCTGCATAAAGTAATATGGGGAGATATTAACACTTACTTCCATTTCAGATCAGTGTGGCTTTGCCAGTTATTTATAGTGAGAGGACAAAGGGCCCAAGGTCAGAAAAGGTATCTGTAACAAATCAAACATGAGTCTATTAAAAGTAAGAAAAATATTGTCATCAATTTGGCGTATGCACATGGAGCAAGGAAAAGTAATTTCTGGCCATTTCTGAAGAGAAGTTTTCAGGTTTGAGGGTAGTATGCTTTCCACATTGCTCTTCAAAAAGAGAAGATGGTAGAAGAAAAAAAAGGATCAAAGATGTTCCTAGCTATTGCCCAGCACTTCCAGGGGAGGACTGTATCCTCTCCCTACGGATTCCACTGTACCCAGGGAGGAAGGAAGCACCTTCAATTTTTCTCACTTCTTGATTTCACTCAGATCAGAATTTACCTTTATAAAAAACAAAATTTCACTTTGTTTCTATACCTGACTTGGTTTTCTGTAGTAGCGTTATCCTATCCTTCTCTCTTACAAGTAAAACTAATCTGAAAAATATTTGCAGACCCACTGCAAGAGCTGTTGTTTTAACTCTCAGATGTCTAATCAGTATTCTGAAAAAGTGTGGAGACATTTTGCGTAGATGTATTATAAAATGATCTAACCTTTCAAGGGAAAGATGTCAGGATTTGATATGTACAAACATGGGAACTTTCAAAGTTGTGTGTTGGGTGTTTTTTTTTTCTTTAAGCTGGATTCTGTCACCAATTAATCCTGCATACGGTTCTCGGGTAAGCCACATTTTTGTTTGGTTTTTGTTCAAAAAAAAAAAAAAAAAGAAAATCTATATACCTATCAGTCTATGCACAGTATCTATTTAATCTATGGCAATGATTCAACTTTTTTTGTACACAGCTTTCAGTTATTCACTGCTTGCTGTCAAGACTAGTGCATGCCTATCAGTTTCTATCAATGCACAGTGGATGAATATGACATTGCATTTTTTCCCGATGTCACCAGGTTCAGTATGCAATAAAAGCTCAGAGTTTAGTCTAAATCATCTTACCCTGGGCTCAGATTTACATGAAACTGCTCGGAGAGAGGATTTGGGGGCTTTTTTCATAGCACTGCCGTAGCATGCTGCATGTGCTTTATTCCTTGGACACAAAGAAATGGTTTGGTATGGTTATTTGGGGCACATCGGATCCAGGTAGAGTGCCTCGGTGTAAAGGTTGACAATCCTGTTTTCGCTCTCTGTAAACAGCCCAGGACAGAGGGGCAAGTTCCATATGCTGGGTGTGCTTTCTTCTAGCTCTGCCACAGGGGCAGCATTTTGCTTAAACTTGGATGTCTTATTCTGTTGACTAACTTACTTACAGGTTAGTTCAAAAGGCTCTTGCATCTCTACCATAAACTCATTCTGTTGACCTGCAGTAAGTGATGACCTTTTTGTCAGTTGCAGAGATCATAATTAAATTAATATTGAATCCCTGTTTTAGGAAATCCCTCCAGTTCAATCTTATTATATTGGGCCAGGATAACTTGAGGATCCTTACACAGGTGCAACTTCAAACAAAAACCCATCAATGTATCAACTTCCCTTTGTTATTTGTTGCAATATTTCACTACACTGGGTAAAATACCATGGATTGCAGAGATGATTGCTGATGACTATGTTGATAATTTCTTTAATAAAAGGTGTGAAGTTTAATAACTATCATGCCGAACACAAATTATTCCTATTGTTTGATATGCATCAAGCAAAACTTACAACTCAAGACTGGCTGTATGTATTTACTTGTTGCTTTGCTTTGGTTTTTTATTTTTAATTTTTATTTTTGTTCTCCAGAAAATCAGTAAAGCCATTACATTACTTGAGAAGAATCATTTGCAGAAATACTGTAGGGAATTCAGATAGAACATTGAGTTACACATAATTAAAATAAAGGTGGTAAAACTCATTTTATTGTTGCTTAGGTAATATTTAAGCTATGGAAAGTATAGACCATGAGAAATAGCCCTTCCTTTTTCTGTATTTTTAACCAAAGTCCATTGGACTCACTGCTCACCAACTAATGCAAGTCAGGTAGAAACAAGAAAGTGAAAACATAAGAGCTATGGCCACCTTCAATTTGAAAACAAGATGCATGAATTACCACTTGATGCAATACAGAAAGGGTCTTCTAATAAATCTCAACTTGATGTGCCACAATGCAGGCTGCTTTTGCTCTAACTATAGAGGATGGTGGATGCCATTTAAAATAGCTTAAAGTGACAATATCTAAGGAAAAGCTGATGGCAGATTTTCCTGCTTCCAGACATCCTTGTTTAGTCAGTAGTAAGCCGTGCGGCTTGCTAGCACTGGCAGATATATGCAAACATGGTCATAGTAAAAGCAGTTCTGGAGCATACAGTATTTGAACAGTTACATCAAGTGGCTATACTGTTAGACTCTTCAGTACCACCGAGAAACTAAATTAGTAGAAATTAATCCATTGTCATTAATGTCATGCTTTAATATAATTCCTGCAGCCAAATCAATTTTGTGATGTAAATAAAAACACTTATTAAATGTATTGTTATGTGACATGGATTTATTCAAGATTTGACACAATGCACTTAAACCTAGTCTTCATGAATATGGACACTGTGAATGCCCTGTGCTTTATAATAAAGGGGCCTTGTATGCTATAGATTTGAAAGCTTGCTTTGAACTCCTTGAGATTATATAGTGTGAGAGAGATTATTACAAAAGCAGTAATGAGAAGAAGAGCAAAAGGAGAAAAATAGGATCTTTTGGCAGGATTCAGCAGCAGTTTGTTTTCTTAGTTTATGATTTCTCAAGACTCTGCTTTTCAAACCAACCTTTCCCAATCTGCGTTCCTTAGGGTTTTTTTAATTGCACTTCTCTTACATAGAGCATTTCCTCCTTTGCATTTACATGTTGTTTTTCAATGCAGATCTCTTTCACAGTATGAACTTTCCCAGTCAAACCTTCATAACTAATTTTTGTAATTCTATGTCTATCTCACACACATCCCAAAAAGGAAATGTTCCCAGGGTACTTAAACCAGCTATAGGAGTCAAAGTTGCCTTCAGGCTAAAACTACTCTAACACAAATTTCATGGAAAAACTACTAGTACTTTTCACAGGAAACTATGATGCCTATTAAAGTCTCAAAATCAAAATAGCAAATAAGAAGAATTTCTCATTTCCTCATCTCAGTGACAAAAAGGAACAACAACAAAAATCCCCAAAAAAGGAAAATAAGAACTGCATACATATTTCATTATGTTTCTAGCTTATAAAATTTGTTTTTTGTTGAAAAGACAAAAGATATGCACAGTATGTTTCATAACAAAATTTTCCTTTAGATTAGTAAACTTTGTTGTTGAAGGGATTCACTCTTGGGAAAAAGGAAAAAATGGTTTTAACTGACAAGGAAAAATAATATTGGTCCAGTCAACATTTATAATATTGGTTTTAAAGATGTCAATTAGTTTGAGAATTGCAAAACTGAGAATTTTCAATATTTTTTATGTACTTTGTACAACAATTACAGCTTTGACACAACCAAGTATCCAAATGTAAATTCTACTCTATCTATTAGTAGCTGGGTCAAATGTTCATGTGTGCTTTAAATGCCCAGAGTTAGAACACTGTTGATCCCCTCTCTTAATTCAAAGTCAAGCTATTTTAATGAAATTTCTGTGTTATTTTCCAGTAACAACAGGCTTACTGTAGTAAATTTTTTTTTCTAACATGAAAGCATACATTTTGTAATTAAGTTTTCACTACCTAATTATCATTTCCATGAAATTGTCTGTAAAATTAGTAGGCATAAAATACTTTCTACAGTGCCTGAGTGGCTTAGAAGAGTACATCTCATTTTCAGAAGAGACTGAAGAGCTCAGATCATACTGACTTTCTGTAGGGCAGAGACTTTTAAGTCACTTGAGCATTTCTGTCAATAGCAGCTGATTCAGCATAGAAAACACCATGAAATGGTGAAATTTCTCTGTATTACAGCCTCGTTTATTGAAGAAGTTACTATGTACCATTGAGCCTTAGATTAGGCTCATCCATGTATCAAAACAGCACATTTACAAGTGATCTTAACATTTTAGTTTTTTGACAGCTGAAAACAAGCACTTTTCTTTTGGCACCAAATGCTAATCAACAACATACATTACTGTTATAAAATCATAAAATCATGGAATCATTTAGGTTGGAAGGGACCTTAAAGACCATCTAATTCCAATCCCCCTGCCATGGGCAGAGAAATCTCCCACTAGACCAAGTTGCTCAAAGCCCCATCCAGCCTGGCCTTGAACACCTCCAGGGATGGGGCATCCACAGCTTCTCTGGGCAACCTGTTCCAGTATCTCACCACCCTCAAAGGAAAGAATTTTTTCCTAATTATCTAATCTAAATCAGCCATTACTCCTCCACCTATCACTACATGCCCTTGTAAAAAGTCCCTCTCCAGCTTGCTTGTAGGCCCACTTCGGGTACTGGAAAGTCACTATTAGGTCTCTCCAGGGCCTTCTCCAGGCTGAACAGCCCCAACTCTCTCAGCCTGTTTTGATAAGAGAGCTGCTCCATCCCTCGAATCATCCTCCTGTCCCTCCTCTGGACTTGTTCCAACAGGTCCATGTCCTTCTTGTGCTGAGGACTCCAGGGAGGGTGTCCCCAGAGTGAACTCAAGGGGCAGAATCACCTCCCTCGACCTGTTGGCCACACTTCTTTTCATGCAACCTGGGACATGGCTGGCTTTCTGGGCTGTGAGCACACATTGCCAGTTCATGTTGAGTTGATCATCAGCCAATATCCCCAAGACCTTCTCCTCAGGGCTGGTCTCAGTCCATTCTCTGCCCAGCCTGTAATTGTGCTTGAGATTGCCTTGACTGAGCTGATAATGACCCAAATTTATTTGGCTGTTACCATCCTGAAATACAGTTATTTCTGCAGTGACTTGACCCTGTACCCTAGCAAGGCAGAAAAAGTTGATTAAACTTAATTTTAGAACTAGAGATCATATCACTCTTCAGCAGTAGGTGCTGTGTGAAGTTCTTTGCCTGAAGTAATTTAAATTAGCTTAAACCTAGTTCTGTTCAGATTCAACAGTTTTCAGTCCTGTTTTAAGTTTTTGTGCCCCAGCTTTGGGTAATGACAATTCCATCATGCCATTGCCCCTGTTAGCTCAGACTAATATAACAAGTAAATATTCTGAATTTCTGGAGAAATTGAAAAAGAACAATGGATAAATTGATAAATTAATACTTCAGAGTTAATTATTTTGTCCATGTGCCACAGCTGAGTGGCAAATGTTCATGATGCCCTAGACCTTGTAAACGTCTGCTTTCATGAATGTCTGCAGGGAAATAGAGTTCAGCTGCTCATACCGGAACTCTGAATAGCTTGGTTATATGGATCATTTATAAATCTAATAGTATAGCTTTTATATCTAGGCCTTTCCTCTTTTTTTTTTTTTACCATAAAAAAAGAAAATTTTTTGACAAAATGTCTTTCACATAAAATGTTTGCTTTTCCTAGAAACTTGGAATTTGTCATTGAAATATCAGATATGTGCACACACATCCACCTACACAAGAGTATTTTTCTTGTCACAAAGAATGTCCACAGTTACTCTCTTATATGCTTGCTCAAAGTATACATAGTGTATAAATCAAATTTAATTTTCATGTTAGATGCATCCATTCAGAATCAACGTAACTGTGATACAGCCTTCCTTGTAGATATGAATTAGTGGTGGAAGTGCTGGCACATCATTAATGAAAATATCCCCTCTTCTCCTATTCCCAAGATCATAAAAATGTGTTCCTCTCATACTCTCATGTAGGGAGCTCCTCAAACCTCAAGAGACCCAAGTTGGAGAAATTCACTGAACAGATTCCAGGCTTGTTTTTTTTAAAACTCCATATCAGGGTTCCTGAATAGTTCGAGTATGGTCTTGAATAATTCATTCCCAAACCTTTGTTGTTTCATCAGATAGTAGATTTCCAAAGAGGTCTGTCTCTGTTCCTCAGCTGGCTAACATTATGACTTGCACATTCCCATTCCAGAGATATGTTTCTAATTAAGCCACATAATAAGAGTTTCCTGTGCAGGGGAAGAGATGGGGAAAACAAATAGTTTTGAAAGTGGAAGTTTTATTCCATTTAGTCCTATTAGACTCAATGCTCATTCTGTTTAAAATAATGAATCCAGAAAGAAAATAAAAACTAAAATAAACATATTTTTGTTCTGCAATATGATCTGTAGACTTAATTGTGGCAAGGAACAGAATCCTATAATATAAGATAGGATAATATAAGACCTTCCACACCTGAAATTTATTTTCTGCCACTGGTGGATAGGAAAAAGACCAGAAATGTTTCTCAAAGGGAGCTTCCTTGCCTGCTGGCTATGAAAGCTTACACTGGAGCATTAAGTTAGAAAAAAGATTGTTATTTCATTATTTCATCCTTACAGCAGCCCTTAAGGGTGGAAACAAAAAGAGTTTGCTGAGTATGAGTTCCCATCTTTTGGAACTTTTGAAAAGATGTTAACTCTAAATCAGTTTTCTACTATCCTTCTGGTTTTGCCACTTTCTAGTCACCACTAACTTTTAATATGTTTTTACTTTCTTCATCCTTTGAAATGCATTTCTTAAGCAAATCAGCAGATGTCAGCCCTACTGGAAAAAAAACCCAACAAGCAAAACCAAAAAGAAACTATAAAGATGTCCCAATGCATCAGGACCTTTTTTTTTTTTTTTTTTGCGAAAAATGCAGCATGGTCTCTTTTACTCTTTTTTTCATTTCCTCAATAACAGATTTGTTAACTAAAAATGTTTAAACCATGTCAGATTTGACTTGGGATTTACCACAGACAGAAAGTTCATTCAAATTTGTGGTTAGTCTGACAGTGTTTGGAATAGGAAGTTAAAGAAGAACATAAATTGTTGCAGTTGTTTTCTCAATCAAAAGGAAAGCTAACGGAACTTGCTCATTGCTCATGTGTTCATGAATAACTTATTCAGAACACTGTGTTACTGGAAAAATATCCTCTGGGCTGACACATATCCCCATGTCACTGTAGAGCCAGAAACTGACAATCTCAAAATGAAAATACCTGCTCTTTATAAAAAATTTATTTTTAAAGGATGAATAGTTTTATCTTCAGAAGTATTTTATGATCCTAATAATATTAGCACAAAGATACACACACCCTGGTATCCCTGTTCCTTGAACCAAGTGCCAAATTTGTGCCTTGTGATCAGAAAACTAATATTTTCAGTACATTTTGCATAGTATCACAAGAAGATTAAAAAAAAATTTGCACAGGATAACTCAGAGCCCTGCCAAATTCATATCACTTATTTCATATTGCAGGCAAACTGTAGACTGTCTCTCATGAGCTGCTCATCAAAATCTTCTGGCATGCAAGAACTTGTGCCAATGACCTCTGTGCCTTGCCATTCAATGATTTCATTGTGTTATGATGAATATATTAACTATTGCAAGACACAGCCAAGTACATAAAGAAATGTAATGTTAGGGCTTACGAATTTGGATGAAAGTTGCAATAAATATTGTCATTTGAAATTATTACAAGGGGAAGACTGTATTTCTTGCTGGTAAGATGCAATTTTAGTATTATGCAGTAGATAATCTCTCTTATTTGGCCAACTAACAAACTTTAATGAAAAGAAAGTCTCTCAAGCTTTTTTTCAGTTAGGAAATAGACATTGGGTTATTCAAAGCTAAGTACAACCAGTGAACAATTGCTTGAGTTTGACTTGATAATATTAAGCAGAGTGTCGGAGAAAAAGAGTCATCTTTCCAGAGTCGTACATTTCTAAATAAATATTTGTTGTAAGAAATGTTTTCTTTTGCAGTTGTTTTTTTTTGGTTAGTTGGTTGGTTGTTTTTCTTTTTCTGTTTTTCTCTAATTGTCTTCAAAGAATAGAGGAAGTTGTCCCAAATAGATCTTCATATTCTTTGATATGTTCAGTACAATACCCTTAAACAAGTTCTACCTTAGGTAGGTAATCCCCTGAGATAGGCTATCACTTTCCATTGTCTTCAAAGGTCTATTTTAAATTTGAGGTACTTTGCAAATATAGAGCAATATGAAAGAAAGAATTCTAAAGGGTAGGAAAATAATAATAATAAAAAAGAGTATTGTGTACTCAGAGGTAGCATTACCTATATTAGGCTCACCATTCTGAGCATGAAAGAGCAGAAAAAGGCTCTGAGATACATTCAGTAATAGATGTCATCCTGTCCTTTGCCTTCAGTGATAGCAACTAATTAATCTTGCACCTTTTTCTACTGCTCCACCAGACTTAGGTTATTCTATTTTTTGACAAAATTACTTCTGAACATGTGCAAAGAAGCTAATTGGTATTCCAATCTTTTGCTGTTATATCAAAGCTTCTATTCTGCCACTGTAGTATTATAATGTTTATATGGTCTCTGATCACTCTGATCGCAACTACCTCTAGCGTGACCACAAGCTTATTGCATGTAAAAAAAGTACCAAACTAACCTGTGGCTCTTCCAGAAATCTGTAATATACTCCTAGGTATTCCCATAGCGGGTCTCCCTTTCTTAATACTGGAGTGCTGTCAGACTAATCATGGGTGATGATCTTTGAAGGGAACAGAAGGACATTCAATATGCAAATGCAGCTACAACAGGCAAAGAATGCACACAATTTTGATTGTAAAAGCAGATCAACAGTCCATTAAAGACTACATACAGCTGTCATATTTTTGCATAAGATCAGCTTTCATTACAGCACAGCCCCTAAACCTGTATTTTACTTTGTATTTTGGGAAAGATTAGGTCTAATTTCCCCTTTAATCCAATCTTCATAAGGGGTAGACAATTCACTCCTATCTAATCTGCAGTGTAATTAATTACAAGCATTGATTAGGAATCCTCCATCTGAAAGATGAACAAGCCTGATGGCGCTTATGAGTCTGGACTGGTCTTTAGCAAAAGGTAAACTTACTGCAGACAATGAGATGGAATGGGATAGATGTACTATCTGGAAGTATTAATAGGTGGCTTATATATATCACAGCTGGATATTAAAAGCAGATGTATGTAATAAGGCAGATAAGATGTCAAAATGTAAGTTTAGCTAACCTAAAGTTCTATCTTATTTGCAGTGTGCTTTCAAACACCTTTTGAATCATAGAAATTAACTCAAACTACATTTCTGTCTCTGGCAGAGAAACACCAGCTATCTGTAGGCAGTCAGAACACAGAGTATCAGTTTCCTTGATACATGCAGCTATGCATCCAAAGTCAGGTTTTGGTGGCAAGTCTCCCAAGACCATGAACACCACCATCAAAGCAATTGATGAATCCACTGTCATATTCTGAACTTAGTGGGAAATCAAACAATTTCTTTTCTGACAATTTGTTGTTACAGAAAACATTAAGGACACCCTTCTGTTTAAAATAAAATTCATCTAGGCACAGTTATCAGTGTTTAATTAGAGAGCATGAATTATTGAACATGTGCTGTTGCTCTCTTCAAACTTTAAAGCCAAAGCCATGTAGACTCAAATCATGGCATGACAAAAGGGCATGTTACTCTGAATCCTTTTCTAATGTTCTTTTTCTCCTTTTAACTGCAACCTTTTCAACAGTAAAATCAACTCAACATGCTAAAAGCAAAAATATTAAAGGCAAATCTCCTTGTATACCTGCAGGGAAAACATTTTGAACAAAACAAAGCTAAACAGCAAACCCTTCCCAAGTCAAGCTTTGCCATGGTTAGTCTAATTTTCCCCAGTTCCTATGCTTGCAATTGCAGTGTCTTTTTGATCCTAGAAAGCACATATGGATTTTAACATATCTGCCCACTTGTCAGTAAAAAGTGGCTTCCATATGCACAGATTAAATATTTCTCCCTGGTGATGTTTGTCCTGGGAAAGATCTTGTCAAGAGAGGACTTACTGAGCTCAGTCAGGCATTGCCTGAGGTAACCTTAACTTGTGTCTATTTGAAACCCCTGGACGAGAGTAGCCTACTCTAACCACATATATGAACCTTTTTATAACAGATCTCTTGGTTATTGTTCCACAGATTATGCAGTGCAATTGTTAAATAGGAAAGCATTTCAAATAAGAAAAGAGAAAAAATTAGGCTTGCCAGGCTTTTGAATTTTCTGCTTATGTTTATAAAGTAACCCTCTAGCTATTTTAGATATTTCTTCCTTAATTAAAATAATTTTTGTTTTACATGAAGAGATATACCACTAGCTACTGTATGTTACTACTTCCTTTCTCTTTTTTTTCCTGCTTCTAGACCACTGCGTGTTTGATAAACTCAATTTCTCTGGGTGTGCTGTACTCCCAGGGCTGTCTTTCCAAACAGGTACAGCATCCCTAAACACTTATATTTAGCTTTTTTTTTTCTTTTTTTCTTATTCTATCCCCTGGAGAGATTGTCCTTCATGAGTGTGCTACAAGAAGTCCCACTGTAGTCATGACTCCGTTAGATCCCATTGCAGAGTGGGAGTTTTATGTATCTCATAAGTATGTAGACATCAAGTGAGAGGAAAAGCCTTGTACTGCTGAAGTCAACAGCAAAACTACAGGGTGGTATCCGGGGTTTGGGTTTGAAAGTTTATGAGCAACATGAGATTTGTGTGTAAGGTTCTTTAGCATGGTCTAGCTCTTTACTATGGTCTAGCTCTAACAGCTGGAAAATGTTACACCTCTGTAAGGTCAAGTTCATTTCTTTTATTGCAGTAAGTTGTTCACGTCTTTTTTCATATAAGTCTATATTACATATATTAGTAAATAGAACCATTCTGTAATAAGGCTAAAATTAAAGTTTTACAGTATGAAAAATACATGATATATAAAATACAGTGAAATTGAATAAAATATAATGAAGAGGCACTCAGTGAACAAACAGAGATTGCATCTGAACTAAACCACCCTTGGCAAAATCAATTACAAAAAGTATCTGGAAAGAAATATGCACTCTATTAATTTTGCATTTTGATGAACATGTTTTATGCATTTATTAAAATATCTTTTAGACTAAGTAACTTTTTAAAGACCAAAAAGAGAAGTAAATATTTTATTCAAACCAGTTGTGTCTAACATTCAAAGTTTGTTATATGTGCTATGGGTGATTTAAAATTCATAAAGCTTCTCTGGTTTGTATAAGAAAGCAATTTTGCTTTATACAGAGAAACTTACTGTAAAAAGTAAAACTAAGCATTTTGTCAGAAAAATACCTTAAAACTGATATATTGTCTGTAATAACAGGTAAGGGTTTCCCTTCTATTTTGTATTTTTTTTCCAATCATAGTTAAGCTGTGGATATTTGCCAGAATTACACTGAGAACCTTCTTCTGTACTTACCTCAAGCTAAAGAAATTTGGCTGCAAATCTGTTTTGGGGTTGCCAAGTCTTTACCAGGAGATTTACCTCTGACAGTCTGCCTTCATTTTGTTTTAAAGGGTTTACTAAGACCTATTATTTCTATATTTTTTTTTTTTTTGCTACAGAGCTAGCAACAATCATTAATATCTCTTCACAAAGAGCACCATTGTAGGAGCCTGCAAGGTATAATGCATGAGTAAAGAATACATCCTTTGAGGCATTCTGAATAAAGTCTTGATAAAGCACAACAAGGAGGAATACTCAACCATTGGTCCTGTACCTATATATCATTCACAATGTTTCTTTCGACCTGACACCCTGAAAGTCAAATGAGTATTTCGCATAATTTTCAAGGCAGTTGAGTCACAGAACCTGTTACATTACACAGTATTTAGACTGTTGTACAGTTATACTACAGCCAGATGTTGATTGTTTCCTTCTAACTTTCAGGTAAAGCAGGGAGCGATGTTCAAATCCTCACTGGAGAAACTGGATAGAAAGATAAGGATTATGATGAGGCTGGACTCTTTGGGAAATGGTAATTAGGGCCAAGCAAAAAGATGAATCTAAATCCAATGCTGATATTTTTTGAAGTTCTTTTGGGTTATCAGTAGGTTTCTCCCAGCAAGAGGAAGAGTGTGCCAACAAAACCAGATAGAGGAGAGAAACATGCCAATATCCAAAAGGCCATTCATGCCCCTTCTCTTCAGAAGCTGTTCAGCTGTTTTACCTCCAATGCCAGAAGTTCAACAAACAGAGGTAATTTAAGATCTAAATACAGTAATCTTAAAACATCTAAATACTGTCTTTAACTGAGACTGGAACCAGAACTCCTCCCGAGGCCTTTTCCACTCTGTTTCCCTCTCTACATCATCTAATGCTCCACATCTCCCTGTTTCCTCAAGTTTCCATCAGGACATGACATTATATCTCAATACTAGTGCAGATCAAGGCAGGGCTGGTGGATATACCTTTATTGGGAGCTTTATTCCCATTAGGACCACTTCAACAAGATTTAGTGTGAATTTCTATGGTGCACCACTGAATTTGATATATATGAGGAAAAAAAGAGGAGCTGATATTCTCACAGGTTTGTTTTTGCAACACTTTAAACATCTCTGAACTGCTTAAGAGTGACTCATTCCTAAATGACTTAAACTTTTACAGTCTTTGTAAGATATATTTTCAAGGTTTCTATTCATAAATGCTATACAATATAAATGTACATGCATGCATATGTACTCTGTATGTATAGTATGGTGTATATATATAGTGCTTATACATTCTATACATAGAGAGAAGGTAGGGGAAATTGGAAGTTTAAGAGGGAGAGGCCACTGAATTCTCATTTACAATTTCATGGAGGGTGAAGAAAAATATGCCTTGAAGGGAATATAAGCAAAGAATTAGCAATGAGAAAGGTTCTGTGGGACAGGCACATGATGAGTGAGACATGAAAAAATTCTTATATGCTCTGTATAGATGAAAAAGAAAAGTGGCATTTTGTAATGTGTGAGTCATTTGTTTAAATCTGCATTTGCTAGTCATAGCTGACTAAAAGTTTTCCCTCCAGCAGCAACTAAAGCTAATATCAAGACTAATAACCCATATCCACCAAGCAAAAATCAGGATTGACAATTTTCATGCAAAATGTCTCCTCCTTTGCAAAAAGAAAACAAGAAGTTTGGCTGTCTGTATTTCTGACCTTTGTCTTTTTCAACAAAAAGCAGTGTTTATGTCAACATAAATCATCAGGAATTGTATTTTTGTCCTGCATTTTTAAATATTTTCTTAAAGAAGTTTTGCTTTATTTAAAACTATATCAGCTTTAAGAGATTTGCCTGCCTTAAATCTCAAAGATCATGTTTATTGCACATAGGGTCGTAAGCCACAGGGCAGTCTAAACAGGGAAATAGCACAGGGAAAGTCAAGTGAAGACTGAGAAAGGCAATGATGGATGAGGAATAAGCAGATTTTTTAGTACCTTACCTTCCCACTACTTACCAGATGAAATTTCTTTGACACTAATAACTGCTGCCTGTTTTGTTTTTGGATGGTTTTGTATTATAAACCAACAGGTTATTGCAAACCTAGGATGTGTCTTTGTTTTTGCAAAGAATGCTCTCAATTTTTATGCATTGAGCTTGATTAATTCGTACTTTCAGACACCTAAAGGTCACAAGCCAGATTTTTAGGATTAAATAGGCAAGTTAAGGCCTTCTTAGCACACGTGCTACCAACATCCAGCTGAGGCTGGTTGGATACATGTATCCTTCTTATGAAAGCAAATCATCCACACAAGGACAAGCTCTTGCCTACTTCACACCTGAGCACGAGGTCAGGAACAGCCAGGTGCTCCCAACTTCTGTAACTTCACCATAGCCTTTTATATCTGCTGAAGTTCACACCAGAATTTTATCTATGTTGCTACCTTATGTTCTGAACTGTGAGGAAGAACCGTCTGCACTGTAGACTTTAGCATCAAGCTAAAATTTACATTTGCTCAACTGCAAATGTAAATTTTACATACAGCTTGTTTCTGCTATTTAAAGAATGTATAGTAAAGCTAGTTTTAAATTAATGCACCAGTTGCCAATAATGCAGCCACTTATTTCTTCAACAAAGAAATGGCTTTTTATCCTTAATAGAAAACTGCTATTACGGACTATGCTTAATTTCAAATGACTTTTTCAATCTCTCCTGATTTTTTTTTTAATGTTGCACCTGGTCAAATGAAACATTGTTTTTATCAAAATAAACCAGCACATTACATTTTTACTATGTGAAATTATGTGCTAACTTAATCAACATTTCAAAAACAAGTATTGTTTCAGAACAAAGACTTTGGATGTAATCATCCTGTTTGCTCCTGTTTTATTTATAAGTAACAGTACACAGATATTTCTTCCTCAGAACGTTTTAGTTTCAATGAAAAGGTGCTTTCCCATTAAAAAATAAAATAAAATCTCACTTTGGGAAATTTTTGAGCATTGATCCATAGGGAATGGTTTGTTCAGCCTCCTTTTATACCACGCTCTGGTTCTATAATAGCTTGGTGGTTTAACGGATCAATGACAGTGCATAAGTCAAATATTCTCACAGGGCAATTTTGTCACAATATCTCAAAGGCTGTTTTTGGGGAAGGAGTGGGGGAATATATATGTGCTGGGTAAAAGCTGGGCTTTGAGAAAAAAAAAAAAAGCCCAAAATAAAAAACCCCAAACTTGTTCATTGTCTCCAGACACCTACCTGCCACTAAGTAGTTTTGGGGTTTTTTTAACTTTTGAAAAGCACACCCAGTTGAACCTTCCAGCAGGTTTAAGAAAATATCTGTTCTTGCAGTTAGGGAGATAATGCTTTGAACCTTTCCCCTGACTGCCCCAGAAGAGATGGTAAGGCTCGCTCCCAACTCTTTATTGAGGCAAGGGAGAAGGTTCCTGTGCCCGGCCCCACCGGCGCAGTCCCCGAAGCAAAGCTTCCAGACCACACAACAAAACCTGGCTGTAAAGGAGGAAAAGGTTCCCGCACGACATAAACCTTCCACGTCGGGCATCGACTCGACACTTCTAGCCCTGGGAAAGCACGAAGAGGGAGCCAGCGACGCCGTTCCCTTCCATCTGGTGAAGCCAAACCACCCCCCCCAGAGCCCACAGTGGCTCCCAAGAAACACGCGGGACCCCTCTGTTTGGGGGGGCCTCCCCCCAATTAGCTCTGTAATTTACTGTCACTCAATAAGACGGAACGGAGAAACTCGCGCTGGTAGGGACGGATGGAAAAATCCTGGCCTCCAGCTGGGGTGGGTGTTCTCGGAGCTTGCCCGTCTCGCCAGCAGGTACAAAAGGCGCCCACAGCTGAAGCGGGGGGACACAGAAAGGGGACCTTCAGCCCCCAATGAATTACACACCAGTGCCAGGCCCCTGGAGCAGCAGATCAGCTCTCACTTTGAAGGATAAATCAAAGCTTTAATCGGGCCTGTCAGTAAAGCAGGTGTTTTGACTGCCTTTATGGTTCATTTTTATGCAAAAAAGGCTGTGGGGATACAGAAATCACGGGGGATTGAAAATAAATGGCACTGACAGCACTGATCCCACCAGGCGAGGGGGCCAAAATCGGTCTGTCTTTTCATATTATGAAATATACCTAACGGCAGGCTCTTTAAACCCCCCCTTACACAATGCGCTGTCTGTTTCGCCCGGGACTTTCTTTTCTCTCACTTTCCTCCTTTCCTCCCCCACTTCTTTTTTTTTTTTTCTTTCTTCTTCTTCTTTTTTTTTTTTTTTTTTATTTGATATGCCAGGGGCCCTTCGCTATTCTCTGGTGATGAACTGCCCCGGCAGACACAGCAGGTTCAGAATGTTAAAGAGCCACTGCTCACCCGAGCCGACAAAAGGATTCCCTTTTAAAGGGCTTAAAGGACACTGTCGACGCTACCCGCAGCCCTGTTTTAGGATAATGTCTTTTTCGCCCTGGTTTTCATTGTTCAACAGCCGCGACAAATGAAAATGTCATAAAAAAGTGTCAATGCAGACTCTCTCGGGTGGGCTGGGGTGAGGGGGCATCATCAGGAGAGGGGCTTGCTCCACGGGCTCCGGGCTGCTCAGGCTTTCCATCCCTTGGAGAGGTTGTTCCGCAGGCTGAGAGTGGGCACCCACCGCTGCCCTGGTTTATACTTTAGCACCGAGATTTAACTTCACTCAATTGCTAAGTCTCGATTCTAAAATAATTTGTAAAGTTATTTAAATTCAAACGTTTGAGCACACTGGAGCTGAAGCACTGTAGCATCCTGTAATATGTAAAAGGTGGGTGAGGAGCGTGCTAATGCAACACAATTTTCCAGAAAAAAAAAAAAAAAAAAAAAAGGGCCTTTTTTCTTTGGTTCTGCTATAACTCAATACTTTTTACAGTGTATTCTGTAACATAATTTGAAATACTGCTGCCGGGCATTGCTAGTAAATTTCATTTATCATTTACAAGTCATAAAGCAGGCAAAGGAAAAAAAAAAAAAGCAAGTGCTTCCCCTCCTGTAGTTTCACACACACAGTTATTCATGTCTAGTGGCTCACCACTCACAAATGACAGCTTTTCACCCACTTTACTAAGGAATTGATTCTTTTCTCATTCCCTATAAATTAAAAAATATATTTTAGAAAGCAACGCCCAGCTGGCATATCCTTAGGACAGACTGCCTGAGAACAACTTTTAAAAAACTTTTCACAGATTATGTATAAATGCATATTGTGCATGATTGTGATCATTCATACTGCTGTTTCTAGACAGACAACTTTGCATCTTTGTAAAAAAAAATAAAAAAGGATGCATTTTATGACTTAGTTGCATAGGAAATGAGATCACTATCCCTTTTTTCAAGGGGGCTTGATGCCCTCAGTCTCTATAAATGTTTATGCATCTTTGGTTTTTGACCCACTAAACTACTCTGTGAATTCCAAAGGAAATTTAATTAACACATAAAAGTCACCATACTTTTTTACCTTTACCCATATGATAATTCAATTTAAAATAGTAAGATTATTATAATTATAAAACACGTATTTTCTACTTAAGGTTTAGGTATTGCACATTAAAACTGACACTCATGTTGCCTTTCTACCAAACTTAATTTCAGTATAATTTCTCATGTCAATGATGTTATTCCATGCTGGTAAAATTCCCTACATGCTTGTAGTATTGATTCTTGAAACCCCAATTTTCTCAAATATTTCAAGGCCACAGTTTATGCAAGCTTTGAAAATGAACTGCTTCTAATGATTTGCTTGAAGAAAGATGATACAAGTCATTAATCATGGCAAATATATTTAGATACTGTGGACATTAGCTGAAAATTCATTAACTTCTCTCTCTGAAAGAGTTGCTATTCTCAGTAATATTTTGGATGTTTATATCATAAGGTAATTCCAATGTTTTGATTAACAGTCTCTTTGAAAAAAAAGCTCAACAAAACTTCACAAGAATTAAAAGTTAAATTCAAATTTGCCAAATTCCTGTTCCTGGTGACCTGTTTAACATTCTTGCTGTGAGTCCACTAGCTGTTAGTGTAGGCATAATACAATAAACAGTAATTAAAAAATAACATGATATTTATTTGCAATGATTTTTCTGTTGAAGGGTATTACTGGGAGATCTGGTTTATAGACCAAACTACAAGTGACTGCATTGTCCTGAGTGGAGGGGATTATTTTGGCATAACAAAATGTAAGCAAATGCTTTAGCACTGAGTAACACACACATCACTTGTGGGAGCAGAATCAAACATTCCCATTTTTTAATTTTAGGTGAATTGTTTCTAATTAGTTTGCCATGGACAAAGCTCAAATTTCTGCTTTCCATTAAAACTTCATCTTATTCATGAGTAATTTTGGTATTGACAGATTCTCATGTACCTCATATCAAAACGTCAAATCTTTCCATCATTTGCTGTCTCCAATAATTTCAGATATGACCTAACACACAGGGTTGATCTCTGACTCACTTGTAGCAAATGCCAACTTACGTGCATGGATTGGGGTGAATTGGAGGTGAATATATTGCAAAATTGTAAATTAGCTGGGCAATATTTCAGCATAAATCTTCAAAACTCAATCCTTCTGCAAATGTGCACTGGTGGGTAGCAACTCTCATCATCCCTGGCTAGAGCTGTCTTTTGTCCTCACCACCCTTGGTCCAAAGGCAACCTCCTTCCACCCATTTCCCTACCCAGTGGGATGATGTGGAAAGAGTTTCTTTTTATCATGTTTGTATCACTTCTTTCACAGTGGGATTTCAGTCCACAGTGGGACATCTAGACACTGCTGAAATACGAAAAATAACAAATAATAATGCCTTCAAGCTAAAGATTTAGTCCCCAGACATTCTCAGAATCGCTCAAAACTGCAAATACTGAACTACTCATGCAACACCAAATAAACCACAAAAAGAAAACGGTGTCAGAGAGAGGAGGAGGAGGAGAGGGGCTGAAAAAAATTTTCTTACTGAAGATAGTATTTGTCGTTGGTTTTTTTTTCTTTTTAAGTCTCATAGACCAATTCAAATATTCATTGTGTTCAGGTTTCTAAGTGGATTATAAATACTGGGTTTGATTTAAGTATATTTAAATGGACAGGCAGCCTACTTTTAAGAGGCTCTGTCTCAACTGATAGGTAGTACTTAATGTAGTTGTCATAACCATGCTGTGGCCATATTCCCCTTCTTTTAATGAAAAACAGATGTGGGTGTACGTGCATTAGCCTGTTTTTTACTTCGTTAAGGAATAAGGAGGATCTAAGCCACATGTATAGGTATACAAGCCCAGTAGGTCTGGTCTTGGTTTTCAGTTTAACATTCATGTCAAACTTGTTGTACTTAGCACTGATTTGTGAAGATACAGGATGGAAATAGTGATGAGTAGCATGTTCTCCCCCGGGCTTCTCGGGGCTTTGGGGCCGCTTTTTTCAATGAGGCCCTCCCTGGTAAGTCAAGATTGTTAAGATATGTTGTAAGACCAGTTTTTCCTTCCGTCTAAAAATAGATAGAAGATTAGCAACAATACATTAAAATGGACTTTGTGAAGACAGATTAACTATAATTCACAATCCTTTAGGGTCCTTTTACAGGATCTGTTTACATACTGATGAATACGGAAAGGGTAGTGGAGAGTTTGTTGTTTGGTTATGCTCAGGCTGTAGTTTGAACAGAGATTAAACTTGCATGACTGTGTAAGACTTATGGAGAATGTCAATAGCTCATTGACACCCTCAAATGGTAAGAACCTCAGCTTCACCTCCCATCAAATAGTCATGATACCTTGCTCAAACAGAAGATATAAGAAACTACAATTGAATCATGACTCCTAGAATAATTGCCTGAAGATTTTTTTACATATTACTTAAGGTTGCTTATCCAACTACAGTCATAACTCAAATGGTTTAGAGATTTGGCGTAAGCATCGCAATACAAGATAACGACTATCTTAGGCTTATGACTTACTATTACCAGTATTGGTGAGTTACTCTTTAATTTGCGACTAATGTGCTAAAACTGATTTGAATTTTAACCCCCTCAGTATAACGTGTGTTCTAGCCCAAGTGAAAAGCTCCTTTTGAATGTTACTTTGAACAGCTATGCCTTTCTTCAATGGCAGTGTTTAAATCTTGTCCCTATATGCTGCATTTACAAGTTACAAGACTGGTACTATTTGCATTTCACAAGACATAAATAAAAATATTTTTAGTAACTCAATAACTTGATTGGTCACTTAAACTACCACTACTAGGATTAGACAGGATATGAATAAAAGAACAACCTTTTTCAGTAATTTAATTAGTAATGATTAATGATTTGTACATATATTTTCTTTTATTTATATTCACACTTGTCTAAAGAATGCTGGCCTTTCAATTTTTAAAAAAAATGGAAACAGAGAATGCAAGTCAATTAATATAATATCTCTCAAAACTGCAAAATTTTACCCCTTAAACAACATATAATTAAACAGTAGAACTTATTAATCTAAGGACACTGCCATTAGGCCAGAAAGCATATAGATTTTTTTTAACATGTAAAGTAAGATGGTAACAGACAGTCAACACAGGAAGCATGTTTTTAAAAACATTACACATGGAAGTGTAACAGAACATAAAATAATTTATTTAATTATGAAATAAGCTTGTATTGTATTTGCCAGAAAAAAAGGAAGTATTTCAGGGGCATATATTACAAGTCATAAAAAAAAATAAATCTTTAGTTATGCTGCTTTAAATTCACATTAAGTATAGAAATATGAAAAAAATATGCTTGGGAATATTTATAGGATTTTATGAGAAAAAAAAATATAAAAAGATGTAAAGCATAACCTCTTGCTTGCTACTTGGAAAAGAAAGTATTACAAAATTCCAAGGGCTTTTGTAATTCAAAGCAGTTTTGAAATTGTGAATATGTATTTCTTTTCCACTGGAAAAAAATTCTCTATGTCAGCAAATTTTATTACATACTTTTATGTTTCTGAACATAAACAAACATTAATTGACAAAACTGTACGTGTAGGCCACTTCATAATTCTCTCTCACCTATTTTCAACTTTATCAGAATACATTCTCAGTATGACAAAATGATTTGTTGTATGACTGCCTATGAAAATAAGCATAATAAATTTTATACTAGCCATATTTTTGCCAGTTTCTGCTAATGTTGCATTTACTTAAAGTGTTATCAAATTTATATGATGGTGACTATCAGCTTTTCCAGCAGTACAAGTATAACACCATTCTTAATAGTGTGATTCATATCTATACATTTCTCTGCCACATAGTCCATCTTATTTTCATTTTTTTTGCCTCTACTTCTGTGTAATAAACCAGTTGGCAATCTTTTGGGCGAAAAATCAACAGGTATTTAAATCTTTCATGATTTGGCAGTAAATAACTAAATCAACATTTGATGACCAACAGTGAAATACTCATGGAGCGTTTAACTAGAATGAAAACAAAATACTTATTTGGTTGAATTTCTAGTTTAACAGTTTACAATTCCAATTCATGTTTTATAGGCTAAAGAAATTTCTTATTTCCCAAATGGAAAAGGAAGATATAAATATAAAGTAATATAAAGAAAAAGTGGTGGCTGATATGCATCTATTTTAATGGCCTTTCATCATGTGATTGTAAGAATATTTATGTCCATCCCTTATTTTCCCAATACCTCTTCTCTCTTGTCCCCATTAGAATGATTCTAAGGTGGCCCCAACTGGAGCCAGAGTAAAAGTAAGAAAGAATAACCCACAATATCAACTTTATTTTTCAGAACATTCCGATCTGTATATTAAATAGCTATTTCCATTAGGCTGTTCATATTACTTTTAATGACAGTTGTATTCTATGGATACAGAGTTGTGATTTTTTTTTGTTTGAGTTTTGGCTTATTTTTGTTTGTTTGTGTTTTTTTGTTTTTGTTTTTTGTTTTTTTTTAACCCCAGGAGGTAGAGCAGTCTCATTTATCTGATACAGTTCAAACTACGTCAGTTTTGATGATATTCTTCCCCTTCTGCTTGTCACTACTCAAGGGAAAGGGTGATGGTAATTACTCATCTCCTGTGGTTAAGAAGGTGACCATGAGCTTCCTTGGACTTCTCCGTCAGATTGAGAGCAGCAACCTAATTGAGACACCAACAATATAAACCTCTTCTGGGATCTCCCCTAGCTTCACACAGGAAAGCACTGGTAGAGTATAAAACTTCATTCAGAAGTAACTGAGATCAAAGGCAAGCCTTCCCCAAAACACAGTAATAATCAGTTAATCAGTTTGGCCAGATATTTTAGCTGATATAAACCTCCTCAGCTATTATAACTTCAAAGGACACAGTCATTTTGACACAACAAATATCAGACCCGCGATACCTCATAAACTGGTGAGACTCTGATTTTGCAGACGTCATATGGTAACAATTGCAAAAACATTTGTTGTCCAGAGTTTTAGAAAAGAGTAAACCATCTTTGCTATGAAAAGATGACTCCAGTACAGTTTGGCTTACTTCACCCCCGCCACGTTACATTTCAAGATGCCAGAATAATTCTTTTACCAAATCAAACTAAAAAAGTTTCATTAATCTTTAAAGCTGATAACTAGTTCACATCAGACTTTTCACATGCTACGGTGAATAAATTGCATTTTTAAATATTTTTTATGTCTGTTTCTTTGTCCTACTCGAGTGTGCATACTGTATGTTATTTAGAGTAACTGTATGACTCGTCTTGGCACTGCATTTTAAAAAGATACTCCAGCAAATACCCTCAGCAAAAAGAGATGGAGTGTAAGTATAACCATGCTTTCAAAAAAATTAAACAAAACAAAAAAACTGTCAGGTGGGTTCAGAGTAATCTGCCAACAAACTTAAAAAATATGAAGCTAAAAAAACCCAACACCTCAAACACGGATAAACTACTTAAAATGCCACAGAGAGAAAAAATGAGAAAACCCAACCACTTAGACTCTTTTCTGGCAGCCATAGTTACATCTGTAGTTAAGTGATTGAAAAAGGCTCACAAAATTACTCAGTCTTGAATTGCTACCCACATGACCTGGCTTTGGTGGTAGTGGTTACAGGAATTTAACTTCAGAAACAGAATAAAAAAAGAGCACAGAGCTGAACAGCAAACAAAGAGAGAGAGAGGCGCGGATCTCATTTAGTGTAAAACTGTTATTTTTAGCTGTCAGCTCTTTCAGGTGAGTCAAAAGGACTTTTCCCCTTCTACGATGAAACTTTGATATTGCTTTTATCATTTTCTGACTAACGGGTCAAGAGAGCTCAAGAACCATAATTATTTTTTTTATTTACAAAATTTTCAAATTGCCAAGCGTCCTCTTTGGCACAACGCTCACTGCCTGCCAGAAATGATCTGGGGGCCTCGTAGGCACACCTCCAGCGCGGGAGCGATACAGCCCCCGAGGAGGATGGATGAAGGGAAGGTTTTGGGGAGTGAGCACAAAGAGACAGTAGCTCTTACAGCAAATCGAACTATCATCAGAGCATTTGGCCATTTCCTATGAAAGTAAATTCAATAAAAGTGCTCCAGGTGACAAAGGAAAGGAGTTTCCCCACTTCTTTGAGTATTGCCCAAATTTTTCATTTGTGTTCCCACCATTTCACATGAAGCTAAGCTTCCTCTGGCTAAAAGTGACTGGGTGGGGCTCGCTTCAGAGTTTATTCATGTCATTTCTGAATATAGCTAGAGGGGACACGAGAGTGTGACATGAGATGTACTTTCCACTTCTTTCCTTCTCTGCTAGACTGGGAAATGGCCTGCGTAACCTAATAAGTATTTTCTGTCTCTAATTTCCATCTTGTTATGCTTTGTAGGAACTGAATGAGCTGATTACAGAGAGGTCCTTGCCAATCTCTGAACTAGAAGAAATGTTCTGCTTTTTCACTTAGGACGCCCATTTCAGCCATAATTTTTTTTCCTTTTTAAAAATATCTGTATCTATTATTTTACTGGCTGTTTCAGTCCTCTGAGTTCCTGTTTCTTACAGAACTTTCTTGAAAGTCCTGAAATCCTAAACCAAACGGAAAGTCTACATTTAAATTTAAACATGCGTCTCTGTTACTCGTCACTTTAGTCCCCAATAGCCTGCAGTCAGTGCTACTAGAAGACAAAATTACTGTAACGCAGAACAGTACAGGAGATACCGTGAGGATAGTCCCTTCTCCATAATGTTCACCCAGCTTCCAACCAATTTCTTCTAATGGTTGCTAAGGCTATTACTCACGATCCTGCTCTATGATCCTTGTTAGATATCCTCCCTGAAGAGTTGCAGTCTGTTTGCTAACTGACCAAAATGGTCCAAAGCACTTCTCTGGACAACCAGCTGCTGATACTCCAATTTTTTCTCTTAATCATGTTCTATATCAAGGAGTCACTTTAAAAACAAACTTGGATGTGGAAGCAGGATGGAGACATGCATTTTCCATTTGTAATGTTTTGGAGATCAGATTTCGTGCTCAGTAAACCAGGTACCATTTTCTTTGTTAACGTCCTGCTTGAAGGAGATCCAGGACACATCCTCCCCATTGTCTGTCATCCTTTGCTTTTATGGTTATCAATGGGAGATGGGTCTTTTAACATTTCAGTTTTCTGGATTAGAAAACCACATAACATTTTATAGACCAAATCTCATTAGAGAATATAGAAAAAGAGGGTACGAAAAACCATGTATATGAAAAGCTACATTAAGAGTATGCTCATTGTATAAAATGGTTAAGCATTTTCACTATTCAGTGGAAAATTTAATTGTTCTGCCAACAAAGCAAGCAAGAGCCAGCCTTCCAACATTAGACTCATGCAGATATCAGGGTGCTGTTTTCTTTAAGTTATAGCAGAATCTGCCCTATTTCAGAAACAACTTTTTGAAAAAGGACATATTTGTCCACCTTGGCATTCAAACTGCTGGAATATACTGCACTTGGCAAGATTTCACTGGAAAATGCCAGTCCAACAATATCAAATTATTAATACACATAAGTTTAAGCAAAAAGTAATTGTGGGTTTCCAGAAAACCATAAGAGAAGAGTTGCCACCGTTTCCATTACCAGTGATGCTGCTTCGACTGAACTGCCTTTCTGTAAATTTTGTTGTGTCTTTGTACAACAGAGGTTGCATCAATACAACAGAACTAGTTAATCTTCTGGCTGAGACAGCTCATTGTTGGAAGCACTTGTCACCCTGGTTTGAATATGGTTTGGAGCAGAAGGCTGCCTGTTCATACATTTATACCTGCTTTTGGTTTCTAGTTGTTCTTCGAACTTGCCTTTGTCTGTATCAGTCTTGTCACCCATAAAAACTGGAATAAATCCTAAAAACTTTCTAGAATTATGTGAATTTTATTCATTGTTTGTGAAATGAATGTTATTAGAACTATTCTTATTTCATCTTGCCTGTTATTTTTTCCACCTGTCACTTGAAGTCACTAAGCAATTTACATAAGTCCTTTTGAGAGGGCAAGTAAGAAATGTGCTTATATTCTGGTCTTAAGATCATCATGACCAGTGAACTTGTATTTTCTGATGTACTTGGCTATGGCTGATTAGAGATGCCTTTTTACAAAACAGCTTTAATCAGTGGTCTGATTTTGTTGTTTTGTTTTAAATCAGACTGGCACCCTTCTCTGTGCACTCATATTTATAAATAACTTTTGTACTCCCTAATTGTCTTTTAAAGTAATTGTATTTGGAAAAAAATACATATCCATTTTGTAAAGTTAAGAAAACATCCATACTAACTCATCAGAGTATTGCTATTCACTTTATGAAAACCTCTTTAAACACTTCTGTATTCAGTCATAGTTTGTTTGTCCTCAAGCCAATTCAATTCACCTGGGACATAAGTCTTTCTGATTTTATTTTTGGTATTTAACATACTCTACATTGATCTCCTCAAAATGTAATGAAAACAAACACACACGCAAAACCCCAATCCCTTACCAAGAAAACACATTGAAAATAAATTAGACAATAGTCCTCTTGGTTGAACAGATTGACATGAGTATTTTGCTGAATTTCATGTTGTGTTATAAAATAAATTTGAGTCCCAGCAATATATATTCTAGGTTATTCGCCCAGTAGATTAAACAACCATAAATATTGAGTGATTCAACTGAGCAGCCCACGGTGGCTGGAGTCAATAGTATGTTAACAGATACTGGAGCTCTAGAAGACACCAGAAAATTGTGTCTAAGTAAGCTTGCTAAGTTTACTAAATGCAATTTTTCTAAATACTTAAATTATTTTACTAAGGGCTCACCTGAGAGTTTTCTTCACGGGTCACAGACTAATTTGCTAAAGCTGCGGAGAGGAATACTGGGAGGAACAAGGAGCCCTTCCAGGGAGTCAGGAGCAGACAGCCACCCCCAAGTAGGCTGTAATAAAACAGGAAAATCACTTCTTACCATGCTGCAACTGGAATCTCTCTCTCATCAATAATCTCTTCTGAAATAAGTATTCTAAACTGTGAGGTAAAAAAGCCAGGATAATTATATAATCTCCAGTAATCCCCACAAAAAATGTTCACATTTTTATGACTTCAAGAGGTATTTCAGCATACTCTCCCTTATTTCTGCTTTCGGGTATCACTCCTTCAAAGGATGCTTTGTGGGAAGATACCATTAAACTGCATAACGATACTAAACATATAATATTGCTGCTGACATTCTTTAGAAGTGATCTGTCATATCCTAATTAATTTCACTGGTCTTGTGCAACGAGTGCCAGACTCAACATTTAACTAAATTGCCCAAAGACACTCTTCCAACCATATGTAATGTACAGTAAGAAACTCTTCTGGAAATTGCCTGGGAACATAGAGCAGAACAATTCTCAAGAGGAAAACACGAGGCTGAAATATTTTCTCATGCACCTTCCATCTGGGTGACATTCCTCTCTCTTTCCAGATTTTCCCTCAGCATGACCGAATGGACGCTACCCTTTTGCACCCGTGTTTGTGTTTGCCTCCTGTTGATGTTTATGAGAGCTGTTTCCGATACCCTCGCAGCATCCTCATAATTTTGGCAGAAGTTTCTCTGTGTTCGGGTTCCAATGGGGATGGAGAGAACACAAGCTGTCTCAAAATTGAAGGAATCAATTTTTGTTTCTGAAGTCAGACAGGCTTTCTTTTATTGCTTATTGTCTCCACAGAGAGATAATAATAATGTATTTGCTTTCGTTCAAAAAGACCATTCCTGAGGACAATGCTCTCAGCCAAGAAAGACACCAGTTCTCCTCTTCCCCAGACCACTCTTCACTCCCTGAGTTACAAGCCAGGCTCTCTCCAGAAGCACCATTTGCTACCTGGCCAGCTCAGTCAGAGTCCCAGGGCGTAAAAAGACTATTAATCTTTTTTGGACACTGGTCCAACAAACAGAGACAAAATAAGAGCGTGGGCACAAGCCTTCTCCAGAGCCCCACCACATCAGCGGGTGGAGGATCTGAGAGAGCCAGCCGCTCTCCTCCCGGCAGCCCGAGGATTCACCGTATGTTTGGCTGCCACCCATACAGCCAACAGCCCATGGAAAGAGGCATTGAATTCATTCGGCCTTCTCTTGCTAACGCCGACAGACATCCCGCCTTAAACAGACCGTGCTGGAACCACTGGGCTTGATGAACCAGCTCTACATTAACAGCGTCTACCTCATCAGCCTCAGTCAAATCCTACCCAGTAAGGCAACGGACGCTTGACAAGATTTACCAGTCACAAATGACTAGGTCCAGCACAGCACCTGACCCAGAGGATTTACCCAGAAAGGCATGTCTGACATCCAAAGTGTCCCCAGACAGGCTCAGTACCTTCTGTGAGGTACTGAAACCCTGGGGCACAGTTAGGACAGAGCGCCGTTTCTCTCCAAGGACTCTCCAGGTCTTTTCCCTGCCCTTCCTTTTCCCTTGGAAATTTTGTGTAAGCAGCAGCAGAGGGAAGTGAAGGAGAATATGTATTTTCTATTTACTCAGTTTTAAATAAAGTTGTTAAAATAATAGTGCCTTTTGGGAGGCTTCCCTTGAGTTTCAGGGAAGTAGTATCTATTCTTATTCTTTCACACCCTAATTAAAGTTGACACTGATGATACATGATTCACAATTCTACTGCAGTTTCATTTTCAATGACACACTACCATTAAAAACTTGCTCTTAACGCAACAGTCTTTCAGAAGTTTTCTCAGTTGTGGCAGTGATACCAAAGAGGGATTGTAAGTAGATGAAATAGCTACAAACACTCAAAAACCTGTACATTTTTTTTTGCCATAATTTCTAATCCTTGGTCTTTTAGCAAAGCTTATGTGCCAGCACTGGGTTGTGCCCAGCCCAGAAAGAGTAGTATCTCCAATGTTTATGAACGTATTTTCTCTTTCAGTATCTGTTCCTATTTCCATCTTAAAAAAAAAAAAATTAAATTTACTTGTAAAACACTAGTGAGTTCCACATACAGATTCTCATTTTATATTTGACCATACTCACTTCTCAGAAACTAAGCCAAGGACCCCATAGCAGATGCACTCACATGAACATGATCTTTACATGATCTTTTTCTTTGCTCTTGTTTTCCTTTTTTTTTTCTTTTTTCCTTCAGTTGGCTGTGAGTAAAGTCTACATAGATACAAGTGGCCAAGCTTCAATTTGAACTTTGAAGTTTCATTCTCATTTAATTACCAAATAATCAAGTTGCCTTTTTTCTGGCACACTTTTAATATATGTTTTCTTTTGCCTAAATATTTTATTTTAAGACTGCAGCTAATGACATGTGCATACTTTTTCCATAAAGCAGTTTCCCTGTGGTATGAAGGAATGAGGTAATTTACTGTAATACATGCAAAAATGCAGAACTACATATGCTGGCAAACCTTCACTGTCACTCTGCACAGTTAACGTGAACTGCTGCGTGTTCTCTGGGAGTGTTTTGTTGTAGACTTTTGTAAATGATGTTGAAGAAATTTGTGTTGAGTAATACAGAGCATCAGAACTGTCCACCCACACTGGCAGAAAGCCACTGAGTTTGCAGTTGTTTACAGATATTTTTGATGATGAATCTCTTTGCTATTTTCCAAAGTTATGCACTCAAACGTGCAGCATACACTTTATTGCTCTAAGTAAGTAAGACAAGAATCATCAGAGAGACCCAAATTTTGGTTGCCCTTTAACACACACATCTACACTTGCAGTTTTGTTCCATAGATTTTTAATATCATAAAGGATGATTGTGATAGCATAACTCAGTTCCTTAAAGCCAAGGCGTGCAAACACCATTCACCTAATGCACTGCTGTAGCTGTAATGCCCAAACTATATTATCTTTATATAAGATTTTAAAAATTTAAATTATACGTCTCTCCATAGACTCCAAAATCCAAACCTGAGGATGTACAGGGATTTTAATATCATCCACTGATATTTTGAAAAGTTGATAAATTTATCACTTCACCACAAATGTTTTTCTACTCTGGATACAAGTCAACATGTTCTTTTTGTTTAGGTAGCCTAATTATCTTAAGAATTTAAGAAAGCCAGATGGGTCAAAACAAGCCCAGGTGGTCTCAAGCCTGCCAATTTTCCAAGCTTATGTTTTCATTTTATTTGAATAAAATACGTCCATGATTCTTTGTCAGAGGTGCACTAAGCTGGTTGTTTGTCATCATTTATATAAAAGCTAACCAGGTTACCTGTCAGTTTGCAAATATTGTGGATAATAGGCATTACTTGAAGCAGTACAGGCCTGATAAATAAGAAAACTGGATTATATTTTTTAACCTGTTCCTTTCCTTTTCTTCTTGGACAGTACTATATTAATTTGGAAATGGTTTTTTTCCACCCCCCACTCTCATACGCAGGCAGTACCTTCTGCTCATTAGACCACACGATTCTTAGAATTAGCTTTTTCCTGGGGCATCAGCAATCAGCTGCCTTACTACTCATCCAGAATTAAATAGAGTCTGACCATGATCCACCCATACATATAGAACTGATTATCAGGCTCATGTGTGCCTTCCGTTGCATTTCAACCATGTTTTATAGCAATGCAGTTTTAAACATGTAAAAAAAAATCTGTTATGTGTGGAGAGAGCAACCATTATATTTCAAGACCAGCTGGAGCCTGTGGAAAAGAGACACAAACACAAACCTCTCTCATCTAGACTTTGCTTATTTTCCTTGTCTTAGCTATTTTTTTCTGTACATAATAGTAATTGGATAGTCTGAGTTGTCCTTCCAAGTTCTAAATATAATCATTGCTGAAGGCTTATCTTTTTAAAAGATAATGACACTAAGTTATGCCAAGTTATTATAGCTACAGTACCATATGTGAGAGACTGTTTCATTTTCCATACACAGCAGAAAGAACGCTTCCTTTTAAGGCATAATTCATGGTTTCTACTTAACATTGCCATGGTGACCCTAGGACACTGCCCTACCAGCTGTAAATGAATCTTGCCAAGCAGATAAATATTGCAACTCAAAAATACCATTTTGAACTGAATAATTTAGCACAAAAATTTCAAAATTATCACTGTCCATATTTACTGTAAAAACTCTGTGGATTTTATGTGCAGAGAGCTCTCCAAGACCATATGGGACAGCATTGTCTTCCCAGTCCCTTTACTCCTTGCTGCTAGATTTCTTTATTTCCCCCCTAAAAAAATTAATGCAGTGTTTCAATGATACGAAGGGTATTAGTATCCCAACCAATAAGAGAAAGGACAAAACAATGAAGGAATTATCTGAATTAAACAAATAGCAGGTAGGCTTCCTGTGACACTAATTTTCACAGCAATTAAAGGCAATATGCACGAAAGACCATATGTACCTTTTAACATAGTGGCATCTGTAGCACTCACATGCTTTCTGTGCAATACATGGGAAGAACTTTGCACTTGACTGGGAATGTCACACCTGAGGCAGTCAGCAAGAAAAGCAGATGGTGGTATAATCCTCCAGTCTACAGGGAAGACCATCTTTCACAGCCGTGTCTGAACCATTTCAGCTGTGTGTTACTGGCAAAGCAGCCCTAAAGGACTGAGTTCAGGATCCATCACAGATCCTGCAGATCCCTGTGCACCATGTTCTCATAGCAGTGCTCAAACTACAACAGTTCCATGCTCAACAGTGACCAAGAGCATAGGTCTGTAGCAACCAATGCCAACCAAAGCCCGGGCTATGCTTTACTCCGGACTCACCTCACCTCTGCAGCAGTGCACACCATCATGAGCAAGCCATTAGTTTCCAGCCAGATTGACTCCTTGAGCTGTTCTACACTATCCTTGTTTGACAAAAACTGGCAGCAAAGAGCATAGGCAGGAATGACTAGGGAGAAGATGGGAGGGCAGCATACTGGATTTGGGTAAAAGGCAACAATTTTAACAAAAAGCTAAAGCTAAAAGTTTTTTAAAAAACAACCAATCAACCATGATCAATTTTATCTTCAGGGCAAGAGCTTATGACAATTCTTCCTCGCGAAATACAAGTATATGAAAGTATAGTTGGTGCTTCTGTCATAACCAGACGTAAGAGAAACCCCAACTTCAATTCCCTTTCTCTTCCCAAGAAGCTTCCACTTCTTGTCCAAACCACTAGCCTACCATACAATTTTAATTTTTACCATTGAAGCTGCTGTTTTGTTTAACATTTAAAACACATATTTTCTGCCACAGAGAGAAAAAATATAAAACAAAGGAGAGCTGAGGGGCAGCTGCCTGGAAAGGCAGACAATTTCTTTCCAGTGCCTGTGCAGTTTTCAGTCTGCAGCTCTTTTTCCTCTTCCTGTATTTTCTCTGGAGTCTGGTCTCATAAGAGTGTTCAGACAGAAAAACCTCCACAGCACTGAGGCCCTCAAATGAGTTAGGCAATGGTTTGCTTGTCGCCCATCATTTAGCTGCTCAGGAATTGACCAACTTTGGTGTCAGGAGTCATTGGCAATGCTGTAAGTCTTCGTCATAAACTCAATCAACAAGTAGACATCCAAGTTTTGAGATTCTACATTTAGGATTTAGATGGTAAAAATTATGTTAGGTGGATTAATGGTTTACTTCAGAAACTTTCTAGCTCTAAACCTTAATATGCTTAAAAATCATTTACTTCACAAGTCTCACTCAAGTCATGCAGCTTTCTTCTATGACTTTGTGAACTTCTGGAGCTTACCTGGCACTCATTGTATGTGGTCATTGCAAGATAAAAGACCTTCAAGGAATATCTAGGTTTTGTATAAGGGTTGCTGCTGATTCATTATCGCTTGCTTTTCTTCAATCACTGCTAAACCGAAGCCATGAGATAAAACTGGATGCTGGTGCTGTTTAAAATGCTTCATGCTGTAAAAACCATTTGTACAGTCATTTCTCACTGTATTTCCCACAGTGGTATTTGGGCAAGTGGTGGGAGAGTGTGTACACTGGTCAAATTTCAGTTTAGGTTATTACTCATTTCTGTCAGTCTCCCTTGAGTTTTAATTAAACAAGGTATTATTTACCAATTGTGTTGTAAATAGTTTTTACAGTATTGTTTAAACTGTTTCTGTGCGTCTCTTCAGAAATGTTCTTTTTTCAGTAGTGGGTTGAATGATCCCAGAGAATATATATATATATATATGTTATTTAAGTACTCGGTAATTTATCTTTCTACAGCTCCAAGCTGTAAAGAGCAGCAGGGTTGCTAATTATGAATGTTTTTTTATTGATTGAAGTTGCAATATTATCACTTCTTTTTTTGTTGTTGTTTTATTTATATAAAGCTGCATTACAGAATATATTGAAGGACAAGTTTTCTGTGCAGACAGAGTCTGACCCTGGGATACACTTTCAGGCACAATTTCACTCCTTTCTGTTGAAGTCTACATCTCACTAAAAAAAAGAGACCTCTTTCTGAATTTGTTTTTTAAAGCAGCTTGAACTAGCCGCCACGTGTTGTCCTTCCTGATTAAGTTTAAACACAAGATTTTCTTCATAAATCCAGTCTTTTTTTAGAGCTCCTACGCAAACTTTGTCTTCTTATCCTAGTCTAGGTGCTGCAGTATGGAAAGTTTATGTTTCATATATGCAGCTGACAAATAAGTTTTCAAGTCTTCTAATCTTTGGAAATGTCAGACATTCTCTGCATGTTGCAGAGAAGAGGAGGAAATTAGATTTCCTAGCATTTTCTAGGAATTTCAATTTTTCATTAAAAAAAGATGGGAAACCATAAAGGTTAAATATTTTGTGATAGCTTTTGTTTGCTTTCTATTGCTGTTCTTAAACTGAGTAACTATAAACACAACCAGGGTTTAGAATGCAAAAAAGACATTACTGACAGCCACATCCTCCACATCCTCTCAATGTGTTTATCCTAATGGATATCAAATAGTAAAATGTGATGCAGTGGTTACAGAAATACTTTAAACACAAATTAAATAAGTGGTCAAAAACCCCACTATCTCTGATCATTATTTCAGTACATCTTTGAGTTTATCCATTTCAGAAGTGACTAAAAAAGAAAACATACATGGAGTCTGGAGAAAAATAGTGGTTGAGCATCCATTAATTAAGCTTTGTATTTATTCAAAAGTCTTACTAATTTCATCTATGGTAGCAATGACAGAAGCACCAGCACAGAGTAATAACCAGTATTTTGGTAATTAATATTCACTGACTTTCATGACTTTTTCTACCATTATGATCCCAAGGAGGAAATCTTTTTGGCTTCAGAGATAAAACTGTGCCGAGCATTTATAAAAGCGCTAGCAACTTAGGGTTCTGGACAGCATAATTATGCTCGTGTTTGGTGTTTAAAAAACACCATCAACTCCTAACCTTCTATTAGTTGTCCAAATGTAGCAAATTCAGATATTTATTACTTTCTTAATCTATGTAAGATCAGTTTTCCCCGTTTCTCTGGTCTTCACATCGAAGAGGTGCAGTGCTAGGGTTTCTTTTATATCTGTACACAAACACATATATGTAATTTCTCTCATTTATAGGGGACGCCTGAGAAAAAGAATGACTCTAAAAAGCATAGGATTAAGATAGAATTTTCCCTCATTGACCACAATCTACAGATCTTTCAGCAAGCTTCCTATCGATAATAAATGCAGCTCAAACTCTGATGCATTTCAGACATAATATAATTAAACATTTTTGCTCCTGGAGACTGGTCTTATAATGGGTCTCTTTACATGATGAGATTCTTGCAGCAATGCACATACCAAATACTATTACTGTGTGTTGGTACAGAAATCCCCTCTAGGAAAACCTTACATATTTTATGATATTTGGATGCCTGGCACTACCAGAGAAATTCAGTGCAATGATTTGCACTGAATTTGAAAGCACCCTCTGCAAACAAAGGCTCTTAAAATCATTGAGAGTATCCACGTGACATGGGCCAAGGGGCATAAACTGATTTAAGGATTTCAAATTTAAAACAGGTTGGTAATCCCTAGTGGATGATGTGACTGTGAAAACAGAGCTTATCAGGCTGCCCTCCAAATCTGTAGACAGCACCAACCAGTCCAAGCCTGAAGGTGTAATATTTCCTATTCCTCTAGAAACAGGAAACAATATCTATCTGCATTTTTATGAAGGAGGAATCTGTACCACAGGAATAGGAGTTCCATTTTCGTCTGCTGATTTTGTAACAGACAGCAATTTTTCAAATTTAATAGCTATTGTCAAACCACCTTTTTGTACACTTTTAACATGACCACCAGCCCCCCCTGTACACCTCACACGCCACGTGTTCCCAGGCTGACAATAAATAACCAGCAATTACCTAAGCAGCCACAAGTTTTGTCCAAGAAACTGCTCTTAGGGCAGTGAAACTACTAAGGGTAAGAGAGGATTTGAGGAATGCGTTAACTAGAACCAGCAGAAGTAGCAGAAATTGGGAGTTTCAAACATGAGCAATGTGTTTGGGACACCATGTACTTTGTGAACATGAACGTACAGCTGTGGGCTGTGCAGGACTAGTTAGTGGGTAAGACTGACTTGAGGGAAGCAAAGTCAGAGAGCAGAGGGGGAAGGAGAACAAGGCAAGGGAGAAGGACCAAAACTAGACACAGATGAAAAGAAGAGGGAAACTGAAAGGAGGAGCTGAGATGAGACAGAAACAACCTAGCTAAGGGGGAAGCCATGCCCTTGTGAACTTGGTAGGACAGCTACAGCATCCAGACCGGTTTCAGAGTCAACCTGATCTTGCTCATAAAGAAGCAAGACCTGGGATAAACATGGGGCATGCGATACTGCCAGGTAGCACCAAGAGCACGGATACTCTTGGGAGGGGAGCAGCAGATAGGCCAGGAGCTGAGGACATCCTACAGTACCTGAATGCTGTAGCTTGAGCCAGTTGCTGGTAGTGGAATCCACCAATGGTACCCAACATACAAACGTGACAAATCAGGATGAGGGTCTATCAGAGGAGTCCAGTCAGCAGCAGCCAGAAATGGAGTTGGAGACACTGTTATAAAATAAGCCTTAGGTCCATCCAGGAAGTGAGGGTAGAAACCAAAGCTCATACAACAGTTAAATGCCCCAGGCTGAGATTAATTGAGCTCCTGAGCCATTAAGTTGAGTGGGAGTGGGAGATCCAGGTGAAGTTGATTTGGGCCATTAAGACCTACTAGGGTGAAGGAAGGGGAAAAGCAGAGAAGAGGTTTTAAAATATTTAATAAATGGGATGTTATAGAATCATAGACTGGTTTGGGTTGGAAGGGACCTTAAAGATCATCGAGTTCCAACCCTCCTGCCATGGGCAGGG
>JAOXJM010000033.1:12339375-12350688 GCA_026413425.1 Tringa solitaria
TTCATAGGAGAGGTGCTCCAGCCCTCTGATCATCTTCATGGCCCTCTGCTGGACTTGTTCCAACAGGTCCATGTCCTTCCTCTGCTGAGCACTCCAAAGCTGGATGTAGTACTCCAGGTGGGGTCTCACCAGAGCGAGTAAAGGGCAGAATCACCTCCCTCGACCTGCTGGCCCCACTTCTTCTGATGCAGCCCAGGATACAGTGGGTTTTCTGGGCTGCCAGCGCACATATGACTTCTTTCTTTTAGTAACAGAAGTTAGTTCAATAAGACTGAGGTCTTGGCATTTCAAAGGTGGGATAACAACTCTCCAAAACAGAAACAGAGCCTGTGCTGTTAGAGGATCTTCTTGTATTGATAATCCACTTCCCTTAAACGTGTGAGTCATATTGACAAAATAACATTTAGATTATTGTTTCCTCTGTATTATAATATCTGCTAATATGGATACTTGGTTAGAAATCTGAGGTCCTGGTATTTCTAACCAGAATAGCTATACTCATGAACCCCTGAAGTGTAAACAAGTTCAGAAACTCTCCATTATTCAGGTGTCAACAAAGGTCTACATGTCTACTAATGTCACATCTACAGCACTGTGAAACCAACAATGAAATTAAAGTTCCAAACTTTAATTTGGAACTTTAATTTCACTTACAAACAAGTAAGGCTTATGCAGACAAAGCTCATGCAACAAAATTCTGGCTTTTTCAGGTGACATTAAACAGGATTTTTCTGTATCTACCATTCAAAAATATTCTACAGGGTACTTGACATATGCACTTCTCTAGAATAACAGTATGTGCCAGTTTTTATGCCCAGGTTCACTTGGATTATTTCAACAGTTTTTCACACTTCTGGTAAAAAAGATACCCTATAAAGAATATGCTCTGAATGAAAGCCCCAAATACCCATTTTTCTGGCCACATCTTAGTAGCTTAACACTCTCCTGAAAGGAGCATCGGGAGTCCAGAACCCACCCACGTTTCTCACCTGTAAAATCAGTTTGTTTACTATTACAAAAATCTGTGTGTGATAGGCTAACCAAAAATGCTTTTGGGAAAAAAAAAAAAAAAGTAACATTGACTTTTATCTGAGAAATGTTAGTTACAGCACCCCCTCACTGGTGGTGGCCCCACGGTATAAATGACAGTTTTCATTGAGCTAGCTTCAGTACAGGGAGAAGCCCCACTATGGAAGGATGGGATTCAGTGAGAGCCAGCGTACCTGTGGGATGGCTCTTTCCTAGGAAGTTCAAGTATCTCCGTACTGCTTTGCAAACACAAGACAGACACATTTATAACAGATGCAAAACATTGCTACAATAAGTTGCTTTCCTCAGAGATGCAACATTCCTTTTATTTTGGTGTAACTTACAAGGATAAAACAGTCAATCGCATTTTTTTTATTTACATAACTTGAAAATTCAGTTTGAGGTCAGAAAAGCTGATTTTATTGCTGACTTTCAAGTATACACCGCTCACTTCAACTGGGTTTGCAGCGTAACAACAGCTGCAACGAAGTTACAGTTTTTTGCAGAGATAACATTGGAAGTCTCATCACTGAATTCCATGACTTGTTCACTTGGGAAAACACTTGTAAAAGAGAGGAAGACCCCAGTCTGCAATAATCCAGTAATGAAAATGGGAAAATGAGTCTATAGATCAAAAGCATCAAAATAAAAAGGACATTTTAGGCTTCATGGGAGTTGACAACTCTTTATTATAAGAACGAAACATTGCAACAAGGTGTTGGATCATTGATTGAAATTAATGTTGCATAACTTTTTAGTGGTTTAAATTTGTATTTATAACATTTGAGAAATAATAAGGGGAAGTAATATCCCTCCATTTTTTTTTGCTTTTTAACATACCTGTGTGGCAAGAATGCTGGAAGTTTGACAAGGGTGGTACCATCTATATACATTTAGGAAAACATGCTTGCTGTGGGTGTACAAAAATAAAATTTATTTGTTAAATTACACATAAATATAAGGTACAAATGTATTTTTAAAATACAGATAAAGATAATCACACTTGCATTGTGTACATATGAAAATACAGTATTTTAATATTCAACATACACAGACACATTTATGATAAATGCAACTAGTTGGCAATGCCAGTTCTTCTCAGTCTGTTTTTTTGTTCTTTTTTTTTTTTTTCCAGTTTTCCACAAACATGGAAAAATAGGCTTTTGAAACAATTAGTTCTGCCGGACATCTTGCAGCAGCTTGTTGATTTCTGCCACCAGCTCACTGGCATCCATGAGTTCATGTTTACCGTCACTGAGGTGGTTGAGCACGTTGTCGAAATCATCTTCTTCATAATTCTCTGGGATCTCCTCCATGGCTGGCAACCATTTAGAGGAAGGCTGCGCGCTCGAGTGAGTACCCAGAGCGGGCCCGTTGCTGGCAGGATTTTGGAAATGCGTGCTGGCTGCCCAGGCTGCCACCCCCTGTGGATAATTTACAGTTTTGGCTGGCAAATGTCCCTTCCTGCGCTCCAACGAGTTGGCGCGATCCATCTCATTGCACTCCGTGTAGGCATCTAGCGAGGGAGGCAGCAGGCGCTGGAAGACGCTGCTCATTTCGGAGAGGAGAGAGGAAGTACAGGTGTCCCCTGCCTCCTCCTCGCTCTGGCAGTCTTTACCAAACGTTGAGAAGCTCTTCTTCTTCTCGCTGACATCCGCAGGCTGTGGGTCTTCCTCGAGGCCCTGCTGCTGCTGTTGCTGCTGCAGCTGCTGCTGGGGTGACTGGAACTCCTCCCCAGGGATGAACATGTTACTTCTGTAATCGGAGGAGGGAGAGGGCAACGGTGGCATCCAGCACTGGTCAGAGTGCCCCAGAACCCTGCACTCCTCCGTGCACAGCCGCATGGCTGCAAGAGAGAAAAGAGGAGAGTGAGCATCCCCCCGTCCTGTTGCAAATATCACTTGGATTTGCAGGGACTAACAGAAAGACTGAACTTCTCTAAAGATATTCAACTCTGGCATCTGGGTTCACTTTCTGGAGTACCGCTCCTATAAAGACAGGCTGAGATAGTTGGGGTTGTCCAGCCTGGAGAACAGAAGGCTCCAGGGAGACCTTATAATGGCATTCCAATACCCAAAGGGGATTTACAGGAGAAATGTGGGGTTGGAACTAGATGATCTTTAAGGTCCCTTCCAACCCAAACCATTCTATGATTCTGTGTGCAGGAAGGTGGCAAATGGAAATGGATCAAATGGATCAAATTGTACTTCCATTTCCAAATGGCCTCAAAAAATGAGAATGATAAATGCAGATAAAAGATAGTAATATGACCTCTTAACTACGGTTGAAGAACAACACGCAAATCCCAGGTGGAAAACTAGCACTTGTGACTTAAAGCCATTTGCTCCCTTTGTACAGTGATGTTTCATAAAACAAATACAAACTAAAATTAAGGCGTTTCTACCTTCAAGCATTTACTTAAGTTTTAGTGGTCTTGCACACGCAATTAGAGAAGCATATACAAGTAATAAAGCAGGAATAAATGGACAAGGGAAATAAAGAAGAAAGAATAAAAATGTGCAGAGGGACCTCCCTCTTCATTATTATACCTCCTTTTGATCTGACAATGAGGTGTAAGTTGAATACAAGGTGATCCACTGCCATATTACCTTTTTAACTGAATCTGTTAAATTTTAATCCAATATCAGAACACCTAGGGCTTAATTCACACCCTGTACGACTCAGGTGTTTATATTAGAGTTACTCTGAGGTGCCCTTGCAGCTTTGTCACTCAGGCTACTGGAGCCTGCTGGCTCAGACTTTGGCACAGGGGAGGCTCTAACCCCCAAGGTGGGTATCCAGGCCAGCCAAGAAGGCTGAAGAGCAGAAGACAATTGAGCCACTCTTTCAGCTGCTTGGCTTTAATGGTGTCTCTCAGGGAGAAGCAATATGATGGGGCAAGTGGCTGCATCCCTGGGAGCTACACCGGTCTGAACGGGCCCACAGAGGTGCAACACCTCTCCCACTGAAGCTGCCTGGGAAAGGTCCCTGGAAGCAGAGACAAGCAAAGCCCTATTTGACAGACCTGCAAAGAGGGATGTGCCAGGAGAGACGCCAGATTTTCCTCTCCAAAGTGAACCAACTCTGTAAAAGGCAAAGCCTCGGCGCAGGCTGGGTGCTGCCTGGGTGCCTGGCAGACCTGGTGGGAAAGACCTAGCTGCTGCAGGGGCCCCTAACTTGAATTGGAGTCACATGTTTTAAAATAACCTTTTCAGAAATACCAAACTCTTTGCATTGTGCCCATTTTGATTCTAAGATTTTGCCCTAAACGCCTATCAATTTATGGTTAGATTAGCCCATGCAGAATAGAGTTTCTTTTTCTTTTTCTATATTGAATAGGTAAGAAGTATTTGCAGTCATGCCCTGTAAGTTTTCCTCTCTCCCTCATCATGTTTCCTACCTGGCTCTGGATCCACCCAGTTTATTAACAAATCTTTTCACAAAGGTGTAACCAGAACTGAACAAAGTATTTCCATTTAGGACATACCAATGATTGATTAAGTCCTGCTCTCATACTGTGAGCGTTATTTATCTCTGAGCTTTACAAAACCTGTATTTTTTTTTTTTTTTTGCTTTCCTAATACCCTTTCCATTCCTCTGAGCATAGACTTTCTCTGTGTCTTACATGTGAGGGTAAGAATTTCTTTAAGAATACAGGTTCAGGCTGCAGGCTGGATACCAGACAAGCTATCACAAATGGCCTGCTGAGCCAGTGAGCTTCAAAAAATCCAAAACAGCCTGGAAAATATCAGTGGCTAAAGTTTTGATACGAGTGATTGAAATGTCTTCAAGTACTTTGTTCCCAAGTATGAAAAGTACATGTGTGCTGGTTAACAGAAAATGCCTAAGAGTTAGAAAGGAGAAGAGATATCTAAGTGATCCATGGTGCTTGGACCAGCTCTCAACTCATCCCAGAAGGTGAGGATTACTCTTCTAATTAAGAAGACTCCTGTAAATTAATGAGAGACTTCCAATGGCCTAGCATTTCATTAGCAGTGAGGGTTGTCTTGTTGTGAGTTTTGTTACTGCTGTTATCAGGATTGGGTTTGGTATACAATAATGAATGCTGACATTCCTGATCATGAGATCAAAAGATACTCTGAGGAAATTGAATGGTCTCACAGCCTGTCCTTAAACAAGCAATAAATCAAAAAAGCCCAGATGCACAACAGCAATTTGTTTTCTTTTTCCCAGACCTTAAAGCTGCTTGGCCAGGATTTAAAAGAGACAGAGAAAGAAACAAGTCTTTCAAGGACAGTTATTTAACTTTCTGATCATGTCATTTTTGAAGTTTCGAGGGACTGGCTCCAATCCTTTCCAGTTCCACCTTAAAGAGACAAATTGAAAGGATTTCTCACAGCATTTTGCCTGTGTCCAGACTGACAATGCAGAAACCTTTCAAAATGGAGAACAGGAAACCTTCAGGAAGTTTTCTTTTCCTTTTTCGCTTGTTTGGATTGCAGATCAATTCAAGTCTGATCTGAACAAGTTCAGCATACTCATCTGATGGATTAAGACCATGCATAGCAGCAAGTGGACATCTGGGTGAGATTAAATGCCAGTCTTGATAGCCCAACCCAGTTCCGGCTGCACTCAGCAGGCATTTTCCTTACTTTCAATGCGATTAACCGGGGACTTTTGGAAATCCTACCCTTTGGCTTCCTCTTCAGAGACCGAATTGCAAGAACTGAAAACCAGTCATAGGCTTTTCAGCTAGCCAAGAAGGCAACTGCTCCTGCCTGCTGGCAGCCCCCCAGCTGCCCACTGGGAAGGGGACAGCTCTTCTTGGCAGCCATGGGGCTGGATGCCAGTGCAAACACCACTGCACTTGAAGTTCCCCTGGCAACTGAGAGCTCCAGCAGATCCCTCCCTGCCTCCTTACTAACCACAGGAGAGAATGAGACATGCCTCGTGCTAGCTGGCAGGGGAATAAATAGTAGGAGCTGGGGGAGATGAGGGTGAAAATATATTAGGACTCCAGATTTAGGTTAAGGATTCTTGAAAAAAATAGCAACTTTTCAAGGTCTCTGGTTCTGAAACATTGGGTACACAAGACTAAATTGAGGAGGTAGGTGAATGCCTGGGAAGGCGATACAAGACCTAGTCTGGAGTAAAATATACAAAAAACATTTTAAAGTTAAAATGTATGAGAATAAATTATACTTTTGGGGTTTACTCTTGACTAGTGTAACAGCATATTTCTCAGGGTAAAATGCACCAAGGTCAGGTACAATCCCCTCGCTGGTGTTCTCTGTGGCAGCAGAAGGAAGAACCTGCAACTGCAGCTCCTCTAATCCAGCCCTGGGCAATATGTGGGGGGTGACTGTAGGAGGGAATAAGTGCTGCATGGCCTCACAGAGCAATCTGCCCCTGTTTGTGAAAAATGTATCTCCCAAATTACAGTTCAGTGTATTTTTAACAAACCACAACTGCCTGGCTTTGCAAAAACATCCACCCAGTCATTAAAAGTCTAAGGACATGGAGCAGATCGTGCTTTTTGAGGGAATTTGGAGCCAGCTTATTATGTGAGCAACAGAAAAAAGTAGGCATTGCTCTGGGGAAGGTTTTCAGTTGTGTCTGAGGTTTCATTTTACTAGATATGTGAAGGCTTCAGCTCAATATTTATCATGAAGCAGAGTAAAAAGGAAGGAAACACAGAGCTTGAAAGCTAAAGAATTTTTGCTTTCTCAGTAGTAGCTTTATCAAAGTGACAGCCAGGCAGCACTGTAAATAAACTGGTTTGGCTTCCATTGTGCTCTTACCTGCAGGAATTCTCCCATCTGTGAGGAAAAGGTCACTGAATCCTTCCCCAAGAAGTCTGTCAATTGGAGACTCTCTCCCCAAATCATAATCACTGTCTCCAGCTTCACTATCACCCCGGCCACTGTCTTTCAAGCTGAATTTATCCATATCTTGTAGGGCATATCTGTAAAGAGAATTGCGGTGATTGTGGAATTAAATTATCTCATGTACGATACATTCCACTCTTGGATTAAAAATACGTGTCTGTATTTTCTGATACATGTACATGCATATGTACCAGAACAGTCCACATCCTTACCTGTAGCTTCTGGAATACTTGTTTCCTCGAAAACTTGGCCTTGGTTGATACTGGCCTTGGTGAAGCATCGAGAGAAGCTGAGAAACCTGCTAAAGAAAAGGTGAAAAGACTGATTCCTTGAAATTAAAGTTCAAATTCCTAGTTGTAAATCCATTCATTCACTTCTTAGTTTTTTTTGTTGGGTGGTGTTTTTTTTTCTTTTCCTTTAAATTTTAATTAAATCAAATTCCTGCACATATATAATGCAGTTCAACAGACTATTTTGTAATATAGTATCTGCCACAGGAAACACCTGAAGACTTTGTACAATGAGGAAATGCACTGCTGTTCATTAGCCTCTGAACTCATAATAATTAATTCATTAACAAGTAAAACAGATAATTAAACAGAGGTGGAGTTTCATTTTGTTTTAATAGATTATAATTAATCCTTTACCATTCCAGGATCTGGAGTTGCTCTGTGTGTAAAGAGTTACAAGGACAGAGCTCTCATTTAAGCCATTACACAGCATTTGCAGTAAAAACTGAGATGGGTAGTCTCAAAGTTTGAGATAGAGCGTGCATATATCAGATACACTATGATCGTATGCTGTTACAACAGCTCTGCTTAAACTCTGTCAGTGTTTAACCTTCCAGTTCTCCACCCCCATTAATGAAGGACTTCCCCATATTGTTTCTGTATATAAATACTCTGGCACTCTTTCTTAAACAGAGCTCTACAGAGGGAAAGGCAAGGCAAGGAAGAAAGAAAGAACAGTAAACCAGAGCAGAGCACTGTCTATGTTACGCTCTGTTGTTTCAACCTTATAGGGAAGAACCAAGAAATAACTCTACCAATAATAGATTTAAGCTGGTTCCCCATGGTAATGCAATCAGCTAATGTTGGAGTAACACTGCAAAGCTGTGACATCTAGAGAGACATCCGTAACACATTCTCATTGGGCACAGATCTAATGGCCCATTGCTCTCACAGGTTGCACGCAGAGTACCTCCACGCTCCCAAGTGAGTGCATGAATGAATGGATGTGCAAAGCAAGGTATGGACCTTACCTCAACAGCTGGAGTAGCATGGGTGAGTTCCAGGGAGAAATTTTCGGGCACGTGGTTAGAGGAGATTGTTACCAGGCTGTTCAGCGATTGGTGGCTGTGGTGGCTCTGCCGGCTGCTCATTTGTCCCCTTTCCAGGGTCGGAGATGACGATGGAGAAGCTCTGTGGTGAGACCTGATGGGTAACGTGCCATTAACTGTCGGCACCAATGTAATGTCCCCTTTGTGGATCTGTCGCGAGGGTCTTTTTGGATGGTGCTGGTAGGTTGATTCTGCCACACGACAGTTGTAGGATCTGGTGTCCTTCTTCTCACGATTACATCTTGTAGCAAAGATAACCATAATGACCAACAACACAGCACATATCGATCCTAAGGATATTATTGTTATCATGGAGACATCCAGGGAGGGCTGGCTTACTAAAGTTGCTTCTGTGCTTGAAAATGAATAAACATACTCAAAAACAGTACATTTCAGAAGTGCTTTAGTACTAAGCTGAGGACTGCCCTTATCCTGGACTATCACAAAAAACTCCCATTGTTTTGCTGGAACTGATTCAACACTCACATTGATAGAGATGTCACAGGTTTTGGGATCCATCACAAAGATGCTGTTTTCCTTGTCAGCTGCTATGGAGCAGCTGAGTTCAGAGTTCATACCAGAGTCTCTATCTGTAGCCCTTATCTTGGTGACGAGAAAGCCAATTCCAGCATCCTTAGGGATGGAGATTTCTGCCGTGCTGTTGCGTAGCGCTGGCCCCACAATGACAGGAGCGTTGTCATTTTCGTCAATGATGGTTAACACAACCGTGGTATTGCTAACAAGCTGCTGGCTCCCTCCATCTCTAGCTTGAACCATAAAGGCAATTTGATTTACTTCTTCATGATCAAAGGTTCGCAGGGCATAGATCGCCCCATTGGAGGGATCAATGGTCACATAGGTGGTTATAGAACTTCCCAAAATATAGCTCTCCAAAATAGTGTAGGTCACCTGCCCGTTGTCGCCTAGATCTGGGTCTGTGGCTGTGACTGATGTGATATACGCTCCCGGAGAGTTATTTTCCAAGATAACAACTTCATATCTGTTTGTCTGGAAGCGGGGTGGGTTGTCATTTTCATCACTGATTTGGACAGTAAAGTGTTTCACTGTGGAGAGACTTGGCGTTCCCCTGTCCTCCGCTATTACAGTCAAGCTGTATTCAGATCTCTTTTCCCTATATAGAGTGGCATTAGTCAAGATTAAATAGTTATTTTCATAAGTCTTTTGAAGTTTAAAGTGGCCATGTCCATGGAGCTTGCAAACTATCTCTCCATTCACACCAGAGTCCTTGTCTTGCACTCTGACCAGGGCAACAAAAGTGTCCAGGGGTGACCCTTCAGAAATGTAAGCTACCTCTTCTTTCTCTGGGGACATTAGGTTTAAGTTAATTTCGGGTCTGTTATCATTCACATCCACAATTTTAATTATAATTTTGCAGTGAGCTGGAATAGAATTTGGCCCCAAATCTTGAGCCTGCGCATCAATCTCATAGGATTTGGTTACTTCATAGTCCACTTGCTTCAGGAGGGTCAGATGTCCCTTTTCTGAATCTATCTTAAAAGTCTCTATAATTTTGGCAGACACATGACTACTAAAAGAGTACACGACTTTACCATTAGCGCCCTCATCTGGATCAGTAGCATTGAGGTCTATGAGCAAAGTCCCAATTGGTGAATTTTCTAAGAGTTGGATTACATACGACTGTTGCTCGAAAACAGGGCTGTTGTCATTGGAATCAGAAATGCTGATTTTCAGGAGGGAAGATCCAGACCTCTGAGGCACCCCTTTATCTGAAGCAGTGAGCTGGAGTTCGTAACTCGACTTCAACTCCCGGTCCAGCTCTCTAACCACGATCAGCTCCGCATACTTAGCACCATCCGTCCTGGTTCTCACCTCAATGCTAAAAAAATCATTTGCAGAAAGGGAGTAAGTGTGAAGGGAGTTGTCCCCCACATCTGGATCAAAAGCGCTGTCCAAGGGGATCCGGGTTCCTACAGCTGCACTCTCTGATATTTCGATAGGGATAAGAGCTCTGGAAAACTGGGGAGAGTTGTCATTAATGTCCAGCACTTCAACTTCAACATGGAAAAGCTGCAGATGTTCAGTGGGCAGCGTGATCACATCAAACTCTATGGAGCAGTTTAAGTTTTTCTGGCAGAGTTGTTCCCGGTCGATTTTAGCTCCTATGCTGATTTCTCCGTTATCCTCACGGACTACAAGCAAGGGAGAATTCCCCCTCTGCATGGCTCGAAAACGAACCGAGGAAGGGTTAGGCATTTTTAATAAAACATCAGCTACGTCCTCCGATAGTCTTGCAATTACTGATCCAACTCTCTGCTCCTCGTAAATCCTGTATTTCAAATTCTTGCCCAGCACAGCCTTATTGAAAGATATTATCATCAGTGCAAAAATGAATATAAAGTGCATTTTACCGCCGATTCGGTGCATTTGTAAGTTTTTGCAATTCATTTCTCCAAAGCAAGTTAAAAAGCAATTATTTCGACTTCCTCCGGTACCTTAAACCCAGCGCTCATCTGGTCCTTTAAAACTTGAAAACGCCTTTTTCTTTTCTAGTCAGCCGAGTATCAATATCTTACCAAATCAGAAAAAAAAAAAAAAAAAACAACCAAAAAAAACCAAAAAAAACTTTTCTTTTTTTATATACACACCGTGCCAGGACATCCAGATAGGATCTGTACGCAATCCACGCTTTCTCATTTGATTCCCCGCTCTCTCTTCCAGGCTGAAACGTGTCCGGGCATCCAGCTCCTCTCTCCCGCCGCCAGCATCCAGGGACCGCCGGGAAGCCAGCGGGATCCGCAGCCTCTCCTCCCCGCCGAGCTCCTCTCTCCTTCTCTCCTTCCCTCCTCCTCCTCCTCCTCTTCCTCCTCCTCCTCCTCCTCCTCGCCGTCAGACTAAAAACCCCTCGCTCGCCGGCTCCAGCCTAAAATCCTCCGCAACTTGGCTCCAACTCCCCAAGACAAAGCTTTTTTTTTTTTTAACTTGCTTTTTTTTTCTTTTTTTTTTTTTCCTTGCCCGGCATGTGGAGCCCCGTCCAGCCAATCAGCCCGCCCGCCCCGCCGGGGACAGTGCGGCCGCCCCGCAGCCTTACGCGGCCGCGGAGGAGGGGCTGGGGTG
>JAOXJM010000033.1:12350788-12365437 GCA_026413425.1 Tringa solitaria
GGGTGGCTCCAGCCCCCCCTCGCCGCAGCCAAGGGAAGGGGGAGAAAGTGGGAGGGGGGGACGGCACAAAGTGGAGGGGGGGAAGCACACAAATCGCTAAAGGGCAACTTTAAATCAACTTCTCCCTCCCCCCAGTCGCATTTTCAGGGCACTTTCAAGCGGTTTTTTTTTTTTTGTGTGTGTGTGTGTGTGATTTTCATTCCTCCCCTTCCTGCCGGGAAAAACGCCTCATTTACATACTTTTAGGTTGCCCTGTTTAACTAACTGGGATCTTTTTAGCGCGTTTGCTTAGTAAACGGGCTGGGGATGATGTCTCTCCAACCGTGGCCTCGAGAGCGTCTTCTTGCTGCTTATTTACCCATTCCCTGCTTTGCCTCAACATCTGTGCTCCTGCGTGGAGCACACAGAGATCTCCCTCATTCCTTAAAAATCTCTCTCTCCTTCTTCCCAAGTCAGGAGCATTTTGCACACTCCTGGCTTTCCCCTGGCTCCTTCTTGCAGCCTTTCTGTCCTCAGCGCAGCTGCATTTGCCTGAACTTGGTTCTTCTGCCAGTGCCTGTGTGCAATTGTCTCTCTCTGCCTGTGTTTCTCTGCTTTTTTTATTTTTTTTTATTTGCTGTTCCAGTGGTTCTCCAGAAGATCTTTTTCATCCTAGTTGAAAAAGCACTTCATGCTTCACCATGACAATTTGTGCTAAGTACACCTTCTACATGCCAAGTGTTTTAAAATAAAAGAAGCCACAAGATAGATGAGGTGTTCGGACAGTGACAATTTCCTTGCCTCTCTGCTATTGCTGAAAACTGTTTTCACGTTTACACTGAAACACATTTGCACACACACACACAAATCATCTTATGGCTGAGGCGATGATGAATTTTGTGTACACTAGAAATGCTATAGATCGTTACGTGAGCTTCAGGCTGCACCCAGGTCACAGAGGCTGAGGTGGTGTTCTCATTTCAAATGTATCTATTTATGATGTGATTTCTATTTCCTCCTCTCTGCATTTGCTTTTTAAGTTTATCATTTTAGCCACGGTCTCGCCATGCTTTTCATTGTTTTTCTGCTAACTTTGTCCACTTGTTTATTGGTGTTGCCCATAATCATACCATCACTGTCTTTTATTGCTCCTTTCTCATATTTCCCTCCGTGTCCAAAAATGTAAAAAGTAAATCTCTGATTTTCCCAATTTACTTACTCTCAGCAGAACTCGGGCAAAGTCACTTAGAAGGTTTTTGCTGAAAAAGAAAGCAGAGGAGGCTCAGCGTGAACTCTCCTTCTTTTTAAGCATTCAAAAGCATTTTATAAGCCATTGTCTCTTTTTTTTTCACAAACCAGCGCCGTGTGGCAAATTGTGCAGAATAGAAATGCCCATAATGAATGTATTTAGTACTGGGTCACGCTGATGAACATTCTGCCCCCATGAATAATACTGTTTTACAAGTTTGCAGCCCTTTCAAATTGCTGATCTCCAAACCCTATAGGCAAACTAGAAAAGCTAACACAAGCAACTGGGACTTTAGAAACCCATAGCCATCTGGCCTAAATCTCTAACAATCCAAGCCAATAATTATATCAATTCAGGCTTTAGTGAACCCCTTTGCAAACACCAAAAGAGCAAAGAAAGGAATTAGTGGCCATTCTAAGTTCTGGTGGAGAGAATTCAAAGATAATCTAATTCCATTAGTTCATGGACAGCTTTTTTTGGAGCTCTGATAAATCTTCCTAAAACATTTTTCCAAAACACCAGTGTAAACTCTTTTCTGACGATAATTGGGGAAAGAGGTTCAATTAAATGCTGTTCTTAGTGTCAATAAAAAGTATTTTGTTGATAAAAGAAGTCACTGCCCCTTTACATGATGAGTACAGGAGATGAATAATTCATAGTAAAAATAATTTCAGTGCTTAAAACCTAAAATATCTTATATTGCTCTAAAATGATAACACATTCTTCCAAGCAACTGTTTAGTACATTTAGATATGCAGAAATTGCTTTATGCAATTTTTATCACTTTCCAAACAGTAATTCCACTTCATCACATCCGTCTTTCTGAGAGACATACTCTGTATATTAATAGATAGCAGGGTACCTACAGATAGGAATTACAGTACCTCTTTTCTTTTTTTCCCTGTTTAAGTTTATTTTTAATTTTGCATCTTCACCAGTCAGGCTATATGTAATACCATCACTTAAGTCCACACTGTCTTGCAACTAAGCATTTACATGTATAATGATGATGAAATGTCACTGGCACAAAGTCCTTATCTGAATTCTGAAATAATATAATGAAAAAGCCTGGATTTTCTTTTTTTTTTTTTTTTTTTTTTTCCCTCATCTGACATTCATTTGCACCTACAAGTGAGCAGGAACACATCTTGGGGTAGTTTGTTTAGATGCAGCAATATCCAAGCGCGTGGCGCTTCTGGAAGTGCTACTTCTGCAGGGTGTTTAGGAGCAATCGCAGCAATCCCAAGGCTGATTCCTCCCATACCCAGTGAAAGAGTTCTGTCTGAAAGTCTCTTAAACTCCGGTCCACCTTTGACATGGCAGACTTCCCTTACAAAGAAAAGGGAGAGTCCCACGTGCAGCCAGCAGACACTTCTTAGGGAGCCTGGTATTGTGAATGCTGTTAGGCACGTGAGCGGAGTGCTGCTTGGCTTCCTGGAGGGTAATCTCGGTTATTCCCACCTAACAGGGATCTATTCAACGCAAGGTTCTTCTCAGAAGTTGTGTTGACATTCTCCAGTGATGTACCTGAGGAAGGAAAACAAACTGACTCCAAATAGCACTCCCATTTGCCTACAGTACTACTTCAGAAACCAGAGCCGCACAGCAGATTAATTAATTTTTCACTTAGCTGAAAGTAAGTTTATTTCTGTGGTCGATATACTTTAAAGTCTGTCTTGTTTCTCTGAGGAGTTTTATTGAGCTCTCAAGCGTATATTTTCTTCTAAAAGTTACTGATCCCCTAGATGCACGGTATATATGCAAAACTTAGGTGACAGAGAATTTTACTTTGATGAACTATTTTGAGAAATAGTCCCTCAGCAGGGACAGGGGAGAAAGAAAATAATTTTCTTAACAATGATAGAAGCACAGTGAAATTAGCACAGTGCATTTGGTTCATTCCCCTCCCCACACACACACAAAAATGAGATTTTATTCACTCTCAGTATGATTTATTGCCTTATGTTGCATCATGTTACAAAATGTCATACGCACTATGCTCCAGTGCACAAGACATAGCAAGATAAAATTTGATTTGACACCTGCGTAATGAATGTGAAAGACAAATCTTCCTAAGTCAGAAGTGTATTTTGAAAGAATATTTCCATCACAATGAATGACAAAATTGGGGGGCTCCCTCTTCCCTTTCTCCCTCCTGTTCTCTTTCTTCCTCCCTTTCTCTTTTTTCCTCCCTCTTTCTGTCTCACCCTCTCCCTCCATCCCTCTTCAACAAGCTCGTTTCCCAAAGCAAAACGAATGACAGAGCTCTCCCTGGTCTTTGTCCTTTGCATTTCCATCTGTTGCAGCACGAGTGCAAAGCGAGTGAAGAGAATCCTGGTTGGCAAACAACTCTCACCATTTTATACTCACTCTTGGACCCACAAATAAACTGATTGAAGGTCAATATGAGGCTGTTCAGTGGAATGGGTGAAAGGAAGGTGACATTTCAATCTGGTTTTTTGAGCACACGCTGGTATTAGAGAACTCAACACAAATTAATGCTATATTTGTCCAATCTGCTAACTATCTCATCAGTTATGCTCATACCCGATACCTTTTTCAGAACTGAGGTGCATCAGAGGCTGGATTACCTTAAGAGATATTAAAGCCAGGATGGGCCATTGGATTATCAATATAATCTCTGCATCACAGTCTTCTTAATTAAGCCCGAATACATTAGGTAAGGAGTATATTTTAAGCTGTGGAATACTAAACCCCAGTCAGGCATCAGTTACCTGTTTCACCTGAAAAGGCAAGGAATTGATGATCTAAAACGGGGCCAGAGGATCCTGGCAGGCAAATCGGAAAAGCAAAGAATCCACTTGATACTATCAATGCTGACCTGCACAAAACCTGTACCTTAACTATATGCACACATACCATACCTTAGGGTAATCCTGCTGAAGATACGCTGCCTAAGAGTTTCTGTTCCCAGTCAGAGTGCTGCCCCTTCTGTGCGGTGTCCAGCATGAACAGTCTCAAAGGCCACACTCTGTCACCTCAGAGAACACATTTGGTAAAGGTAGTAGCTGTTCCAGGAAAAAGTATCTTCCTGCCCCAACAAATGGCCAGTCGAAGCCCTGGAATGCAAGGCCAGGTACCTAGAATCAGGAATAAACAGAGAAATTTAGTTCAGAGCCCTGATCTATAATTTTCACTTTTTCAGCTTGCTTAAAAAAAACCCCACCTGATCATTCATTAAAATACATCAAATTCCAGAAGTCTATACACCTGCTGGTGGGTGAGAAATTTTTTTTGATAAGTGAGTTCAAAATTAGATTTTACATTATCATCAATCATCGTGGCAAAGGGCAGGGGATCAGATTTTCTGCTACATGAGTAAATTTCCATGGCAGTTTTGCAATGCAGCATTGTGTATACAAATAGCGAGTTAAACCCGTACATGTTCCAAGCATGGTAAGTACGGTACCTAGATATTCGCTCTCTTTCTGAACCAATAAAACATTTATCTCTCAAAGTTTTACCAAGTGCAAAAAGAGAAAAACGCTTAAGACTTACGGTTTACTAAATCTCTATTAAAAGCAAATGCCTGTAATATATCACTGGGTGCTTTTGAATTATTTTGAGGCTTAGTTAATATGGCAGAGTATATAAGGGAAATTCTGTTGTTTGATCACTCTGCTGCATTTGTCATTTTGTTTAGTTATTTCCTTGTAAAGCATGAAGTAGAATATCTCTATTAGATAGCTGTTTACCCAAAATTGCCTTTAAGAGCAGTATATCCACTTCAGCAAAATAAAGTTTTGAGTATTATCTGTGCTTGGCATGACAAAACAGTGGCACACTTCTTTCCCACCACACCTAAGCCAACAAGGGTCACACTATGTGGCCCTTTTCCACGTTCTCACAAAGTCACCTAAAACCAACAGTGGGTCCTGTTGTGTACGGCAGATGTAGCTGCCCACTTCCTAATGCATCGTTTTCTCTTCTGTCCATCTCTATCACTGCAAATACAAATAATGAGAGCCAGATGCTTCAGAGGACGGTGGCTACGACCTTCAGTTCACCTAAAGGGGAACTCAAGGAACAGAGATGCTCTGTCACCTCCTGTCCCCTTAATGATGCAGGCTCCGTGGGGCTGCAGTGGTCACCGGTGCCGTCAGACACCCCAGACCACTTTTTCCCCTTAGGAAAAGCTCTAGCAACCTTCGTGCTCTGGATTTCCCACATCTGGGTTTATTCCAGATGTTAAGACATTAATATATGGCATGCACTGGAATTTGGAACACTTTACAGGAATGAATTTGAAAGGCTTTCTGTGTCTCACACTGCTGGTATTCTGCTTTGACAAACACCTTGCTCTTGTACCCTGCAACACACTAACGAGCACGTGATGATATTTTCAAGGCCACCCTTACTTTATACAGAGCAGAAGGAGCAGCTGCATCTGTGATACTTCTTTTCTTCACAGGAGTCGAGTTTCTGTAAAGGAAGGGTTGAAAGTTTGGTGTAGATGTGAATTTAGTCAGGGCTGCAATACATACTTTGTCAAACTACCAGCTCAACCCAAGCTTTTCATGGAACTATAACTTTCTCCATTGCCCCTGGGAGTTTAAAAAAGGAGCATAATTGCTGTTTCAAGTGTCTTCAGACCAGACAAAGCATGTATTCAATCTTCCACTGACAGCCCAAGCCAAATGATCCAGATCCCCTCATCTGTACCTACTGCCAGCAGCTGTTTGCAACCAACATGCTCTTAGGACAGCAGACGGGAAGGGAAAGACGGAAAGGAAAGGGTCCATCATCCTCAGCAGAGCCAGAGCTCGGCTGTGTGCAGCCACAGTGGAGCCAGAGGCAGCTCCAGAGTTTTTAAGACACTTCTGTCTTCTTCTGACCCTGGGGCTGATGGGAACCAACCCAATCCACGGAAAGATTTTGAACAGCTTCGGGGTCAGTTTAAATCGTCTTAAAGAGCATGAGGCTCAAAAGACTGCAAAGCTGGACACAAAGTCTTGCGGCAAGAGAGGACATTTGATCAGATTTCTCCAGAAAAGGATGTTCTTGGGAAAATGTTTTCTGAAAGGATTTGAACCTCCCTTTACTGCAGCATGTAGCAAGCTTGTGTTACAAAGGACTGTCACATTAAGAGACACTTAATGGCCTTCCTCTCTTCAAAACCTCAGGCACAATTCACCACCCAGCCTGCTTTGTGAATAAGGACCAAATATGATGTTTATTTTATTTTACAGTAAATATTTATACAGCACTTCTCATGGGTATCTGCATTTTTTTATTCTTGATTTCTGGGAAAAAAAGAAAATAAAATGCTCCCCGCTTCAATGTCATGGGAAAACATGTGGAAATGTAAACCTGCTGTAGGAAGCAGGCACAGTGGGAGCTGTAATGGGAAAAAGGCAGGCATGGTTTATCAGCAGAATATGTAACATATACTGAACATCCGGCTTCCCAAGTAAGTTGTTAACAGTGCTCAATACAAATGTTTCTTGTTAAAGAATCAGATGTTCTTTTTTTTTTTTTTTTCAATAGCTCCAGTATGGTAAAACTGGTGCCATAAAGTCATTGCAAGAGACAGCAAACAACTTTGTTATCATAATGGGCTTTTTTTTCCCTCCTCCTTTTTTAAACAATGGCTCTAGCAGGTGGCATGTGGCTGAGACTGGGTCTATCATCATCTCCAGGGTGCCAAGACGTCCCTCAAAGTTTCTGTGGGAGGAATTTGTTGGTGGGATTTGGATTGTAAAGGCACGTGAGCATCTGCTGCCTGCTTAGGCTCATTACCATTGACACAATTAGCTCCTGCAGCTCTCGGCCCGGCAGCCAGAGCGGGGACTCAATTTTCTTGCCTCTCTGACAATGCTCATTACCATTCCTCTGAGCACACGGGTTCCTCTGCCGCCCAGACTGGGCCAAGGGGCTGTGAAAACAGATCATACCGAGAAACACTCGGGGAAGGAAGAGCAAATTGACATAATAGCCACTAACAGCCTAAAATCAACTGTCTTGCATACAGCACCACCGACAAACTTTTAGTGTGCATAGTAAGGGCTCTTTTCCCTTCTCTGTAAGTCACTTTATTCCTAAAAACCACATTCTGTGGTTTTATGCTATTGTATGCTTTCTGTAAGTAGCTTGTAACCTTTTTCCATGATTCAAGTGGTATTACACAGCATTACTGTTGTCCTTCCATACTGCCAACTACTTGCAAAGTTCTGACAAACTTTTTTTTGTCACTGTGCAGAGGAACAGTCAATTTTCTGCCTTTGAGTTAATTTGGAAACCAGACTAAAAAGTGAGATTTTTTGCTCCATACAGCATCACAGAAAGTAGGAGTTTATTGACATCTTCCTCTGGCAGCCACAGCCTAAACAAAATACTAACACGTATCTGCAGATAAAGACTTCACATTCCTCTAAGTGTCCTCACCCCACATAAAACTGCAATTATTTTATATTTCCTTACAATAGATGCTGCATAATTCCTCCTTGCTGGCCTTAAGTCCTTTTATTAAAGGACTACAAAAAAACCTTAGCCCATAAATGGAAAATTAGAGAAGTCACACATTTTTCAAATAAATCACCCGGCTAAAAGCAGAGAGGAGGGGAAGGAGAAAGTGGGAGAGAATTTAAACCGATCTGTCTCCTGAATACACGTCTTTGAACAAAGAAAACAGAAGGGCTTCAAGGCCTGAATCTGCAATAATCTTGCAGTTTTTGAATGTTGCATAGATAGAGATTTGTGACCTTACTGAAGAATATTAAATTAAACCAGAAATATATTTACCACAACATGTCTTTCCTGAGACTCAGCCTTTACTAGGTCTTTGTAACCCAGGAGGATGGAAAATATCACATTGAGCTGGGGACGAGGCAAAGGCATGACATTTGCTTTCATATGTTTTTAAAACTCAAGGAAGTGTTATTGTTTCCATAAATCATTACTCTAAGTTTATTTTCCTCAACCCCCTCCCTGTCTTGTTAGACAAAACATAAGCTGGGCATTGTCATCGCTCAGGGCTAAAAAGAAAGAAACGATGGCATTTTAGTGAGCTTCCAAAATGATGACTGTCACAGATTTAATCTCAGGTTTCAGGCAGCACGGTGGTTGTACAAGCCCGGAGCGCAGAGGAGAGGAGGGATGAGGGCCATCTCCCTCACTGGTGTCCAGAGCCCACGCTTGTTTGCAGAACTGCCCCAATTCCCCTGGCTTTGTCATGGAAATGCGAACCCTGAAAGAAGAGTCTATTATGTCAAATTACAAATTATATTATAGGGTTTTAAGTAATTGTTTGCTGACTGTTGTCATGCACATGTGGTTTGTTGGACGTTGATGTAATCATTTTGGCAAATTTCCACCAGCAAGAACCAGCCGGGGTGAACTCTTAAATCAGCTGCTCTGGGGGTTCACATCGTGCAATTAATGGGTGAAAGACTAACACAGACACCCTTCAAAGTTAATTTACACAGACCCATTTTAGAAGTAGTGCATTGTGTCTTAACTCTATGAAATGTATTGTGGACATATTAGCATTCATAAAACTCATTAGAAACCCATTAGTTCAAACGAAAGATTTCTGTATACATAGCTCTTCCTTACTATAAAATTTAACATTTTTATGACTAGGAAAATAAACATAAAGAGTATACAAAACATAGCAAAAATATGTGCTCTGTTTTTCTGCAACCATTTGAGTAAAGTTTTCACCCATCAGAAAGATTTTTGTTTTAACCAGACATCAACTAAAAAAATATGCAAGACTATTACAAAATAACCTTAACTTACTGGAATGCATTCTCTCACCAAGCTACATAAATATGGGTACACCCTTTTTTTCCCCCCTAATTTTGTGATCCAAAACATCTATGTCAGATCCTGGAACACTTCAATATGATGTAATGAAGCAGCTGGCCTTTCTTTTTAATAAATTCACTAAAACAGTAAATAGCAATATTGTGATGACTGGAATTTAAAGCATTAACTGACATGCTTACTTTCCAAATATAGCTGTGTAGTCTTTTCATTGAACTAATTTGTAGGGTTTATATATATACATGAACACACATGTATTTGTATGTATTTTTATATATATAACATTTTTAGAGAAATAAGAAGTTGAGTAAAAAGAACTTCATAATGAATCTTAAGCTTCTTTTGCAGTTTTCAAGTATTTATAATTGTTGTTCATGGGTATACTTTTTCTTAAAGCATCCATGCTATTAAGATATTGGTCTTTTGTTTTGTCCTTCCGCAGGCTTCTATCACAAAATGAAGCCATTAAGCAAATGCAGAATAAATCAAGCGAACACAGTATGACATATGGATAATTTCCATTACAGAAGTTCAATATATAGATAAAAGGAGAACTTGATAAAAATAAATGGCAGAGTCTAAGTGGATTTGGTATATTGCTGTCAGGATTAAGTGTTACACAAGTTAAGCTCTACGGCAATGTTTAGTATTATTGCTAGCAACCGTTCTCCTAGCCATCCTGTATTGTTTAAACACTGACTTTTAATAGCTTCTATAACATAGCTCAAATATATTTTTTTTGAGTACCTTGGTAAAGAAATGGTTGAGCAGTTAACAATAAAAATCCCTCGCAATTTGTCACTTGGATTCTAAAAGCTATAAAACCAAGTGATAAACGTACAACGCACACATTAAGAAAACCTCAGTGTTTTGACAAGTTTGATATTTTTTGTTGTTAGCTTTGCTTTATGTTCACTTTAGACAAAACACCTGCACCAGTTTTAAAACAGTTAAGTAATATGTACTCTGTCATATGTGCTATGAAAGCTAACAGCATGTGTTCCCCCAGGTCTGCTGTGGTTTGAAATTAAACCAGGGTGCTTTCTTTTTCAACTGTGGAAACTTTTTTCTTAAGCAATTACTATTTCCATTAGGGATCACATCAGCTCATTTAGGGATGTCAAAGAACCTCTTCCTAAACTGACTTTAATACCAGCTTTTGCTTATAGCTAATGAACATAAACACCAATCTCTTTGGTGAGCTGAGCATGAGAAGGACAAAATCTGTTGACTCAGGTATCTACGTGTGCAGATGAGCTAATGGTTTAATTGATTCCAAAATGCATATCACTGAATCCAGATCAAGTTTAAAGGAAACGCCCAGATTATATGGATGTCTCGTATCTGCAGCCAATAATATTTTAGGAGTTTAGTTTTCAGAGTTTCTATATCCTCTTAACTAAGTTCTGATCATATTCTCTTTCTGATATCCACCTGTATGAAACACCATTCAACCACAAAAAGCAGTTGATCTGTTGGTAATTCAACATGGTTGCAATCCATAGGTAGCACTTCAAGCAGACATTATTCTTGTAACTACTCCTCAAGCTTTATTTTAGTTCATTAGTGTCTGACAGCCCAGGGTAGTTTGATTTGTCTGTGCTCACTTGGCCCTCTCTGGCTTTGATGGATGTAAAGATCTCTTTCTTACCTTTCAGTTCACTGGAATAAGGCTAAAAACCTGGGGGCTGCAGAAGGAAGTACTGTGTTTCTGGTTTACCTGGATTGTATGTATTAACTGACCTGATTGCCTCTGGAAAGTCCGTGTCCTGAAATACCAGCAATTGAGCCAAATTCTGCTGCCACTAGTGAGTGCCTGGGAAGTACAAGTCCCTCCTTTTAACAGGATTAAAAGAAGGAACTAAACTCTTTTTCACTGAATGACTCCTGCCGTGGGCCACATTCGCATCTCATTTGCCATAACCAAGTGTAACTGAAGGGAACTCCATTTTTTATAAATTCATTTTTTTCTATGAAACACAAAAGAGGTGTTTGGACTGTAACAGCAATAACACACCTGAAACAATATGTCTTTTTACATAATAGGAGAGGAAAAAAAACCCTGAACCTATGTAAGTCCCATCCATGTGGAAATGAGAACAAAATGATTGACCTCTGTTCTCAACTGAGGTATATCCATAGTCTCATGATTCACACGTTTATGAAATCAGAAGGACACTTCAGAGATATTTCCCTTTGAAAATTACTAGTCCTGATATCTATTACTAGGTTTAATTTATGATACCCCATAATCACAACAGTGAAATGGAGATTATCAGGTTTGTCATTGTATGTATAGCCAAATAGAGAAAAGAGGAAAAGAGTGCACTTCTCTGACATCTCATCATTAGTCTTTTGTAGGGCATCCAACCTACTGTAAAATCTATTTGCAAAACACAAATTTATCATTATCATATATGGATTTTATTATGTGTGCTTTCTTCCTAACTTTGTAAAAATATGAAAGCCTAGTGTATTTTAAATAAAATGCATGCACTGCGCATTTAAAGTAAGCATCATAACTACATCAAGAGGAAAAAAAATATAATAAAACAAAAGTCAGCCTTGCACTAAAGACCTATATTATTTTGCATTGAATCCTATAAAGTCAGCCTGACTTAGCTAACAGACAAGTGCTATTATGTTACCTTTGTCCCATCCTTCCTAACACAGTTTTTTTCATTAAAAACTGAAAAAAGTACTGCTTTGTAGCAGTTTTCAGTTCTCAGGCTCCCAGTAGGTATGTCTACCTTAGAAATGGTATATGCCATGTAGTAAGGCTGACTCTGTGTTATTATGCAACATTGCTCTCACGGTATTTTGACCACATACTACAGTGGTAAGGAACTGACAGACAAATCCAACCCCACAAACACACAGCCTTAAAGTTATCTCTCAGTCCTAAGTATTTTCCTTGCTTCTGAATGCTACATCAGGTAAGCTTAATGCACATATTTTGCAGCCAATGTGATCTGAGATAGCTCCTAAAATTGATGGTTCACTCTGTTTTTTCAGTAGTTCTTTCTGCTTTTCAAATTAATATTGATGTATCTGATATATTCAGTTATCATAAAAAATAAAATGAAGTTACCCTTAAGATATCTGTTTCCGCAACTAACAAAACTGGGAAAGAAATAGGATTACATTTGTTTGGCTTATGGTTTGTGGTGGTTAAACAGTCCTTAAGAGGGAATATTTCTTTCCCAAATAATTAGACTTTTCTTCCATTCCCACTTGAATTTCCCCACATACTTTTTAGTTTTAAAAATTAGTAATTAAAGCCACTGACCATTCTCTTAGGCAGGCTCTACTGCTAAATTACTTTAGTGAATCACAGCCTGTTATGTGGCTTACAGAGTTGTTATGGCACACAAACGCTACAGACAATTACTATGGCAGCAACAGAGAATAACTACATAGCTAGATACGGACATCTACCTTGATATGGAAAATACATATGAAAAATCTATATATCAGTATTTTCTTTGAGATTTGACGAATATTTTTTTTCTTTTTCTCATTATTATCACTGCGTTTGATCTAGATGCCGTATGCTTTTTTCTTGCTTTATCAGATGAGTTGCTTTTGCTGCTTCTCTGCTGCTCATTGTGATTTGTTTTCTGAGACAGCTTAAAAGTAGCTTATATACATGTATACAGACATGTGCATGCATATATACACATATACCTTTCTAAAATTAAATAGATTATTGATTGTTCCCCAGAAGCCCTTCCATTCAAAACGGGTGCCACACTTGGGGCTTTCTTCCTTGTAATTTTGTTAGTAGAAAGGGGAGTAGATTCTTTGGTAAAATGGGTAATTTCTGTGGAGGGCTTTATCAAGTCTAAAACTTTGATCTTGTGATGATATTTCATGGGAAGTGAAGAGAGAATGGAGCACTGCAGTGCTATTTTGTCTACTGTCTTTATGGCCACACTGGGAATTTGCTGTGTTCTGAATTCAGTGTACCTTTTTCAGGGCCAGTTGACAGGCAAATATACTCCTCAAAGTATAAACAAAAAAACAAAACAAAAAAGACTTGACAAAGGTACTGAGAAAGGATGTCATTTTTCCTGACCCTGCCCAGAGGACCAGATGCTGGGAGCCAGGACATGTGAGGCTCATTAACTCTCATCGAAGTTACGAAAGCTTGAAGCAGGAATGAACAAGATTTGAGCAGTGAAAACGTTTGGGAAGAGTCTATAAATCAAGAAAATACTTTGTTTGAAAGCTATTTGTTTTGTCACTTAGTATTGCAAGGAAAGGAAAGGGAAAGCAAGGGGAAAGGGAAAGCAAGGTAAATCTTTCAAGTGGGAGACACATTTCATGTCCTCATCTCTGGAAGGATGACTAAAGTCATGAAGTTAGGATATTCATAGAAATACAGCTGCTTAAATGTTTTAGTACAGAGTATAGTTTTGATCAGAAAATGTTGTCAGAAGCAACATTGGAATAAAAAAAAAGCAGACTTGGTAGGTCAGCGATTTTTAAAAATATATATCATTAAATTACTCCTGAATCACTGCATTTATGAGCAGCAGAAAACCAGGGAACAAGCTTTAATTGGAGCAAGTTTAGATCCAAACAGAAACAAATGCCAAGGTGTGGAAATAGCCCTAATGCCAAAAAGGCCTCACAAGCTGGCTGCAGCCAAACAAGTACAAATGATCAGGAGAAATAAAGGACATTTAATGCTTCAGTGGCATTAGCCAGTTCCCATCGCTTTAGTCTACATAATGATTAAACCTGGCAATGAATAGTTGTTTTATAAAGCTTACACTACACAGGGAAAAAAAATCCTGAAAGTGGCCCGATGCCTTCTTGGCCAACCTGATGTTTGTCTTTGGAGTGATCTGCTTGTGAAAACTCCCATTACTTAAATACCAGCTCAGCCTTCGTAGCTCAGTTATAATAATTGATTCCTTTTAAAACTAAAACAGGAGATTTTTTTTCTTTCATTTATAAAAGCTTTACTTTTGAAAAATCGATTATTTATACTCCAGAACAATTCTAGAAAAAAATTTCATTATCATGATTCAACACTAATTCCCACAACACAGCTGAATTATTCTTCATGCTGCCCAGGTACTTGCAGCAGCACTCCTAGAGCCTTTTAGAAAGTCTACTTTTTTGCCAGTTATATTTTTGTAAAACCTAATAGAGTATGACCCAATTTCTCTATGTACACGGATGTATTTTACCTCAAGGAATAAGTTGCCTGAAAGAAAAACATCCTGCACACCTCCTCGACAAAAATGTGAATTCAGGAAGACTTCATCTCTACCACTTGTACGGCCCAGCCAAGAACCCACTTGGGTTCTGGTGGTGATGAAGGATTCAAACGTCTCTCAATATTGTACACAGGTACAAAACCTCATTCACACAAAAGTCACATACATATATTTTTACTATACTTTACAAACTCAACTTTTCAACGGCATCTTATTGATTTGTAAGAGAGGCATCTGACCTGAAAATCCACTTTGTTCCTATGTGGGTGAGATGAATGGCAGATTAAAAGGCAATAATTTCCTCAGAGAAAAACACACGGTGAGTGGAGAACAACTTCTGGATTTGAAGACCTTTATTTTACTTCCTAGAAAAAAAAGAGAGAGAATTTATGAGAAAATAAA
>JAOXJM010000033.1:12373178-12383622 GCA_026413425.1 Tringa solitaria
CATTGCAAGAAAGTCTGATCAGCATCACTTTTTTGCTCTGTAATAAACACCAAAATGATGACGTATACTGCACAACAGAGGCATGTTGCACGTATATGAATAGCAGAAGTGTGCAAAAGTTTGCATATGTGCCATGGGTGACCAAGCATAGCTCATACTGTTACAGCTGAACGTATACATGGAGTTGCTCCCAGGTTCTCTCATCTACAGTCTGAAATTCTGTATGTAGATAAGCAGACTGTCAGGAAAGACATTAATAGGACCATTATGGAACAAAAGTAAGATGCTGGTGACAGAGAAATTTGATATTGTTAGAGAGGCAGAATTAATTATTGTCTTACTACTTCCAGAGAAAACTAAAGGTCACATCCTGAAGAATGGAAAGGTGTAATGTTAAAAGGTTTTATGATAGCGCTACAGCAGACAGACCACCAAAAGTATCTGAAGTTTGCAAGGCTTTATAAATGCAAGTAAATGACTACTGATGATTGAGGAGAAGAGAACAGAAGAACTTTTTTATTCTTGCTTAATCCTTGATAGTCTGAATTAGTGCCCAAACAGGGTCAGTAATTTAGAACTGATATTTGCGAGCAAAATCCTAAATGAGTAGTACAGACCTATGCACTCATTAACATTAAAGGAGAAATATCAATAAGAAATGAGATACTTACACATAATTTAGAGCTATTTGAAATTGCTGAAGGCAGCATAGTTTCAGGAAATAAATTTTTCCTTCACTGGCATGTATTCTGGCCAGAGGGAAGAAGAATTGAATTAGCCTGTGGGTAAAGGCAAAAGAGAATTTTAAGGAGGCTTTGAATTAGTCCTAATCTACAGTATGGATTCTCCTTGAATTTCAAGCTCATAAATCATTGTGTTCTAGGCCAGGTTTGGGATAATTTCTTGGTAGATGAATGAAGGATTCAGTGGGAATTTGTTTAAAAGTCAGCCATACTAGCATGTTAGCAATTCAACCAGCTCTTCATCCTTACCAAAGACTTTTATTTTACATATATTACAGAGCCATGAAAGTTATCTGAATCTGTGCAAGCAAACATAAAGGTTGAGTTTTATTAGTGATGAGCTTTTCATCAACTCATGACAGTCACTGTGATACACTGTCCGGCTTTGAGGTAAGCTCTGAATTTCTGCAGTGAAATGCAGTGTTTGAGGAACTACTAGCCATCAGTGGGATAGCAGAAGTTCTACTATGTCTTGGGTAGTTCCTGTTGTTTCAGGACACTTTATTACTTATAAGCCAAAAAATGGATTAGAGTAGGAATATTTTATCTTCAAAAGGACTGTTGCTGAGGGAGAAATGAAGGTATGTTAGCTCAGGTTTTTCAGAAACTGTGTTGGAACAACAAATGAGGTAGAGGTTCATATTATCAAAGATCCTTTTCAACTGTTTGGTTTCTCAAGAACAGTGAGAGAAATTCAATGGGAAATAAGACAGACACAGGTACATAAAATATATTATTGCTTTGAACTAGGACAGTTGTAAACAGAAAATCACTGCAGAAGCCTCAGCTCAAACCACCAGACAGCAGAACAAGCTTCATGCCTGTTACTATTCAGTATCTTCTTCTAAATGTTGTATCTTTCCATCTTAACTCATATAACATCTATATTACCAAACAAATGCTGGAGGTTCATGTCTCCAACTCTACCCCTCCTCCTTGACTTCCAGATAATGAAACAGTGCACAAAGCAGTTATTAGATTAGCTAAATTTAGAAGGAACTACGAACTAATTTTTCTAAGTGATAAAGCTTTAAATGACAGGGTAAAAGATGTGTATTTCCAGACAGCCTAAACATCTTGTGGACAAAACAAGAGAGAATAGTGCTGCCAAGAAAACTTTGTCCATACTGTAATAATAAGAGAGAAGAGAAAGTGCAATAAATATATTAGATTCAGAAAAAGCTTCTACAATAGTCATCACCAGGAAAGCCCTTCCCATCCATTTCTGAAACAAAACAAAACAAAACAAAAAACCAATCAGAGTAGAATATTATACTTCCCATCAAAACCTGAGAAGCAACCAGCAAAAGCAATTTTGATTGGTCTGACTTACTTTTGGCAGGCTGTGAGGTCAGCAGAGACCAAAGAGGTGTCTCACTGGTGCAGACACAGCCTGGACAGGTTTACTGTTTACCATAGCTACTGGTATTACATAGACTTGGCACACTGCAATCAAAGTTTCAACAATCAAAAAGCCACATGCATGGAGATGCTGCTGAATTCACAAACTAGACATTACCCTAGAAGAACAGATATCCTTGGACACGATTCCTATCTGGAAGAAGCAGGTGATCTTTCCTATATATGGCACACTAGCATAAGCCAAAACTCTTCCCTGCACATTTAAAAAAAAATAGTTCCCTTGACCCATGTAGAGTTAGGATTTCTTTAACAAAACTTTCTTTATTTCAGTCATAGAGCTGTTAACCTGGCATGAAAACAGAGGTGTAGAGGTATTATCTTTTCATCTCAGCAGTGACTGGCTCAATAATTCTCCTAATACTCCTGTCATGATTTCAGCACATGGAGAGAAACCGAGGAAGAGACCCATTAATACATTAGTATATTAATAGCATAAATAGTAGTTTATGGTATATCCAGCCACCTGGATTTCCTTATCCAGACTTCTGAAAATATATTAAGAACAAATTCAACCCTTTGTTGGTTTTATTTTGCATTTTTCTTTCAATGTTAATTACATTAAGTCTTGAGCAGTAGCTTAACAGAGTTTAATTGTTTGTTTTCTCAGAACACATTGTCTCTTGAGAGCCAGAGATCTTGCTTGTTGAAAGTATTTGCATGTCTTAAGTAGATGATGGACTTTAAAGGAACTGGATGTAGTGAAATACCCTCGTGAGGGAGAGCTTATAGATGTCCCTGAGATGGTGTTATTTAGAAGTAGTATTGTATTTCCAAAGATATTAGATTGGTTGTGCTAGGTGTCATGTTTTTGTCTATAAAATATGGAAATTATTTCCAGGTCTGGAGCTGAAAATAATACCTGGGTGATATATTCAAGAGTGTCTGTACTTGTGTCTCAGCTAGTAATCACGTTTATAAGGCTGTCACTATTGGTCTTGGTTTGAGCCCTGTTAATATATATGTATTCTTCAAAAGAGAACTACAACACAACATTTTCAAGTCTTGCAAAGTAAACTATCATCTCCAATGCCTTAGTGTTAAGAGATGGAAAGTGAGAAACGAAAAGACAGGGAGCTGTTTCTCATTAACTATTGTAAGATGTCAGCAAGATTAAGGTGTCAGGGTATAGAAAGATGAAGAAGAAAAGAATTACTTAGCAAATAGGCATAAATGAATATAAAATGTGAATAGAGGGTTCTAGCTCCTTCTGAGGGTAAAAATAGGCCAGTAGACACTATATTGTGCTACAATCAACTCATCCACTCAATCCTGACCTTCATCCTTATAGGTGAGACTAGCGGGAGCAAAATGTTACCATATAGCCAATGCTGGGAACTTTCAGAACCATTTTTTTCTGAAAAGAAATGAATATTCAAAGGCCCCTTTGACATAATGAAGGTTAAACCCCATATAGAGTTTTGCAGGCCCATGTGAGGGCTGTCTGACTGGGCTTTAAAAAAAAGGCCTGAGTTCAGTCTGTCTGTGAGCTGCCTGGCAGCTACGTGGCCATGGTCAGTGCAGGGCTGAGCCCACGTTTAAACTGGTGAGAAACGGAGCATTACGTTGCATCTGGCAAAAGCAGCTACACAAGGTAGGCAGAACAATAGTTCTGCCAGAAAGCAAATGTCATATAGACATATATACGCGCAGAGAAGTCGCTTGCCTGCAAATTATTTCACAACTGACTCTTAGAAACCACTTCAGGTATTGCCAGCTAATGCATGCAAATTGCCATCTACGTACCTGTCATCTTGCCTGGAAAATATTTTAGTTCAGTTAGTGAACAGTGTTTGCTGCTGTACCTAAGGAGAGAAAGACACCATTTTAACTAACGGACAAGCAATTCCAGGCAGAAACTGCTGTTAAAAACCTGCTTTATAGAAGGAAAGGGGGAAAAAATAAGGTAACAAACAATTTGTTGGCTGACAACAAACAGTATAGTAGTAACATGGTACCACTTCAGGAGATTATCATCATTCTTGTGCAGATGAGATTTAGCAAATTATGGACAGCATTTTTGAGTTGCTTTCACCTAAGTTTAATTCAGAATGGTCCAGATTCACAAGCAAGTATTGTAAGAAACCTTTGTTTCTGAAACCTAGGACCACTTCTAACACCTTGCATTGATTTAAATTATGAAACAATTTAGCTAAGCTAATGTAAAACCCAATATAATTACTTTTTATCAGATTTATGCAGATAGAAAAAGATATATCTGTTCCCTCAGCAACAGCTTCAGTCCAGAAGTTGTGGAGGCAGAGAATATTAGCTTGTGCCCAGCCTTCAACAATAATAGTTATATAGTTTTGAGACTGAAGCTGCTAGAAGGCAGCTATGTACACACTGCTCAGAGATAACCCTAAATCACACTTGTAACATGGATGAGATAATTTAGTTTCCACATAACATTAGAAAAAGTAATAACTCAATACCTCAAACCCAGCACAAGATATCTACGTCACACTTTGATTAAATTGACAAAAAAATTGGTATCTTATGTCTCCTTCTACCAAGGTACTTGCAGTCAATATGTAGATCAGGAGTGAATTTGCTTTCCATTTAGCGGGGTGCCATTTGCTGTATGGCTGATAACAATGCTAGTGATTTCAAAAAGATAGCAAAAGAAAGCTTCATTTTGATGGCTGAATTCATAGCCCTTTGTTACCCACATTTATAAAGGTGCTCTTTGCTATGCTTTCATCTTTTTGTTTATTTGGTTTGGAAATGTCCCTCTCTGTTCCACTGTGCTATAAAAGCTTCGCTCTGTTTCCCATCTGCTGTCTTCAAGAGATCAATTGTAGAGCATTCATCAGTGGAAACATGAGGCTTTTAACACAGTTTCTCTGAAATTCATCTTGCCAATCACATGCAAACTGGAATGGGTCAGTTTTCATCAGCCTTGGCATTAAGACTCTGTGCTCTCCCACGAGCCCTGTCCAATAATTTAAGAGGGGTGGGAGTGGGAAACAAATTATGTGACTATTAATTCCAGTTTTCTTGTTCAGATGCCAGTGCATCAAAAATAGATCTCCCTGGGCCAGAGCACTTCGTCATGTTATCTGGAGTAATACTAGTTTGTGAATTATGTCTGGTTAGTTTAGTGTCTCAGTTTGGTCACATTAATCTCTTTGACCACTGCCTTAATCACTGAACTCTGCCATCTCATTTTTCCTCTTGCAGAAAGAAGCTGTCTGACTTTTTGTCTGGTGCCTGGCACAGTGGTTGCTCTATTGACCCCATAGTAGTCAGAGGAACCCAGAGGTCTTACAGGCGGCAGCGAGACCAGCCACAGAGGGTACTGTCTCATCATGACCATGCAAATAGCACAGTAACCCCAGATGATGTAAGACCTCCCCAATTCATGTACCCTAGAAGGTTAACAACTTGCTGCCTGTCCGAGCTGCATGAACACAAGAAAAAATAATGAATTCCTAGACAAAAATTAATTTTTAATTACTAGAGAATTCTGTATTTATACACATGATTTACATCAGCCATGAGATGCTTCTCTGTTCTTGTACTGATAAAACAGCCAGCTAAGCACAAGGCAGTGACTGTGTATATATAATCCTGATGAGACCATGATGCTGGTATAATTTGAATCTATGTCCATTTGCCTTCGGTGTTCAAATAATCCATAGATCAGGAAATTCAATTGATAATTTTGGTAAACACCTTTGAAAAATCCATACAGAAGTTTCAGAATACATCTGTATTATTTGCAAATAAACCATCCTGCTATCCATCATCCAGGACTAATTCTGACTTTCTTGTTTGTAAAAAGAAATACTTCAACATGCTTCTTAAACTAATAAGCATTAAAATATGTTTTTACAAAAACTAAAAGTTGTATTTAAGACACATCCTTTTTCTACTAAATGTGTGCAATTAAGACAAGCAAAAAAGTCTTTCTACAATGGAAATCTATAAAATCTATAAAAAGTCCTCTGGGGTTTTATAACAGCTCTCTCTTCTCATTTTTATATATTTCCTCTGTGTGTTTATGCATCACAGGTAAACTTTGTGCATAGAAATGAAATAGCTGCATTTGCATTTCTGCAAATCTAGGTTTGATTTAAGAGATACAAAGACTATAAATACATCTGGGTACACAACGGTCTTCTGTTCTGATAACAAAAAATGCATTTGTGATGTGATTTACCACCTAATAAAGAAATTGAGAAAGAAAATAAACAAATACAAATTAAAAATGCAAAAAGGGAGAAAATAATTGTGAAATATCTTTTAATTGTTAAGGAAGATATAAGAGATAGTCTTACAATGGAGATTCATAAAAGAATACTCTCATTAAGTAAACAATTGAAAGTCAGAAAAAATGCATATGTCAAACAGATGGGGCTGTCAGCAAGAACATGGTGGAGCAATGTGTTGAGATGATTAAAAAAAGAGGCAGAAAGTAGGAAATAACATGATAAAATTATTTCAATTTAAACAGGAAAGAAGGACAACATTGCAAATTCACAAGGGAAACAAGAAAGTATTTTAGCTCTTCTTGTGACATATTGAGTAAAGATGCATCAGCAATACCAAATTACTGCAGCCGTATGATATTTATTAGAGAGGAAATTAGGATTGCAAATGGCACCAGAAATAATAAAGATTTAGAACAGGTCTTCAATCTGTATATGCCTGATGTCCACAGAACAGATACACTGAAGTATTTACAACAAAGAATTCAAGTAAAAATAGGTTGAATTCTGGAACTATGGGAGCCCTGAAGTTCCTGCTGAGCTGTCAGTGGGTATGTTACTGTTATACAAGGGAGACACAGGAAATACAAAGTCGTCAACAATGCTTTTCAAGTATTCAAAGGTCATGAGGAAAACCATCCTCAAACAACAACATGTTGGTTTGAGAGCCATAGGAGTCTTTTAAAAACAAAATAAAACCTCCTATTCTGATTTCTGAACACTGAGGGATTCACACAATTTTCCTCCCAGCTTTTCTCATCAAAAAAGATCCAGAATAATCCTTTTTCTAAAATTGACAATGAAAGACAAAATTCCCACAGACCCATGTGATTCCAGAAACTGGGAGCTCAGTAGATAGATTGCCACTAACTTGTGTTAATTAACAGCTTTGAGTCACTGTCCAAATTCAACTGTGTTTTCTGAAAACATTGGCTTTAGTACAATATATATAGTATTTATAGAAAGAACAATATACATACATATAGTATGTATAATTTATGTACATTATCTATACAACTTAGTACAACACACAGCAGATGTTAGAGATATGTGTGCAACGCTAGACGTAGGGCTTCTAAATTTTCAAAGAAAAAGAAAGTTCCTGCCCGAAAGACTTCTCCAGGGTGGGCTCCTCTCCATGGGCCACAGTTGCTGCCAGGAGCCAGCTCTGGTGTGAACTTTCCACATGCTGCATCTTTCTTCAGGGGACTTCCACCTGCTCTGGTGTGGGATCCTCCACAGGCTGCAGGTGGATCTCTGCCCCATTGTGGACCTCCACGGGCTGCGTGCCTCACCATGGTCTTCACCAGGGGCTGCAGGGGTATCTCTGCTTCAGAGCCTGGAGCACCTCCTTCTTCACTGAACTTGGAGCTTGTTTTCTGAAAGGTTGTCTCTCACATTTTCTCACTCCCTTCTCACTTTACTGTGTACCATTTTTAACCTTTTCTTAAATACTTTATCATAGAGGCACCACCAGCATCACTGGTGGACTCCGTTTTGGCCAGCGATGGCTCCATCTTGGAGCCGGCTGGAACTGGCTCTGTGTGACATGGGGGCAGTTTCTGTTGTCTTCTTACAGAGGGCATCACTGCAGCCCCACACCCCCTCCTCCGCTACCAAAACTTTGCCACACAAAACAAATATAGTTGCAAATCAACTAATCCTCCTCTTCACCTTTCCTCCCACCACAGAGTTTCCTCATTCCTCCTGCTTCTCCTGCCTGTTGACCAGACAGACCTCTAGAGACAGAAAACTAGGACAGAGTTAGAAAATGAGAAGCAGAGCAGTTACGGTGGATCAATGGAAGTTAGTGGTTTACATTGTAGCACACTGATTAAAGTACCTTCACAAAATGTGTGGAAGGACAGTCTCCTGGGATTTATCAATCTCAGCATGCTACAGAAAGGGTGATGTACAATTTCTTTCTTATTCCTTGGTGACTGTTATACAAAAGCAATACTCCTAATAGGGTGAAGATCAAAGAAAACCATCCTCTTACATTAAGTCCCAAGTGTATCTTTCTTTTCTTGGTAAGGAAGATAGAAATATCAAGGGGAAAGATTCAGTAGCTGAGCTACTGAACTGTACCCATCATGCATCCCATGGACCAGTTCCCTAGGAGATCTCCAGTAGGGTATTTAAATCTCCCTCTCCCTGGGGCCACACTTCAACCCAGCAGCTGAATCCCTTTCTCTTACCTTTTCTTGTGCCTGCTTTTTCTGTGACATATAGTGCACTGGTGAACGACTGGGCTCACAGAAATCTTCACTAACACCAGAGGTGGTCTGGCAGCCACAGAAATCTTTGCAATCAATTGAGTCATTAGGCTGTCTAAGATTGTAGGCATTAATAAGAGATCTTTTCATTTGCTTGTAACAATGACAACGAATATAAGCTTTTCTCAGATCTTTTCCCTAACACAGCAAGAATCTCAGGGCAGCAGGACTGTGTGAGAGCCAGGGAAAACTTCATGTGTACTCAGATAACAGACAAATCAGTGGAAGTGGAAGCTACCAAAGAATGAGACACAGATTGAGACATTCTTGAGGTAAGAGTATCTGATAGATGAGACAACGTCAAGGACTTGAACTCCTCTTACTCTCCCTTCGTTGCTTTTGATGATTCGTAGAAATAGGCCACTGGACCCTCGGTCTCACTCAGGATGACTCTTTTTATGCCATGCAGTTAGTGGAATGAAGACAGTTAAAAACTTTTTGGGGGTCTACCAGCCTTCATCCAATGGGAAGCCAGGGTAATTGGGCAACAATTTTTTGGCCTGTGCTCTGCAAAGATCATACTGCATGTTAGGAAAACTGTTCTTCAGTAATCACTGGGAGCAAAGCAATTTGACATTCTGAACATTCATACTTTAAATCTTAGCAACATGTAAAATGTCCCTTGTATAAAATGTGGTGGGCTGACCTTGACTGGCCGCCAGGTGTCCACTAAGCCACTCTATCACTCCCCCTCCTCGAGAGGACATGGGAGAAAATACAATGGAAAAACTCATGGGTGAAGGTGAGGACAGGGAGATCACCCAGCAGTTACTGTCACAGGGAAAAACAGGCTTGACTTGGGGAAATTAATTTAATTTTATTGCCAATTAATAACACAGTAGGGTAGTGAGAAATAAGAACAAATCTTACAAGATTTTTCCCCCCACCCTCCTCTTCTTCCCATGCTAAACTTCACTTCCAACACTTCTACCTTCTCCTCTCAAGTAGCACAGGGGGATGGGGAATGGGGCGATGGGCCATTGTGATAAGTTCATAATGTCTGCCACTCTCCCTCCTCACTCTTTTTGCCTGCTCCATCAGGATCCCACCCAGTCCTTCATGAACTTCTCCATTGTCAGTCATTCCCACAGGCTGCAGTTCTTCAAGAAATGCTCCAGCATGGGTCGTCTCCACAAGGTGTAGTCCTTCAGGAACAGAGTGCTTCAGTGTTCTTTCCCCATGAGGCCACAGGTCCTACAGCAAACCTGCTCATGCGCAGGCTCCTCTTCATGGGGAAGCTTTCTGCCAGGAGCCCGCTCTAGCACAGGTTCTCCATGGGATCAAAGCTTCCTTCATAGCACATCCACCTGTGTAAGGTCCTCCAGGGGCTACAGGGTAGGTATCTGCTCCACAGTGGACCTTCGTGGACTGCAGGGCGACAGCCTGCCTCACCATGTTCTTCCCCACAGGCTGCAGGGGAATCTGTGCTCTGGCATCTGCAGCACCTCTTCCCCTTCTTCTTTACTGACCTTGGTGTCTGCAAGGTTGTTGCTCTCACATATTCTTACTCCTCTCTCTCACAACTCCTATGCAGTGTGCTTTACCATTTCTTAAATTAGTTGTCACAGAGGTGTCAACAGCATTGCTGATGGGCTCAGCTTTGGCAAGTGGTGGGTCCATCTTGGAGCTGGCTGGAACTGGCTCTATATGACATGAGGACAGCTCCTGTCATCTTCTCAGAGACCACTTCTGCAGCCCCCCACTACCCAAACCTTGATACATAGAATCACAGAATCCTCTAGGTTGGACGGGACCTTCAAGATCATCTTGTCCAACCATCAACCTAACTCTG
>JAOXJM010000033.1:12383722-12399709 GCA_026413425.1 Tringa solitaria
AAACACAAGCACCTAGATACTGTTGTATGGTATCAACTCTCAAGATATTTTAGAAACTAGCCTGCACAAAATGCAAGAAATATTGGGTTGCTTATAATATCTATTTATCTAGAGGCCTTTAGAATGACATTTTATCAGAGAAATAAAAATGTACCTTTTAGTTTTTTTCTTGGAAAAGAACTCAAATGATTGGGTTTTATTTCTGCCATAAAGGAACAAGTTCCCCATGAAAAGGAGTTTTAGGGTAAAATGAGGACTAACGTACTAAAGACAGAAAAAAGTCTAGCACATTCCTTTCTCTCCAGTCCTACTTTGTCAGCCCTTTCCATTATTTGTCTTCTAAAGTTGCCTCTGATTTTTTAGCTTCCCTGATAAAAACAAGTGAGTTTTTTTCCTCAGAAACTAAACAAATAGATAAACTACATTCCCATGAGAAAGCAGTCCAAGTTCATGAATATATTCCTATCGCTATGGATTCCTTTGTGCTTTTGAAAATTGCAGAAGTCGATAAACCTCAGATTTTGAGAGAGAAACTTACTATGAACTGAAAAGCATAGTTAGGCAATAGCCTCCCAAAGATATGTCACAATTTTGAGAAGTGAGGATTTGATTTCTCCTTATATGGAACTTGTCTTAAAAATAGAAATATATTTATATGTTGTAGAAGGATGACATTCCAAGACACCGCATGATGAATTAGATGCACTCATAATGCTGGTAAGGGTGCTTCACAATTAATGCAGCTATATCTGAAGAATCTACCCATTTTTACAAGAGGGACTGAAGGAGAAAAGTTTTCCAAAAGACAGCAGCTACAAATAGCATACTTTTTCATGAACTCATATGTAATCAAAATTCCCAGCAAATCAAGGGATTTTTTAATAATACAATATAAGCCACTACTGGCTGCTTTTGAATCTGTTACAGAGGCTGCTACATTGCTCAAAATAGAGTAGAATAAAATTGTACAAACACTAAACTCAACTTTCTAGTAAGCAGATTTTAAAACACAGTATGATTTGTCCTAACAGGATTGTCTTCAGATGACAGCAAAATAAATAGAGAAGTAGGAGTATGGAATAGTTGGTGAAATACGAGACCTAATATTTCCAAGGAAAATCTTATTTGCTTGGACATGGCAGATCAGTAATAATTGGGTTTCCTCGTATACTGGCCATGGATGTTCCTTTGGGTATGCTAACAACTTTGTAAAATTCAATCTATTTCTCCATGAGGCTATGCCTGGAACAGATATTAAAAAGGAAGCTGAAATACAGATTAAGGGTCTACTTTTGGGGGAAGAACTGGGAAGAGCTAAGATGTGAATTGAAACCAATATTTTGTTGCCTAAACATCAACTGTGCTGAAAATGGTGAGAAATTTAGAGGAAGAGCTAATTTTGAAAGCATCGTCCTCAAGACAGTATGTAGCCCATCAGAACAGTAAACCTCGAACTGCCCTAAAAGAGCTTTTTCCAGGAGTTTAGTTACAAAAGTGTATTTCCTCAAAGCAAGTTGTCAGCAAGTATTCTGTTCAAATACTTCTGAGTTTCTTGTGAAAAGATACACCATAGATTCTGAGACAGAAATGACAAAGGTCAGTTCAAGAGTAGAAGAATATCTCAAGCTTTCTAGCTTTGCTTAGGCAGTCAGAGAAAGGAATATCTTTCTACATTAAAAAAAAAAAGGTCACAACAACCACTGTGTTAGTAGCCTGCTATATCAAAACCCCAGTGTTGACAGCATGCCCATGCCAATAGAAATGTGAATGAAATAGTGAGGAATAACTGCAGCTTACGAAAAGTCCCTGCTTATCACTGCTTGGGCCATTTGGCTCTGTCAGTGGAGAAAACATTGCTGTTGAGACTTGTTCTCAGTGCCCATAATCTCTCTGGCCTGTGACAGAATAAAAGTAGGACAGTTTCAAGAAATTGCATTGTCGCCTGGTCTTTGCTTTGTGAAATTCCTTCAGACATCAAGTACCATAAGGAAGGAAACTGCTACTCTACCTAAAGAGCATTCTCCTGAAGGGAAGGCTTAACCCCACAGTCTGTGCAGCACATGGTAGATATTTCTGCTGTTTGAAGAAGGAAGATTAATCTTATATGGGTGCCTTATCTTCCAGACATGGCAGTAACCAATGTTCAAAGCAAGACGAATCAAGGTTTTCCCATTTACTCAACGTGCAAGGACCCAAGCTGCATGTACATACAGATATAACTAGGTTACACTGCAGGTGCCTGCACTCACACACCTAACTTGTAGTACAGGTTCTGCCTATGCCAGGCAGGTCCTCCGGAGCTGTTGCTGAAGTGTAAAGGTTAAGCAAGTCTCTGAACGGGAGGCTGTGATTAGTCAAAAACAAGGCTGGTTTTAACATGGTTTACATTTAGGAGAAAAATACAGAAGAACATTTAAGTGTCATGTTGAGGTATCATGTCCAGGAGAGAACGTAACTCTCCAGGGTCCCAAAACAGTGGCAACTTTTTAATTCCACCCTAGAGCAATCGCCAGGTAGGCTGGGCAGTCCATTAGTGGAGATGGACTCATTTATTATAGCTTTCCTATTTATGAAATGGATAGGGTTTCTCCCTGTCCCTTACTAAGCTAATGATGTTTTTTTTAGTCACTGAATGTCTGAATCCCAATTGTCAAATCAGACGATGCTGGAAAGAACTTTTATTTCATTGCTGAAGTTGTAAAACGGATGAAGAGAACTTTAGGGTGAGCTATCATTCCAACTTAAGGAGAGCTAGAAGCACCACATAGCAGCTGTACTGGGGAAAAATGAAACTGAAACTTCTGCCTGGTTCAAGAGACTTAGAGGAGAAGTCTAAACTTCTGAAAGAATTACGTACTTTGAAGTAATGAAAAGTAAACAAATGGACCCTCTACCTGTTGCACTGGGTGGCAAAAAAAGCTACACTCGTCAGGACAATCAGGGCTGAGCATAATTTGACAGTTAAGACAACACTTAAAAAGTGTATTTGGGTTTTGCAGACAAAATGTAAAGAGCGGATTCAGTACATATACCCCAAATTGTACTTATAAGAACACCTCAGTAGAGCAATCACTATGTAATTATTTTAACTACCACAAGAAGGATATAAGGAATGTAATGTAGCTACATTGATGGCTCTCACATTATTATTTGCAAGAAATCCTATGAGAAAAAAAAAAAAGTCAAATAATGGACAGAAGGACTTGCAGAAAATATGAAAAAGTGCTTATGGAGTTAGGTACAATTTGCAATACAGATTGCAAATGAAATATACCGTGTGTTGATATTTTCTTTAGAATCTTACATTAAAGATGTAAATGAAAACTTTGAAGACGGGAACAAGAGAGTGAGAGTTGCTGCTGGGGAGAATGCTGCAGCTATAGGACATATTAGCAGCGAAAACATAGTGATTCCTAATCTCCAATTTAACACATTTAACAATAGAGACTAAATTGTTCACAAAATTGAAGCAGTTGATTGATGACCACATCTTTCAGTTGGGTAGGCTGATATGGGCTGGAGTGGCTGGGAAGTAGATTCCTCAATAAATGGAATGAGTAAGTCAATGAATAGCTTCATTATTGGCCCCTAAATTCTCTATCTCAAATTTAGTCACATTACAGATCAATCCAAGTCACATTTTCTTTCTCTGTTTTCCTTTACCAGAGTGGAAATCCTGGGAGTCCCGTTGAACCCAGATGAAGATGAATTTGAAATTATATTAGCACTGAATTCACATTTCACAAAGAAATATATATGGGTAGACAAAATGTATATAAACTTTGATTATCTTTCTTTTGAAAGAAATTTTGTGTATTAGCAAAAGTTTATATAGCTCTATCTCATTTTTCCCAGTAAAATCATAGCCCATTGGTTAAATTCACTGCTAACTCTCTGCAAGGGGGAAATTATGGTTCATGTAAGTACATTTTAAGAATTTCTAGGAAGATAGAATAGAAGTACGTGTAGGCAAGAGGCAGTTCTTGTGGAGCAATAAATCACATAATGAACATGGTCTAGGCTTGATGAATGGCAGCCATCTGCACCCTCCAACCTGGCTCCTAAAAGGTGCAGAATTCCTGGTGGTTTTATTTTGTTTATTCCAAGCTTACTGTACTTTCACAGTAGAATACACAACTTGCATTGTAATACTGGGTGCTGTGAAACACCTGCTATTTAAAGGGAAATTTTCTAAACTAAGAATGGCTCAAGCCTAAGTATTGCCAAGATTAGATTACGTTACTGGACCTCAGACACGTGATGCTCTGATTTGTTCAGAAAACCTTCTGCTGAAGGTATTCGAAAGGCAGAATAAATAGAATAAATAATAAAATCATAACTTTCAAGTGAACTTATCTTGCCCTTGGGCTGTCTTTGAAAGAGATAAATATACATGTTTTCAAAGGCTTTTCCAATGCTTAGAGTAATGAATGACATCTGCATTTGACTTATAGCACATGCATAGGGTTTATGTCAAGAATCATTACTACTTAAACTAGCATCATCTGATATTTCAAAAGAAAAAAAAAAAACTTCTCATGGCAGGGATTACGGCAATATGAGCTGAGGGTCTAAACTCATAGTCATGCTCACGGGTGAGGCTGCTTAGTCCACTCCGCTGTTAGGCGGCACGACTATGACACTCGTATCAGCTGAGCTCTCGAATTGGCAATTGTGGTTTCTCTGGGACAAGGCTGCTTAAGTAGCTTGTATTTGTACAGCACCTAGCACTGTGGTTTGTGCTGAAAGCACATAGTACAAATAACATATTGTAATGGTAATGAGTTCCTAACTGAAGTCTTAAGTCAAACATACCAGAAGTAATGAAATTAGATTGGAGAATGACCAATACTACTAATTGTTACAGCTGTGATAGATTTCAGAGTGTTGAAAATGTACATGGTTACTGCTATTTCTGGAGATAATGATTTTGAGAACTGCCTATTTCCTCTGTTAATCTCACTGGCTGATTAATGTTGGCTCTATCATTCTGAAGAATATAAATCAAGTAGTAACGTCAATCTGCCTTTTTAACAAGTCCAGGAAAACTGTTAAGTTTGATATGACAACTGTGGTGTCTGCTTAGTCTAACAGAAGTCATGGCAGAGAGTGCTAGAAGATTTCAAGTGTGTTTATTAATTTGATATAAAATGCATGAGAGAAGCATACAGAGTTACTTCTTTGTTTCCTCCTCTCAAAATTGCAACTGGGCCAGTAACTCTTAATACAAAGTTAATTTAGTCAAGATACTTGAGAGCCACTTGGCTCTGTTTCTAAATTCCTCTCTTTGTCCTTCGCAAAGCTCTTTGAAGTGTTACTCTGCGAGGTGGATGTTGTAATGAGCCTATTTCTAAGAGGATCAAAGTAGCAGAGCTGCCCAAAGCAGCATCAAAGATACACAACAGAGAGCCCTTTAATGAGCAAGAGGGACATGACTGTCTTTTCCCCAAAATAAAACCCTAAAACAGGATTTAGATTAAATATTTAAAATTGAAAATTATTTTATTTTGTCTGAAGCTCACTAGCAGAAAGCAAAAACCTCAAAGAGAAGAGGAGATTTCTCCAGCTGACTCTGCTAAAATTTAATGACTGTCATTTGCTCAACGCTTCACCATCACTTAATGAAGTCCAAATACCTGCGGCCTGAGCTAAAGGTGGCAGCGGCAGCCGGCACGGGCAGAGGCAGGATAGCAGCCTTGTGCTAGAGCAGATTCCTTTCCCATGGATATGAAAATAGAAAGCAAACATACGGCAGGAAGCTGCGGTGAAGGCTGCAGAGAGAGAAGACGGCTTGGAGGGGAAATGGGGGGGAAGGGTGGGAGAAAAAAAAAAGGAGTGGGAGGGAGGGCTGGACATGTAAATTATGTGCCAGGAAGTGAATTCCTTATAATGTCTCTTGCCAGAAGCTAAATCCTAGCAAATGTAAGTCATCTTTTTTCCCCCTTTCTTTTGCCCTTTCCTCTGTTCCTCTGAGGGTCAGGGAGGAAGGAGCAGGGACAGGAAGAGGGGCGATTCAGTGTTTACTTACTTATTGTGTGAGACTAAAGTGCTATATGATCCAGCTTTAACATTAGGAGGCATGTGACCCCATAAAAGTGACGAACAGGATAATATCCTGCTTCTCATTACCCACGGGTTTTCAAGCTACTTTATTTGGCCACGGGGATCTTTCAATGTGTTCTAGGGCTGAAATACCAGAATAAATGTGTTTCTGTTCAGAGGCTGGATGTCCTTATTACACTGTGTTCAGTAATGAAATGGGAGCTTACTTTATTTGACTTGATAGCTATCTGTGCAAATATTGCCTCTACTTAGGTTTGTGTTTGTTTAAGAAATCACCTACTCCATCTGTCAAGACTGCAGAAATGCATGCCACTGACCTGCACTTAATTTGGGGATAAAATAAGATGACTAAGGTTAAACCTGAATGTAGGATTGGGGTTTTCTTTTCAGAATTTAGCAGAAGCCATCTGGCAGAAAGTTAAAAATCCTTAGAAGCAAAACTTTGGCTGCTGAGCGAAGTACACTTCTAGCTTGTGAGAAATCAATGATATATGATGCAGAGAGCAGAATGTCTGACGAAACTGAAAACAAAGTAATTATACATTAACATTTACTGGGTATTAAGCATGAAAAGTAGCCCAGACTTCTTTTATCCTTCCCAACCCACACAGTTTGGGATACCATATATCTCAGCATGTGCAATGCTGTGGACAAAACCAGTACCAGTTTCCTTGAAGAACTCTCTAGGCAAAAGCATTGGGCGCTTCCAGATATAAGGAACACATATCTTCTGTCTGTCTCTCTCTATTTATTTTTTTTTTTTTTAATTAGCTGCAACACTACAATGGTTATGGAAGTTTGTACATCACAGAATTTTGTAATTAAGTGAGTAAAGTTAAGTAAGAGGTTGCTTTTCAGCAAAAGGTGGAGAACCCAGGAGTTTCCAGTGAAATAAATTGTTTGGGAAGCACCGCTTCCAATTTCCTTCCTTTACAAGGTACAAAGTAGACAGCTCTTCCTAGACCGCTGTTCTCTCTGGAAATGTAAATATCTAAGAATGCTTGTATCATACTGAAATCAGTAAGTCTTCAGAGCTTACCGACTTCCTGCACATGAGGATTTGATAACCTAACAACAGTCTGGGAAATTCTTGACCATTGTGACTTGGTTGACATTTTAATGGCAGATACAACTTCTAAGACATTGATAGCACATACACCTTCTAAAGTTGCCCACTGTGGAAATAGTATATGTACATAAACGTATATATACAACATGTATTTCATAATCCATATGTTGTGGGTACACCACTATTGAATTGCTTGAAAATATTTTCATGATACAAGTGAAAAGAGAAATTCTTACTATCCATGCACTTCTTTTATGTTCCTATTTCCAGCTCCTAGAATTTAAACCTCTGAAGAATATGAAGAATATAGTAATAGAAAAAAATAGTCTTTGCAATTTCAGGTAGATGTGAGATAACATAGAAACACAAAAACAAAATGAAAAAGGATATCAAACAAGGTATCCAGTTTTTAAACTTACTTGGATTGTTGAAGACTAGTCTCCACAAAGAGCATCAGTCAAAGCTTTGATTCACAGAAATTTGTGTGCAGAAGAGATGCACGACCTACATCATTCTACTTTCTTCATATGGTATGAAATATATTTGATATAAAGTGATTGTCTAGAGCTGTCCCACCTCAATGCCAGTTCTACATAGGGTCTTAAAAAAAAAAAATAATTTTTAGGAATTACTTACTCCCTGAATATTAAACCATTTTTGAGCACCAAGATTTCTACTGATTTCTTCTGCTTCAGTACCAAGTTCTAGTAGTTCCCTAACTCAGGAATAACAGCTTTTACATAAGAGTGTTTTATTTCCCACATGGACAGAAAGAATCCCTGAGATTCTTTTAAGCACTCAGCTTGTATTCTATTGATCTATTTTCATTACTAACACAGATTATATTTAAAATTAATACAATTAGTTTTAATTGGAAGGCAGAGCTCTACTCAGCCTTTACAAGCAATAATTTCTTAATAGTGCTAGTTCAAGAATTTTTCCTATACCTGTAGCTGGCTACATCTTGCTATTGGAAATTTTGGGTACCAAATGAAAAGTATGTTTCCCTGAAAACCATATGATTAGCTGGTGTTCTGGCATATTGCTCTCCAGGAATTTACTGTATTAGTTTAGTTAGACAGTATCTGAGCTATTTGCTGCAGTCTTGCTGATTTAATGCTGCTAAAATGAAGAGGAGAACATGTAGTAATAGGTGCTATATTAAGTGCTCCACAAAATCTTCCAAGCAACATCAAAACAACTTGCAACTTTCTCATGTATTAGTTTCAGTGTAAGCTTTCAGTACCATTAGTCATAGCTTTCAAATTTTTCCCTGATAAAAAGGACTTGGCAGCTACTAGTTTGAGTAGCAACTTCCTGTGAGTACTGTCAGTGAGATGCCTTCCTCCAAAAATCCCCTTATGCTAGGCAAGACTCAAGAACAGTTCCCGTTACCAAACTATAGCAAGGACCTACCTGAAGGGTGAGAACAGTCAAGGTACAACAAGCGCTGTCAGTTACTGCCCCTGAGAAAAAGCATAACAATAATTACCACAGGCTGTAAATACATCAGATTTTGTTTAAACATCAAATACACATATCTTTCTACAGACATCCCATATGAAATCTTACTGTCATTACAGTTATTGATAAGACATAATTTTTGTAAAATGATGAGGCACCTAATTATGCTACTTGAATGAATCTGATATAATAATGCTTTCATTGTCAAATACATATACGAATAACAGCAACTGAAAACCAATGCGTTTTGGCACTTCTTTGCTATCCAGAATTATGAACCGAGATGCTTGGGTAGAGCAATTCTGGTCTAATGTCCCATCAAATTATTTTCCAAAACAGTATATTCAATGAAAATTAAGATGGATGTCATACCCTTATGCAGTGATAAACATTAGTTCAGATTCCATGGCCTCGGGGACTCTCTGTAGCTGCAGCACCCGAAGAAAGATATCTTCGATGCTTTAGCACCCTTTTTGAAAAACAGGGCAAAACCACCCACGCACAATACAATTACCGCAGGTTTGTAGTAGGGATTCACAAGCAAGTTATACTGGAAATATTGTGGGGGCTGCTGAAATGTTTTTGGGTTTTTTTGCATTAACATGTTTTACCTACCTTTGAAGCACTGAGTATCTAGCTCCTTCTCTGCCTTTAAGAATAAGGAAGTTTTACCAGGTAGCCCAAATAGAATATTGGGAGAGTAATTATCAGAAACAAAGACATCTGTCAAAAGGAATTGTAATTTTTTTTTCATGCTTCTGATGTATACTGAGGCTGAGTCCTTATGAAAATCAGATTGTTGAATGATTTGCTTGACCTTGATAAAAACATTTCACTTCACTTGTGAGCCAAAGTTGTTAACCATATGATATTGCATAAACAGTTTACTTAGAATACAGAAAGGTGTTAACTGCTTTGACTATCTTTGATTAAACTTACAAACACTTAGTGTTAAGATTTTTTAGTCATACTCAGCTTTCTTAAGAAGTTTAAATTCATAGCTATAGCTATTATATTTTAAAATAAATTGTAAACCTGCTTACCTGAATGTCACAAATTGTGCTACAGTCAGTATAGGTCTTATGTGTAAATCAAGAGCTATTTGGTCAAATTCTGTGATCCTGTAAGACATTTAAAAATTGTTTAGATGATGTGTTTTACTAAATAATTTCCTTTACACTGTAAAGCATTCATTTAAACATAAGAATGCACTTTTTCATATTATTTACTTATTTATATTTCCAGTTTCCTTTCTAGAGGTATCACCAGGTTAAGGATTGGACAAACTCATAGTCAACAGGTCATCAAATGGACTAAAAGGGGGTACATTCCTGCCTAATCCTAAAACAGCTAAAAGCAGAATTCTGGTTGTCAAGGAGCTGAGAGGATCGGACCACTGGAAGTGCATAGGCTTATGTGTCCTTCCCTATGGTCATTCTAAGAAATAGTCCTGAGACAGACGGGCCACTGATCTGGCCCATCAGAGCATTTCTTCCTTTCTTAAGTGTGAATAATAATAGCAACAAGAACAACAATAATAATAATAGGTAAGCAAAAAAAAAAAAAGAAAAATATCACTTACCTATCTGTTCTTTTGTGTAAACTTGTCTTTCTCTTCCTACTAAAATAGCTAGAGAAGCGAATATTGAATAAATATGGCTGTGACTAACACTGATTTATCATGCAGGGTCACAATTTAGCCCAAATCCTGCTTTTCTCTTTTCAAAAAGCAGCAGCATTTTTAAAGGCAATTAGTAATTGCAGTATCTTTTCACTTGACAATATGAATTATTCCTAGCGTGGAAAAATAAAGAGAAAAAAATGCGACAACAAACAAGAAATACAATAGTTCTTTTGTGACCACCACCAAATAAAAAAAAAATTATTTTCATTTCCTGCATTCATTTGCATATGTATTTATTTGCAGAAGGCAAAACACGACTAGTTGATCATTTAAATTCCAAAAGATACAAAACTTGAATGACTCAGTGGAAAATTCTCAGAAATAATCTTGATGAAGTGGTTTTATTCATCTCATTCTACTTTTCTCAAGGGCTGACATATGCATAAAAGGGGAACATGATCCCTTGCACATGTTCTCCATGAGGACCGCATGTAGCACAATCATTAAGTTAAAACAAGGTTTGCTGACTCTTACTCAAAGGCATTGCTGAATCCAAGCCAAAGGAATTCAGACTGGCATTTCTCCATCTCCTCTGATCAGTGAACAGGGTGAAAGGACAATCCTGTTTCACTACACCAAGTATTACAGGGTTTCAGTGGACCTATGTGATCTGTCCCAGCAGCTCTGCTGTGCAGTGTGGCACATTTTAGAAGGCACTTTCCTTTCCTGTGCTGCTGCAGGCTGAGGATGCTCATAGACAGAGACAGAGATGGATGAGAGTGTGGACAGCTAAGGCTGTGCTTCACTAGACACTACTATCATAGCAAGATCCTACCAACACCAACCACCAACAATTCAGCAAGTCCCCCTTTTTTTTTTTTTTGTTCATCCCTAAAAACAGAGAACTACACTGCAATTAGACCATATACAATATGTGCTGTGTATATGTAAAAGGGACTTGATTCTCGTCTGGGAGAAACAGAAAACACAAGGTGGTCACATCAGCTCCCAGAGTGAAAGAATTAGCTGAGAGCATAGAAAGGTATCTGTGGGGAGAACAGCTCTTTATTGAGTGATGACTGACAGCAAGAGCCTTATCCCTCACAGCCGTCCAGCTTTGCTCTGGCGTCCTCTCTGCTGCTTGTGGGTTTTCCAAGGGCTCTGCCTCCTATTCTTCCTTCGACGGCTTTCTTCCTTTGTCAGTTCTACCATATGGTCCTAAACCTTGACAGGGAAGATCCACCTCCAGGTTGAAACAAGCCAAACATATGGAATGCTGCTTCAGAAGTGAGGGGTGAGAATCATCTTTAGATGATTAGTAACCCTGGTTACCATTTTGTGCTCCTGGAGAAAGCCATTTGCAATGATCAATAAACTAACCTAATCACCAAATTTTGGGAAATGGAAAATCCAATCTCTATAGAAGGGTTTTTTTCTGCATTAGAAAGCAAGCAAACAAACAAAACCAAAACCCAAACAAACTGTAATTTTGTCATTCAAAACTAATTTTGGGTCAACCTACCAAAATCACCTTGGGTCAAATCCAAGCCAAGCACCTGATTTTTCAGGAAATGTCGTATTTTGTTTTGAGTCAGTTCAACTTCTTTCAGTAGCCACTTGAGCTTCCCATACTGTCTCAAAGGAAGTGGACTGGAATATTCCCCTTCCAGCTAGCTTTCCTTGTCTGATATATCTCCTGCACGCTTCAATATCTTCCCTCCAGTTAAACCTAAAAAATGAACTACAGAAGTAAATATATGAATGGTACCTGACAGGATAAATGGAGTAAAAAGAGATTTCCTTGATTCATTTCAAAACTTCTGTTTTAAATTGGCACTGGGTGTCTTCTGGTCCTTTCACTGCAAAATGGTGAATAATGATCCCCCAGCTACCATGCCAATCACAATTTTTCAAACTTGTACCATATTTCCTCTTCTGCCCATGTATCGGTTATTCCTGTAGAAGTGGTCCATACCTTTGATCACCCCAGTCCTCTCACATGCCCCTTGAACTACAAATCCCATAAGTCTCTTGAAGCAGTTTGAGGGATGCAAAACACCACCAAATGAATTTAAACCATTTCAAAATTTCTAAGTAATATTGTTGTTTCCCTTCCTATGCATTCTCCATACTTTAGTTCAAAACCACAGAGGTATGAAAATAGTTACACGTATTTAATAATTTTTTGGGGAATAAGAATTGCAATTTCAATCAGTTTGATCAGAATTTTTCCTAAATGGCTTTGAGAAATTTGTCATTATACATATTTTTCTGATCCAGATTGATACCAACATTAAAGTTTAATTTGCCACAAAATTTAAATAATCTCTATAAGAAGCTCTCTTAATAAGGACCCATATATATCAGTTTTCCTTTTTTTTTTTTTCAATTTGAAATATTTTGCCACCAAATCTGGAAGTCAGAGTGATTGCAGGCAGATGTGAAACAGGCTTCCTTCTGAAGCTGAATGGAGTATAAGGCATGAAAAACAAGAAGTAAATTTGACTTAGTTTTAATATTATTTTTTGTTAGAGTAGGTCACCTTGGCAAAACAAGGTAATGACCTGTAAGTCTAAACAAACTCGATTGATTTTAGTGTATTTGCACTCATTGAACAGAGAAAAGAATTTATCATCTGATGTTTTCCTTTAAACAGCCCTTCTCTAAACATCATGCCGGAGACAGATATTTTTTGGAAACTTCTAACGTTGTCAGACTAACACTTGACAATTATGCACACATGGTAGGGCAGAGAGATTTTGTTCTCTAAAAAAATGTAAAACGGCAAGCCAAAATGAAGCTGCTGAGGTCCGGTGCTGAGGCACTGGGGCTATAAGTCTTTCTCAGATAGCATTACTAAGATAACAAAAATGCGTATGCTTATTTTCAAGCGCTGTGCCTGGAGAACAAGCACAGCACGGCTGTCATCCGAACAGCCTGCTCGCCTGCTCCAGAGACGGTTTTATATTCCAAGGCAGCCCCCCCCCCTCTCTCCACCAGTCGTAGTCACTTGCCCCTTTTTGCTCTGAAAATAAATCAATTTCATCTGCCGCAGTTCGATTTCTTTCTTCTCTCTGTCTCGGTCCCTCAGTCCTGCTCTCTCTTTGAAAGCCTCTCTCCACTGCACCATATGGCAGCTGAGGGAAGGGCAGAGCCGTGATCCAGCTCCTAACAAAAGAGGCTGCGGTGTCAAAAAGCCTCATGAATGCATGAGACACATTCATGTATAGAGAAATGCCTCCAGCTCTGTCAGGGAGGACTAAAGAGAAGGCTGATAGGCCTGACATCGCTTTCGAGTTGAGAAAGGCAGTAGCTCTCTCTGCAGCTCATCCCCTTCTCCCTCCTCCTCTTTGGTTTCATGCCAAAATCCTATTAGATCTATTAATGACATGAGACGCAAAGTCAGAGTGTGTGGCAGAACAAGAAATTAAATCGGGCCGCCTTATTTACTCCCTATCACTGTTTTTGAGATAGAATCATACTACAAAAAGAAAAAAAAAAAAAAGCAGGCTTTAATAGTGTGCCTAAGAATAAATGAGCGAGTCCTACCCTCCAAAAGGGGATGGTGCACACCCCTGGACGTTGCCTATGGTGGTAGATTTGAGCAGAACTACAAACCGAATGCTTGCAGGGTGATGCTGAAATACTGTTAAAAGTACACTGTTGGGCTTCTTTTGCTTTCTCAACTTTCTCAAGCTGTCGTTGAGACAAACAAAGGATTTTGGGGTTGGAAAATTAACTAGACCTATTACCACGTGTGCACTTTGAGCTGTGGCAGAGGAACTACATTTAATTTTGAATAAGAGAGAAATGCAAACTGGCACTTACAAAGTGTGCATTCCTTCGCCCTCCTCTCCCTTCTGTTTCGCTTCCTCTTTTTCTGTCTTGGCCACGTGTGGCAGGCTTCAGTCCACAAATATGTCTACAAAACGCATTCACAACCTTTATACACAAAGTTAACAAAATGATAGAGTATACACATCCGAAATACATTTATTACAAACTTTTGTCACTTCTAGAGGAGAGGAAAAAACCCCACTCCTGTGCAGCAGAATGCAACAGCACGGATTCTACGCAACTTTGTCACAGAACTTAAAGGAGCAACGAGGTGCTGCTTTATTTCTGTAAAATCAAGCGCCAGTTAAACCGTTAAAGTAGAACTGCATTGCTATTGCTGTCTCTTCCCCAGAAAGGCCTCAGAAATCACAAAACTCCGTGTCCCTGGGGTTATTTAAAGGAACCTGGGCAAGCTTCCAAATGCTGGTACATGCGACCTTTACAAGTATTCAACAATAACGGCCCCCTCCGAAATAAATCCATGAACACGTGCGCAGTAACTCAGCAGCGGCATGGAAGTTTCAAGATGAAATTGTATCAGCGCTGTCGAATCGTATCTCTACAATTGGTTTAGAGGATTTCACTGAATGCATGGCATATATAGTTGTATAAAATACATTTATAGTATCTCACAATCTTCCTTCTGGAATGCGCTTAATATAAAGCTATAGAACAGCATTATGTATGTATGTATGTATATATTAAAGCTACTATTTATAGGTTCATCTTGAGTCACAGACAACTGAAGCTAAGCTCGTTTCAAAATGAAACAGCAATTAATTTAGAAACGTGAAAGTTCCACTGGAAATTACTTTTTTTAAAATGAATTCTGCCATACATTGGAAGAAAAATTGTTGCAAAGGCTGCTCAGGAATACCTCTGGAATGGCTCTGGGGAGGCAAACTAGCGGCTCATGATACCTGATAGACTTAATAAAACTTCGGTGCAGCCGGGGTTTCTTAAATTGTAACAGGCAGGCTTTAAGCTCTCATCCTTGAGCTCGACTTGTGCCGGGTCCCTGCTGGGCGGGCGGGAGGGAGGCCGGGAAGGGGAGGAACAATGCTGCCATTCAGGGGCCCCCATTCAGCCCAGCCACATCTGTTTACATGGCCCGCACCCACCTCTGAAAAGGGTGGTCCTCCCACCGCCATTCTATCGCGCAGGGTCCTGAAAGGCGAGCCGTCTGAAAGCTTTTCGGCTGGAAATCTGCAGTTTCAAACTTATTTTATGAGATCAGAGCTGAAAGACAGACTGACAATAAGGTTTGCACATTTCTATAGTCTGGTTTGGATTTTATTGTAATCTGAGAACAACTGTAAAATTGTCCCAAACTACCCGGTTTCAAAATAAGTCTAGCACATAGGAGACTGACACTGAACTTGTGGGCCTGAATTTTGTACTTAGTCTTTCAGTTACATATGTTTTTAAGGAGTTTCCCCTGTAAAAATGATCTTATGGCTCAAATATTTTTTAAAAAATGCTGGCAGCACTCAGAGAAGGACTAGAAAGTATATTTTACCAAAAAGCATTTTTGCCTTCCATGCAACCATGCTTAGAGTCCATAGCTTTACACTCTGCACTTGATTAAATAGTTCATATAGAAATACTGTGGCTATAATAAATTCCACTCTGTTTAGATACCAGTTCTGCAACTTTCAGAATGAGCATCACTTTGCACAGCAGATACTTCACAGAAACCAAAATATTTAAGGCATTTTAAAATGGCTGAAGACCAACCCTACATTTTTATCTGACTTGAAATTTCAACTGATAGCAAAATGGTGCATGTCCTTCAGAGAGTCAGATGAAGCCCATGATAACCAGGGAAAGCAGGAGACGCTTAAAGTGCCCCAAAGCCTATAGTTAACAACTCTCAGCGTACCAGTGCATGATCCAGTTTTAGGTAACAATATATAAAGATCAAGCAAAT
>JAOXJM010000033.1:12399809-12448592 GCA_026413425.1 Tringa solitaria
TTGCGAATTCGTTGTCAGCATGATTGGTCTCCATTGATTAACTGCATCCAATGAACTCATAGAAGTTTTGCCTGAATAAGAAATACAGGCTTATATGCCTACCAAAGCCATCACGGTAATTGTACTGTAAAACTGCTAATTCTGCAAGTGTGCTGGAATTCATGTGGTAGCTCACATGATGGTATCACAAATACATTGTACACATGATACAGGAAAATCCGGCAAGTTCCAAGGGATTTTACTAAAGAAAAAACATGATGGTCTACTACTTATGGAACATTAAATGAGAGAAAACGAGATAGAGGCAGAACGTGAAAAATGTGAAAAAGAGACTGGGGAGAAGATCACTGAGATATGAACTCTTACTCTCAGGTGAATCCCTGTGAACTGTGTAGTGCTTGGTGATTTGCTGTGCAGACGCTGTTGAACATGTATTTCAGTCTGTACTTCCCTGTTTCCAGATGCCAAACTGTATTCAAGATTATCTAACACTACGTTATTTATTTTCCTGTTATTATTCTTCTGGGCTCATTAGTTATCATGATTATTCTAAGACCCTATACGTAAGAGGATCTGAGCAAAAATTTGCCTATTCGATAGTGAATTTGCTGAGCGATGGCTGTCACATTGTTTTGAACTTCTCTTCCATGAAGATATTTAATCTAACGATTTCTTTATGTACAAAGCAAGAATTTATTGAAAGGTCCTTGCAGAACCAAGGACTGTTATTTCAGTTGAACATTCTCTTCTCTGTTTTTGTTTAATATAAATAGAAATTGGGTGACCTAAATATAAACAAGCGAAGGACAGAGAAATCCCCCTTTCTTGTTCTTCATGTTCCTATATAGTACAAGAAAAGAGAAACTCCTTGAATCTAGCAAATGCACACTGTGGTTAAACAAGGAAGGACTGTCAAAGGGCCCTGGGCTTGTAGAGATTCTCCAGACTGTGCCCGTTTCAAACTAACGTTCATCTGCTCCATATTCTGCAACCACACCACCTACTTCATTAGAAGTAAGGACACAGGGCAACGAATGGCACCAAGCTATAAACTGAACTGTGTTAGCTCATGAATTAATGCAGTCAATATAGATCTATACCCCAAACTTTGTCCTTCACATGTACTGTTGCACCCAGACATCACAACGCACCCAGACATCACAACATAGCTGGTGACTAAGTACTGTTATCTGAGGTACATCATTCAGGAGAATAACAGTATGTACTTAGTCAACCATACAGAGTGAAATCACAGGCAATATGAATCTAATCCGAATATAGGAGCTCCCTAGGATCATTACAGCCTTACCACAGTGACATCCTTGAATGTAACCTCCCTCTGCTCAAGCTTTACCCGTGACATCAGTGAGGCCAATATATTACCTTGAAAGGCCAAGATGTACAAAAGGAACTTTGATATAACATTAAGAGCTTGCCTGAACATAATAAGAAAATAAATATTTTAGCATCTGAAGTCTAAATCACACGCTGTACTGCAACTTCCTGCAAAAATAGGCATCAGGAGGCAAGTAACTGTGCAAAAGGAGAAAAGTAGAGTTTTATCAAAGCTGTAGCATAAAATCAGGTCATTAAACTCAACTAGCTTTTTTTCTTCTGCTGCTTTTATCTTGCATAGAGGCTAAAATGTTAGTTCTATCAAAGGAAAAAGAGAGAGGGCAATTTAAGACTATAGCTAAAAGTTAGCAGAGTATGACCAGCTGAAAACTCAAGCTACACATATATTTTTTGAGTTAAAGTGCCATGTAGGAACAAATGGTACAGTATTATGAGTTACATTTATACACAGGCTTCACTGGCTTTTTGCCTTACCTTTTCCCCCCCTTTTAGTATTTCTTTTTACTATAATCAGTATTGTTAATTTAAATCTAGAATATGATCAATGGCTTGATTATTGTTTTTCATGCTGTTGAAACAGCATATATCTCTCAAGAAAAGGGCTAAAGTCTTTTATTTACCTCTTAAACAAACACTACAAATATAGGGGAAAAGATAACCCCTCAACAGCTTTTGTCCCACATTTGTTCACATAGTGACTTAAAATGTTAAGTAGTATGTAGTCTACTAATATTTCCTAAAGGATTTTCACTTACTAACAGTAATGATCATATTTTTATGGTATGTGCATGTGTTCCCCTAAGAAAATGATATGACCAGAAGCAAACTTGAGCAAAACATCTCTGACAGAACACCCTGTGTACTGAAAATAAAGGAACCACATCCCCTCCGCGTGTTCACAGATTTACGGTTTACATCTAACCCTTTCCTCCTAATTGGAGTAAAATGTGAGAATTGTAGCAGTTTTTAAACCATACTGCTTTCATTTCAGAATGGTTCTTTTCAAAATTTACAAAATGAACACAAACATAATGATGTCTTTTGAAAAGGCCTGAAGACAAACTGAAACTTTTCAAAGAGAAGATTTCAATTTAACCCAAATGAATGTTTTTCTTTTCATCAACAAAGAAATATTCCCACAGCCTCACCATATAATTCTTCTCAGAGAGATAATGCTACTAGATAGTGACAGCTTTTACCATGCTGCCTGTTGTAGATAAAGACCATTTAAGCTGTGTCTGTCTGGATGCTTATGTTACTTACTTGAACATTTGAACCTGTTGCTTGAAGGGGAGGGGACAGAGGAGGAAGGTGAAAAGACTATATAGCATTGCTAATCCCTTGAGCCATCTGGTGACTTGAGGCCATGCTTTAGATTATGCTTATATTGAAAACCTATTCCTTTCATTCAGTTCCCTTCCCTGTGCCAATTTATCACTGGATTTTTTGCTGTGTTAGGATTTCTTGCAGTTAATCATGGTGAGAATCAATTGTCTTTTCATGCCACAGTAAATATTCACACTGGAAAGAGAATATTTTTTACTCATTTCTTTCCCCCCATTGACTACTTGCAGTGATTTGTAAAAGCTGTTGATACATTTTCACCAAACTGAGCTGAAAACAAGGGTAAGTTTGTTGTTAGCAATGGTGAAAGTAACTAATTCCTGTAGCATTTCTGTGTACTCTGGGATAGCTTTGCCAGATGACAGATACATTGAAACGTCCGTGTTATGCAGGGTTTGATAGAACCGTACCCAGATACTACCTTATAATTCAGTTATCAGAGGTAACATTTACATGTTTAATTGTCTAAGAACCAATCTATATCTATACTTGTATGCCACAAGCCTCTCAAACCTGCTAAATTTGCATCCATACCAATATAGCATATTGCAAATTAAGCCTATCCAAAAGGCTTATGATTTTCTGGAGTGTACATGAATTTTTTATCTATTGACATATGCATTTTTATGTGGAGCCAAATCAGTGGTGTCCCTGCCATGAAGCAGAAGTGAGACTTCACAGCTATTTGACTTCATTAGCTTTCCTACACACTCAACAAAATTACTCTTCAGGACTATGCAGTTAACTTTCAATAATGTGCAGCCTTTTCCACTATTTCTCATTCTAGGAATAAGATTATTTTTTATATTGTGTTCCCTGAGGTAGCTGCAAAGCGATTCTGTCATAAATGTGCTGGTTCTGTGCACTCTGAGTGAAATCATGTTCTGCTGCATGCTCCTTCTACATATTAATTAATTCTTTGCAGTCCTCTTCTGGCTAGATGGCATATCTGATTTGTGAACCTTTCTTTCTCAGATAACCTTCTGTTAAAAAAAAACCCTGTCCTTTTCACTGTTAGATCTATTTTTGAATAGCAAAACGAGAAGAGAAAATTGTAAAGCACAGCAAAGGTAGGAAAAAGCAGATCGAAACATCTGAGAAATTAGCAGACTCTCAAAGACCTCTGGAAGTTGGGAGTCTGAATTATTTTTAAAAAGCTAGCCAAGGAAGTCAATAGCTGTTTGGGAAAGAGTTGATTTTTTAGGCATTTTTTGGGGGTTAACCCCAGTAGGGAGATAAGCCCCACACACCTGCTTGCTCACTCCCCTGTGGTGGGATAGAGGAGGGAATGGGAAGGACAAAAGAGGAAAAACTCATGGGTTGAGATAATGACAGTCCAACAGGTAAAGCAAAAGCTACACATGCAGGCAAAGGAAAATAAGGAATTCATTCACTACTTCCCACTGGCAGGCAGTTATTTAGCCATTTTTATCACCATAATGGCTACTTGGGAAGACAGACTCCATAACTCCAAACCCCTCCCTCTCCCTCCTTGTCTCCCCAGCTTTTATTGCTAAGCTTGATGTGATACGTTCTGGGATATCCCTTTGGTCTGCTGGGGTTAGCTGTCCTGGCTGTGTCCCCTCTCAGCTTCTTGTGCACCCCCAGCCTACTCGCTGGTGGGGCAGCGCGAGAAGCAGAAAAGGCCTTGATGCTCTGCAAGAACTGCTCAGCAATAGCTAAAACATCAGCATGTTATCAAAACTGTTTCGGTCACAAATTCAACACACAGCAAAACCAGTGCACCATTGTTTCTGTTTCTGACCGTTGAACCTCATTCACGTACAGCCTGGTTAGAAAGACAGAGTCACACAGCCCTGACTCTCCATCACAGATCGGTCATACAGAGACTCTGGTCTAAAGTTCTAGCTGAATCTTTCAGGTCTGAGACGCTGCATCATATTTCATCTTATGAGACACCACGGTTCAGCATTCTGGCATGAAAGGGAAAATAAAGGATGTGACATGATTAAAAACTAAAAATAGCAAGTTAAAATACACAAACCATACTGACTGAGAACATCCCCTGCCTGGCCAACAACAGTGCACTGTAACATATTATTTGGAAGTAATAGCCTGAAATAAATTCACTATGTGCTTGTTGTTATTTATCAATATGAAAAACTAGAAATTATGATTAAACTGTTTGTGTGGCAATATTTTGAAGAGGTACTAAATGAAGGTAGCACTTTGTTGTAATAAAGGCTGTAGAAGTACGCAGTTAGACACAGATGAGATCAACAAAGCTTTTGGGATCTGAGGTATTTGATAATCCTGAATTATAAATCAGGATTCAATATTTTTATGTCTGGCTTGTATTAAAGCAAGGCCCACTCAACCAGGGTCCTCCTGTACATCTAGCTGTATTATTTATTAATATTTGTTTCAATTTCTACTCTAATCAGTACAAAAACAAATTCCAGCTGAACTAGGGTGAAACAAGTCCGAGCTGAAGGACAGGATGGCCACTGGAACAAATAATGAATTAATTCAATTTCTACTAACTGAGCTGGTATAGCTATGCTGTGTTGAATATTGCCTTTACATCCTAAAAATGTAAAATTCTGTCATCATCTCTATTATCAACTGTAAACATGAAATGAACTCCTGAAAAATGTGGTGAAGGATAAGGAATATATTTCCACCATTGCTATTTCCAGAATCAAGACAAAATAGTATTAAACAGTTATAAGGTTAGGATTATTGGATAATAAGAAGCACAAGAAATAAAAAATGCTCACTTTATAAGGCATAAATGAGCTACTAATTGACAGGAGCTGAAAAAGCCCTTCTCTTATTGGCTGGTTATTTGTCTGTGGATTCTGCTTCTCTGTCCTCTGAAGCATCTGGTACTGGCCATTACCAGAGATCAAATAGAGGACCAGATGGTCTGCTGGTTTCACTCATTACAATGGTATGACCACTGAAATGTAAAAGCTCTTCACAGAACCAGAAGGAGAGCATTTACCTCTGAATGCCCGATCTCTTAAAAAAAGAAAAGGAAAAAAAAAAAAAAGACTCGTCATACCTCTGTAAATCCAAGAGAACAGCAACCCAATTCACCTCAGTGACACTTTGGTATGGAAGAAGTCAAATTACTTGGGAACTTTCCTCACTGAGGAGGATCTGGCCTTAGCGGCCTCAGGCTTATATTATCACAAAACGCTATATTGAGGAGGATTTGGGAAGCTAAAACTGAAGCAGGAACTAGGTGGTGTAGCCTGGCAGGATAGTATCATATCAACCCTTTAGGACTATGCTGGATTCCTGCATCCTAAGTGAAAGTGTTTGTGATTTAAAGGCACTACCTATGAGCCTGTCGGTTTGCTTTGTACCACAGGGCTAAAGGAGGTTAGACAGCTGAAGAAGTCATACCCAAGAGGGAAAAAAAAATGGCATCTTAGAGAAGGGGACTATGAGGAGCCTCAAAAAGTGCTGAATACGTGGTACTGTTTCTTAGTTGCCTTCCAGAGTTTTTCTGATGTTCTATGTATGTGAGCTCATAATTTTATATCTCCTTTCTAAAAGTATAGTCACATTAAAATATATGGACTTGACAGAAGCAGGATAGTTGAAATTAAGTAAACTAGCTTCATATTTGTGCTTGCTTTGTGATAATCAGCCTCCAGAACAGCATTTCCTCCTCTCTTCTTCTAATGTCTCTGTAAAGGTGGTTCTCGAAGAGCCTGGTCCTGATAGCACCACCCACCTTAGCAGTGGTGGACAATGACCACTCTGGCTTCTGCATGTGGGAATTCGAACATATTTCATTTCTGAGGCTTCTGGTTTTCATCCTTTTTTAACCTCTATAGAAGAATTATTTGTATTTTGGTTACTGTTTTCTAAATTCAAATACCGAGACTTTTAAATGTTTGAAAATGGAGATTGGTTGAGGTCCATTTCAAGTTACTATGCAGCCAGAGAATACGTATCTGGAAAGATGCTTAGGGAAGAAAAACAGATGTAGGCTTTTATGCCTTGGATTCAGGAACAGGATGTGTGTTTTCCTTATCATCACAGTGATTTATAAAGGGGAGCTGCTGTCCCATGATATAAACCTTCAATATGCCAAACCTGTATAACTGGCTTGCCTCTTAACACATTCTCCAGAGAGACAACATGTTGCCGTCCTTGTTTTCTGTTATTCCCCCTTTAGTACTTTCCTTACTAATCCTAAACCCTCTGAGACTATTTTGTGTGCAAAAACAAAACCTGAAAAGTACTGCATTGACTTACAATGTAAGTTGCATGGGGAGCTCCACAGATGACGTCTTGTCTGTCTTGAATCTTTTAGAAAAAGCTACACACTAAAAATAAGTATTGAAAAACACTGATTCTTAATAAAAGAAAAACAAACTAGAAAATCACACCGTATCAACATATAAGCAAGGGGAAATACACTGTCACATATGCTATTAATGCTGATAGTCCTACATTCAAAATAATCAATACTATGTACAAAATACAAAGTCTTCGGCAGCTGTTTTCTTTTCTTTTTTTAAAAAATCCCCATGCAAGAGAACCTTTTCTGAACAGCAAGGATATTATTTAAAAGGGAGGCAATGAGGACAGAGCTGTGAGGCTTGCCAGCCCTCTTGGAAAGTTGTAGGCATCACAAGGCAGGGCTGGGGCCAACTGTAGCATGAGGCACCCAATTTTCTTCAGGCAAGAGGGGCTGTAGATATTCATATGAGGACACTGAAGATTCACACTCAAATCCCCTTACTCCATAATACGAATTTAGGTGCCTAGTTTTCTATGTGACCCAAGAAAAACCTTAATAGATAACACAGCAAAATGGATTTGTTCTGCAAACTTTCCTTCAGCTTCCCCTTCCCTTGTTTGTCCATTTACTACATGGATCACATTTCCAGTGTGGGATTTTCAGATACAACCAGGATGGATGGACTTGTGGAGCTCAAGGCAGAGAAAAGTGATAGAGGCAGTGAAATATGAAATAATAGATCTTAAAAATAGCTAGTACCCTGGATGGTAATGTTATCAAATTACTTCATACCAAATTCTTTCTCACTGCACCATGTTTAATTTTCGGAAGGGATGAAAACAGACAAGACTGTTTAAGAAAAGGTCACATAGGAAAAAATCTTTAGAAAAATCCCCACTATATATTCATTACCAATATGCTAAGGGTAGTTTAATAACTTGCATATAGGTGGGAAGGCAGAAGGCTATTTTGAAACCTATGGCCAGAGATGGGTTTTCCAATACATGAAAAATAAATCCCAAGAACTGTAACTGGGCATGACAAGAAATTCAGATGTATCATCATATTTTTTAGCTGGAAAATTGAACCAACACAAAGAGACAAAACGGAAAACGGTTAACATCTGCTTTTTCCAGGTAGGATTGAAAAGGAGACATGATTCTGCTTTTCTTCATCATAGTTTTCCACTGGGGGCTGAGTGCCAATCTATTAGCAAGTGAGCTGAATGGCAATCTATTTAGTCTATTTTGGTGATTCTGGCTTTTATGTTATATAAATAATGGGGAAACTGCATGAATTTCTGCACTTCACATTCCGCATCAGCTTCCAAGGCTCCTTCTTCAGTAACTTAGAAAGCCTAACAAAAAACATACAAGGATACCTGGTGCCTTCCCAGTTACTCAGAGACAGCATTTTAAGAAAGAAAATGAGCTGTGGAGGTGACTCCTTCACCTCCTCAGACTAAGGAAGTTTACTTTCCCACCCACACAGTAACAAAAGGGAGGATCTGTCCCAAAGTTACTGTTTTGCTCTACAGCAAAACCATAGTGTTAAAATATCATCCAAGAAATAACATTCCCAACATGGGAGTTCAAAGACCAAAAGGTGTTTATATTCTTAACAGGATTTGTTTATTTTCACTGAGAAAATTAGTTCCTTTGTATGTATTACAACATTTGCCACATTCTTATAAATATTGTTTTTTGATGAAGTCATAATTTCTTTATTAGAGATGATCAAAACCCACTAGTTATCCACTCATATTCTTTTGCATTCCTACCAACCTGTGCTTTGTGAAGCTTTAACGGGATACTGCTCTTCTGTTTGTGCAGGGAAAACAAACAATTACCCAAGATGTTTCATAAAGCAACCTCAGAAAATATTTTCAATACCAAATTTATCTATCAGTGCTCACTGGATTAAGTAACAACAACAGCAACAAATTCCTACCCTTAACCAAACCCTCTCTGATGCTTGGAGTGACAATTTTTCTCATAGACCTGCTGAGAAATGTACTTTCTGATTTACCAAAGTCCCCAAACTGTAACCCAAAATGACTGCAATGGCTGCAAGTGCTAGCACCTTCCTTTGCTGGCAAAGATGCAGTTTTGGAATGTTTTGCTGGCTCTCTAACTCTGGCCCATGGAGAAAGCACACATTTTAAAAATGGCATATCAGATGCACAGTTGCTATTATTTGTAATCGGATTTGAATGCATTAAGTCTCCTGTGCAGAAACTGTATGCTTAAGGTGCCCAGTTTTCCACATGACCTAACATAACTATAAAAAAGAGAGAGGTTGTGTAAAGAAATCCTGGGATCTTTCACTTGGCTTCCCTCCTGCCTGTCTGTGCGCTTCTGGAAAATGCCATGTTACTGCGACTGTGACTTTCAAAGGCAGTCAGTCAGATCATCTTGTGAAATCCAGGGTGATAAGAGAGAGAGGAGAGGAAGGAAACTGAAGTTAAAAAAAAATAATAATACAGCCACTACTATACCATCGAATTGCTTCATGCAGAATTCTCCCAGTCAGTTAGGGTAATGCATTCGGAAGGAAGGAGGGAGTTGTACATTGAGTTCTTTTAAAAGAAGATTTCTGTTTGAATTATTAAAGCAGTGCTATCATACAGAATGTCTACAGGGAATTGCTTAATTTTACGCTTTTTCTTTGGTGATTGGGGAACCACATTATAAAATATATATGTGTTCTTTTATTTCTTGAGAATGCCTTCTGAAGGACCCTCACACATTTCACATCTATTTCATTCTGCCCTCTTTTCTCTCTGTTTTTGTCCATAGTGGTAGGGCTTTGGGGGAGAGGTAATGCTCTTTTAATTTTTTAGGAAGGCTTCTCTGGTATCCATTTCCTCAGAACTGTACCAAATGTGTTATTAGAAGGGACCTCTCCTATTTGATTTCTCACAGGGAGATTCATAAATAAGAAGCAAAAATTCCATTGCCTGCCCCAATTCTGGGGGGTACAACAACCAGAGATTTATAAAACTGCATGTAATTTCCAGTTAAACTTTCTAATGGGATGCGCCTGCAAGACACAATGTTTTCTACACAACCTTTCAGAACCAGGAAATTTATAAGATATTACATAAGAAATCAGTGCTCCTAGCTTCCGTATTTTATAACAATTTTAAAATAGAGCTTATGCAGTAGAAGCAATACAATGATTTTGTACCTTTATCTGCCTAAAATAGTGTCTCATCATTCATCCATCTACACAAATTCTTCCAGATCTGGGCAAAAGCTAGGGGGCTGAGATCATAAAGTTACTAATACTCTGACATCACTTCGGAACTGAAGCCCCCTTTTCAAAAGGGATCTGTGATATGCCTGGACTATAGCATAAACTGGGATAATTGACACTGGGGCCCAAGCATCTGGGTTAGCTTAGCAACAGATGTTCACAGACACTTTCTAAAGCCATCCTCATGCTTCTCTGTTCTGCTGTGACACTCCTGAGGGTATGTCCCTAAATTTCTGAGGACATTTCCTGCATGTTGTAAAGCTCAGCTGCTCTCTGCTTAGTCCCCAAGCTACCCTTCTGGGGACATGGCAGGGAAGGGAGGATTTGCAGGAGGTGACTAGAGGATTATAAACACATGCTATTTCAACCTGCCTCAGTACTACAATGGGAGAAAGCACAAATAGAAGCAGAATCAAGGCAAGTCAGTCAGACCTGACAATATTATTATTTGTTGCTGACACATACCTTGGTGTATGAGTGGGAATGTGGGAAGGAAGACAAAAAAAGAGGAGTCTGCTAATCTATACTGAATATGCATCCCTAAGGATTTCTATCTTATTTAAAGTCAAAGCACTTTGGCTGCCTAATCCTCTGAGACGATGTCAGCAATTACACTAAATTTCTCTAAAATTTAGGGGGGGTGGAAGCACTATTTATTCATTTGAGAAAATACAGCTGATTGGGTATCAGGATACTAAAGATGAGGACCACCTAATTTACTCTAGGTATTTGGTTCAAATCAGAAGTGAGGACAGACATGCATTTCTTCCTTACCCATCTTTTTCATCTACATACATTGTAGTAATATTGTAGTATCCACTCCCGACAATCCCACTGATACAACAAGGACAGGGAACTGTATCTACTCACATTGTAAAGTTTCACATCTGTTGACGGCTCATTTCCTTCTCTGTCTCTGTGTTATCACTATTCATGGTATCATCAAGACAAAGATGCTCATACAGTACAAATGCAACTTTTGTAATGTGTCATGCATTAAACTATCTCCGAGGCAGACCACAATTAAAAAACTAGAAATGCTTTAAAGGCAGTAATATTAAACAGAAATGACACCCAAAAGAATAAGGTCAATTATTGACAAGGAAAATCATGCCATAACTTACAGACAATGCTGCAGAAATATGTGGTTTACAAAAACAACTGGATTTCTGTTGAAAGTCACCAACCATCAGGCCCAGATATGCAATCATGTCAGCTTACAAATGAACACAGCTGCTGATGATTATGAAAGCATCCAGCTAGCCATGAGCCTGTTTGTGCTTAAAGTTGTGGGCAGAGCCTGTAAGACATCATGTGCTACTAAAAGGAATCAAGATAATTTAAAAAAAATAAAAAAAGGAGGAAAAAAAATGGAAACTCAAAAAAGGATGCAACTAATGCACCATATTCCTATTCAAAGGGATTTAGTTATAATTCGACATACAGTTCCTCCACGTGACAGGACAGATACGTTTTGACAGCACAGTGTTTAGAGGAAAAATAAAATATGCAGCCACATACAAGTTACTTGCTAGACTGCACATTTCTGTATTCACAGCAAGGACAAGAAGAACCCCCTTGGGTGACTGTATAATGTAACTTTGCAAGTCCATAGCTGGATTCATTACTTTGCACAGTATTCAGCAAAAATGAAATAGCCTCTGTCAGCACTGAAGACAATGTGATTTCGTAGCAAACTTAGTTCAGAACAATGTGTTGTGAGACTTTTAAGCCTAGTAACTCTGCTGTGCCTGGAATAATGTGTCTGCAGCTGAGCATGGGCACCATAGCCAAAGGCTCAGGAAAGCTGTACTTAAGTATTCTGAGTGGACATGATCATAGGAGAAATCCGGATATAGACTACATGTGACAATTCTTAATCACTGGGGGAAACTATATTATCCTCAGCAACTAAGCAATTTTATTTCCCCATCATCATAGAAATTGATGTTGGATCTAGTATTGAGGGGAATTTCTGAAAGTTTTGAGTTCAAAACCCTTTAGACAAGATCCCACATTCATGTTGCTCCATGTGAAAGAAAAATTAGAGCATCTACTTGTGAATTCTTTACTATTTAAAGATAGGAGATGGGTTAAATATTCAGTTTTCACAACAGACAAAACATTTTTCTGTCTCAGATCCTACAAGGATCTGTTTTGAGCCCCATAGTGTTCAACACAGTCTTATGTTATAAAAAAAGTCAATTTACAATGGCAACACAAAGCTTGTCAATAATAACAAAACTACCCAAGGTATTCAATCTAAAAGCGAGCTGTAGAAGAGTCTCATGGTTTTAAGTAGCAAGATAATAAAAAATCCAAAGAAAAAAAACCAACCACCAGACAAGAAATCCACCCCAAAACACATAACAGCTCATAAACATATCCACTATGCAGCTTGCCTGACAAGTTAGCTCCTGGACAGGTGCACCAGAGAAGGGAGAACAATCTCCCTGCTCTGTCTATAGCTTCTGAAAGCATCCAATACCAGCTGTTTTCAGTGGAAAAAAGACTGGTGCAGGATGGATCAAGAAAAAAAAAAAAAGTGGGTGTTTTAGAGAAAGTGATGTTTCCTTATCTTTTTTTTTCCCAACCTTCTATAATATGCAGTTTGCAGCAGAGCCTGACTGCAGAAGGGACTGTCAAAATCAAAGTCCTTATCTCTTCCAAATGGACACAACATCACTTGGCAGTTGTCTTACTGTCATACTTGGTCCTTCACCAAGGTTTGAATCATCTTATGTTGTGGTACTCAGCTGTCATCACTCCACTTAGATGTGCCTGCCTTTGAGTGCTGCTGTTCCAGATTATACATTACACTGGTGCAGCACTTTGAGGTCCTGTAAAGCATCCAGCGTGACATAAGAAAACATTTAATAAATGCATTTAAAATGAACTTAGTTGTACTAAAGATGGTGATTTCAGATTCTGCTACTCAGCCCACTCTATTCAGCTGTGTAGGAAGTATTAGCTGTTTAAAATTTTTCTGTATTGCTATAGCAACCCTCATTCCCCAGCAGCCTCTTACAACAGCACACAGAACACGTTCACTTTTCAGGCAAGCCGCAGACCACTCCTGCGAATTGGGGCTCTGTCCCCCTAATGAAACACACAGCTAACTCCCATAATGTTTAATTTGACTCATAAATACATACCAGTTTACGCTGCAAAATTTATTCTGCTCATTACCTTTGTGCAAGTCCAAATCTCACAGACACATGCACTCAGATCACTTGGGTTAAGTGCAGTTACAGACTGAGAAATAACGCTGGTAAGCATGGCACTGCGCGGCTTTACATAGGGGACTCAGTGGCTCCCACATCTTATTTTACTCAGTATCATTGAAAATCATTTCCTCCTGCTTCACAACCCTGGGACAAGGAGCAGGGAGAAGAAGGGAGAGGAGAAACGTCACACACGTGCTGCGTTCACCAGTCATGTGAGGAGCACTGGAAGAGGGAAGTGGAGAGAATGCACCACCACGGCCTTGTCTTGCCACATTGATTAACAGCATAACAATCTACACCCTTGAGATATTTGGGTATTTGCTAGGTGTGAACCCCTGTGCAGAAGTAAGGTACTTCAGGGTCCCACGAATTGGCCAATGTCCAAATATAACAAACTGCAGTGGCTTTTTGTAAGTTAGCAGGTGTTTCTTGCAACTGCCAGGTCTGCAGCTCATCTGGGATCTGTAGCAAGCTGAATTCTTGGTGGCTGATGGTAAAGCATAAGCCCGAATATTTCTGAAAACCAAATGTTGCCTCTCTGTTAAACCTGTGCCATTGCACCAAGTGCTATGTCATAAATAGACAAAGATAAAACTCCTGTCTACATCTCAGGGATTTATTTTCCTGAAAAGCATCATTGTTCATCATTTTGGATACATGGAAAAGAGCTTGTGAAGACTGTTCTCCTAAGCAATTCCTATATTAATGAGGAAAAAACTTGACAAAAGAATCCAATCTCTCTTGCAAAGGAGAAATAGGAAATGTTGTTTGCCAGTCACAGAAGGATGAAACTATTCCCCTACCAAACTATAATCATGTCTCCAAAGTGATGACACAAGTATCGTTACTACTCTGTGGAGGAAAGGAATACCCACTGACTACAAAGTTTTTCTTTGGGACCTTATATATACAATGAATTATAAAGCTGGTGTTCTTGGTTCCCTGTCTGTATTCTCTTCCCCACACTGAAGAGTTCCCTGAGAACTCGTCTTTTAATAGTCATAACCTGAAAAATATATTATTGTAGGCTCTTCTTTCTGCAGCTCAAAGGGGAACAGTATATTCAGCCCATCATAGGGTTAGTTATTACAGCTTCCTCTCTCCCAGCTGGAAATGTTTCAATAGCTGTTTGAACTCAGTTTAAGCTTGGAACAAGAACGCAAAATCAAAAAAAGCAATGCAAGAAGATGTTTGTCTAAGACATTGGGAAACTGTCATCAATGAGCATAGGCAGAGGTGAAAATGTATTGATCAGTTCATTCCCAGATATTGCTGAGTTAGTAAAAAATCCCTCAATTTATATGGAACATGCTGCTTAAAAAGACATCATGAAAATACTTCTCAGAAATTAATAAAGTTAAATAGTTTTCCCCAGATCAGATTTTCATGAACATGATAAACTATTGCATTCTGTGGTCTTACTTGCCCTGCGAAGAGTCAATCCTCTTCCCAAGCAAAGCTGGCTGTATGGTTTATTTCATTTTTCAGTTTGCTGTTTTGTTCATAGTCATTTGAAAATGATCTAACTTTAATATGGGAAAACACTGCAAGAAAAATGTGGCTTTCCTTTCAAATGTTTTCATTATTGGCTATTCTGCAACCTTAAAAAATGCACACAAACCTGCTTTTGAAAGGATTAGCTGTTGCAATAACCACTTCAATAAAAAATTACTTTTAAAAAAAAGTGCCTGAGGACTACTGTTTCAATAAATGACAAATGTGTCCCTTCACACCTTGCTAAATACAAGCATATTTGAAAATCTGACTTGTTCTTTCTTAACAGTTTAACATTTCAGTGGCTGTGGTTCAGCACCCAGGAGATCACTGCCAGCTATGTTCCCTGAACCATGCTGCCTTCGTCTTCTCTCTCCTGGGTTGAGATATGCAGAGTACCTGTTATCTCAGCTGATACTTATTGCCTTGGGCAAGCCTCTCAATGGTAACCACAGCACGACTGACGGGAACTCAAATGTGCCACAGAGAGGGTGTAACTTCTTGTCTCGGTAGCCTGGGGCCACTGTGGTGAGCAGCCTGCAAGGGGACCAGCTGTTGCTCATGGACATTGCTTCCTGCAAGAACCACACTTGGAAATGCCAATCAACAGCAACAGAAACAGTGGTGGGGAGGAAGCACAACAAAAGTTTAGCAACACCCTTGCTCAGCACCAATCTGCCTCTCCAGAGACCCTGATTTTCCCTTATGGTGATCACGTAACTAACACCTTTTCAACATATGGCTGTAAATACCCACCACATTCTCACCTGCATCTCATCTGCTCTAGTCACATCTTCCAGTGTCTTGCTCACAGGCTAATGGGGTTTGATCAAAGCAAATCGCTAGAAATTATTATGTAAATTCACTCATCAGTGAATGTGCCTTGAATGACACTGAAAATTACATCAACCATAGCAGCCAAGATACCTTGAACCCGGGCTAATGATGCACAACCCTGTTCGCACTTCTCAAGTGAATGCACCCATTTTTTGTTTGAAAAGGTAAAATGGGACAAGAAGTTAGCATTGGGCTTAAAGAGAAGGTTACAAATTGCACCAGTCCCAGGAAGCAAGGGAAGAATGCCTCCCACTCAGAGAGAGGGATCTGATTCCCATTACCCAAGAAGATGCATTTACTTCTTTTTGAAGTGCAAAGATCCTGCTCAAGTTACCCCATCCCCCTGTAAAACTGATGTAAGGAGTTTATTACAGCACAAAGAGTTTTGCTGCTTAGATTTGTTGGAGATGCAAGAGCAGACAAGCAGACTCAAGATAGGAAATAGCATGCATCACCCACTCTCGAGTTTCCTCTCTACAGCTCCACTAAGTGTGGTTTTTGGCACGCACACTGGAAAAAAATATTTTCCATTAATAGTCTGGACTAGTGTATTAGACCAGTGCCCTGCCTTCCAAGAACTGTGAGATCCAAAACATGTTTAATTTAGTCTAAACAGGGCCCCTACGATTACAATACTTCCTGGATGTTTATATATGCATGTCATTCTATAGAGACAGGTACGGACATATGGTTTGCATTTTCCTTTAACTAATTATTTTTTCAGAGTTTCAGCACCAGAACTGATCAGAAAAACATTGATGGAACCATGTTCTGTTGGGAAATGCAAGTGACTTCAAATGGAAGAAAAATATTAAATTCGTCATCAGAAAAATTTGCATCCAAACCTTCATTCTGATCCGGTGAGGGATCAGACACATCCTGTAACCCGTGTTTCCAAAGGAAACAGTTTGCATATCAAATACTTGTGACTGGTGAAATGCTTGTGAACAAGCAAGAAGCTGCAAATTATTCACAGAAGTTACTCAGCAAGCGTGAAAGAAGACATTGCCCAGCCCTACAATGTGATTGCAAGCTACTTGTGAGCCAAAGGAGAGGCGAAAATCCTTACTAATTATTATCCCAGCCTATGAATTTGGACTAAAGGAATGCACTGAGATTTGTACGTGTCTGCCTCTCTCTCTTTTTGTTAGCTGAATATTGCTATAAGATGTATTTTCCTCTTTAGAGCTTTAGCCAGGTCTCACAGCATGCTTTTAGACTGCACATGAAACACAGCATGAAATAATCTGTCACCTTTCTTTAACAGGCCATTATTTGCAGTCTTCTGGGCCAGCTTTGTATCGGATCTGCCACTCTTGGCAGACTGAAATGTTAATATCCCTTTGATATTCAGCTGTGTTTTTGCCAGGCTGGATGAAATAACTTATGCTGGAAGCCCTGATAACAACTGTCTGCTGAGTATTGGGATGTCCACATAAGACAGGAAAAAACTACAGCTGAAGAAACTTCAAATCATCACAATTTCCAATTGAAAAAAATCTAAAATTCACTATTGTGCAGCTTTGTAATTTATCTGACCAAAAAAGCACACAGTTCTTTAAACATACGGGAAGAAAAGAGTTTTAGGATGGAATAACTGAAACATAGCAGAAAACTGAGCTAAAAAGTGGCAATGCATTTTATAATCAAAAAGTAAAGTGGGAATGTTAATTCTAGGAACTTCTTCACAAAAATACAGAGATGTTTATTGCCCGATTGAGTTTTCTTGAATGAGAAAGAGCAGTTCCCTGGGAAAAGACAGAGAATAATCCTTTTAATATTCGAATTCAAAATCATCGTATACTGACATCTTTCCTCATAATGTAGCTAAGTTTTTCTTGTAGTCATTATGATGATAATGTAGTAGTATTAGAAATCTTGCAGATTAGAATAATTGAAAGTCTTTATTTCTTTTTCTGTTCTAACCAGATTCAAATGTTTCTTTATGAAGGAAAAAACTCTACTGACATGTTTTACATGAAGGAGAAAAAAATCTTTACTTCTCTGAAAAAGCAAGTCTGGTTCCCAGCAAGCCCATCTACACGTGACTTTGCATTTATAATAATGGAGAAATGACATAAGCTCTGAAGACTGTTATCTAAAAAAAATAAATATCTTTTTAGTCCTCTCGTGTATGGCTAGAAGATACTAAATACAGGATCCCATAACTGACATTCAGACAAATTGTATTTAATGTACATGCACCATTTAAAAATGTCAATCATTTTTTTTATAACTGTCTTTTTTCTGTCTCAATTGAAATATCTTTAAATAAAAAGTCATTATCTTTCCTTTATGTCTTGTCTGTATTGAAAACTATGTGGAGATTTACAGTTCAGGTTAAACAGCGGATTTTAGAGCACAGCAGCTATGTGGTTCAAAATAAGGCCAAAGTATCAAACAAACTAAACTCTTAAGTCATTAACCTTCAGAGCAATGACGTCACATGGATCCCACCTATTTCTGTATTCCCAGCTGAGACTCAGACGTCAGTCCTGAAGGGTGGATTTACATTCTGCAAAATGGTAGCAGAATGGCTTGAAGTATCTGATTTATTACTTATTGTTTGGATAACTGGGCGTTAGCGTAAAGTGGCTTGGAAGTCTGCAGAAGGTTTGCTCTTGGATCTCATAACAGTCCCACATGAGCCATCTGTAAATGATCTAAAGGCGTCAAGTAGCTGAGAGCAAGAGAAAACCTTCAGGAATTTATTTAGATCTCTGACTAAACAAAACTTTATCGAACTTGCAGTTCTCTTTTTATTTGGTTCTTCAGGACCTTTCTTCCTGTAATAAAGAACTCACATTCCAGATCTGTCTATATGTAGAAGTGTAAATGTCCTTCACATCCAGCCCAGCTTTGAATATGCAGCTGAGTTCTAAAAATGTGTTTATAAACAAGTATTTTCAGATATTCTCTAGACATTTAGAACTGAAGGCTTTCTGAGCAGGAAATGCTGGGAGGTCGCTCCCTCTGCTTTCAAGATACTAATAAGGAACACATGGAAAGGATGTAAAATAATTCCTGCATTGTTTGAAGTAAAAAATTAAATACTGATGTATGCCAGCATAGAAGCTATAGGTAGGGACAACTGCCAAGTCAAGGGGTAAAGTAATGAGGGTAAAGGTAGATGAACTAACAGTTTGATTCACATAAGGCTCCAAAATCCTGATGCTTTTTAAAAGATTATCCAAATTTGTCTGAACTTTCTGATGTCCTTCTGCATTCCTCTATGCCAGGCTCCTCTCTGCTCATATTCAACTATCAATCCATTTTTAGAAGCTCAGATCATCTGCCACTGACCAAATTTCCATGAAAAATTTTTTAACAGGCTTCCTGATTCTATTGTCCCACACTCCACAGTGAATACGCATGACTTAGTCATCCTACTTTGTACTTAATTTGGAGGTTAAAATTTCATCAGCAGATAAAGATCCTATTTTCTCTCCACTAATTCCCATTATGCTTTGTGTCTTTACAATAAATGCCATACCCAGTGCATTCAAAGCTATGATGTCTGTCTTGTACTTCTCTTGTAGTTAGGAATGCACACATTCACTAAAACACAGTGGAGAGATTTTAACATGGAAGTATCTGCTAGTATTTTCAGTTTTTAATCTGTCCCCATTGAAAACTTATTAGAATTCCCAACTTACTGCTGAATTATTTCACTGCTGAGACAAGATCATGACATGAAGCTTTGGGGTAAAAATGTGCAGCTCCACTTTTTTTCCTTCTCTCTGAATAGCTGTTTTTATCCTTTCTGGATAGAAAGGATAACAATGCTATGTAGTCAGAGTATAGATGACTGGGGTTTTTATCATTCTATAACGTTTTCATTATTCTCCCAGAGAATTTTACCATTCCCCTAGGTTTCTAATGAAACTTGCTACATCCAATGTTGGGAAAGTTGGGAGTTTTGCATTGCTCTTCAAATGAAATACAATTATGAGCTAGAGAAAATGTGCACTGGAAAAGATAGAAAGTATGCATGTGAACATATAGAGTCTTCCCAACATGCACGAACATTTTTTCCCAGCCTGAATGCACTAATATATGTGCAGACAGCATGCAAAGGAGTAGTAGAAGGGAGAGCATGAAAGGGGTAAAGTTGGTGTGAAATAGCAAAATTTATCCAAACAAGCTCATTCCTCTTACTTTCCCCTCAGGCTAAGCATGTTACTTATCATGAGAGCCCAGCAGAAGCTGAGCTAACCTAAGGAAATGTGGTCACCCCTGCAAGACCATGAGTTCTCGCCTCAGGAATCCGAGCACTCGGCGGCAGAAGGAACTAATCATACACATATCAGTGTAACTTGTAAATTCACCCATCTTCTACTCCTAAAAAACCCCGAGCCAACCAAATGAAGATAACCTTAATTAATATATTAATAATGAAGGCTCTTAGCTCCCTGCTAGTATTGCTACATTAAATATTTAAAAGTATAAGATATATAGCTAAACCACTTCATAATTATGGAATTTTTATAAATTAATCTATAAGTATCATATAATAGGCATTTTTTCCAATTATATTCATTGAGATTTGCTAATTGGTATTGTGTTATTACGTTGCAGAGCCCTTGTAATGCCTTATAACAGCACTAACTGACTTCACATCAAGACATTTTGCTTAAGAACCGAATGATGCACCCTCAGACTGCTTAAAGCACATCTTAAAGTAAAGAAAAAAGAAAGACTTCTTTCCACAAGCTTTTGGTAGGTGTTCAGAGATATAGTAGTTAATGTCTGTTATTATTGTGGAAAGAAGTACTTAAGCCCATTTTTCACTTTAGCTTTCCAAAAGCAACAATTAAGAGTAGAAATGCAGAAGACAGAAGGAAATCAGAAGAGCAGCTGAAGGCAAGAAGAATAGGAAAGAGGGAAGAATGTAGAGAGGCATAAGGCATAAGAAAAAAAGTGTAAAATTAAATTGAAAGTCTTTCAATCTTAAGAAAGTCAAAGCCTCTGAGAACACAAAAGAAATTTATAAAAATCTAAAACAAGAAAGTTACAAAAACCAACCTCTCCACCCCAAACAAGAATAAGAAAAAAATGCTTGGAACAAGAAACAGGTAAGCAGGAAAGTTCCATTATATCAGGTGTCCAACCATACAGAAGTGTTTGTGCTTACAGACCCAATTCATGAAACCAATTAGTCTTATCTTCATAAGACCAATTCCTTTCTTAAGGTACTTTCCTTTTCTTTGTTTCTTGTTTTTCCTTGATTATCAGCAGCAAATAAGACACGTATATCTAGGAAGTATTGCACTGTGGAAGACCTAAATCTATCCTGACAATTTTAGTCCTTAATTCCTTTCTATGCTGGGCTGTTCTTGAGTTTGTGCACTCCTTAGACATTCGTATACAAGTAATCAAGGGTCATCAGACCCATATAGCAAATGTCAAATTCTTCCATGCTCAAGAAATGGAAATATAGCATTCTGCTTCTGAAAGAATAAGGCTGAGGGCTAAGTACCATAATTTTATTTCAGATACTGACATTTTCCCGGAAAGTCAGATGTCTGAAAGAGTCATCAATTCTGACTAGTTACTGAAGAGGCAGTTGTGAAGACATTCAAAGTCTTTCAATGGTAAGGCATTCCTTTTCTGTCATCAAGTAAGCTTTAGAAGCAATTTGGTCTAGATAGATACTTCTGTCTATTGACCTCTTGGGATAAGACAGCCCCTAGCTCCTCTCAGAAATATGTTTGAAATGTGAATTACTCACTGAAGAAAAGCATATACAGACTTACAATAGAAACAGTTCTTGAGAGTCTGAAAGGCCTTTTCACAGACTTGAAACGTTGTAAAGGGAAATGCATTCTTGGTTAGGTCTATTAACAAGGCTTCTACAAAGAAACCTGATGTAAAAATTTCCTGTGGAGAAGTCTCAGAAGAACTACAAATGGAGTAGATTATTTCTACTCCAGGCATAAGGACAGGTCTGGTCTGTAAAGTCTATCAAATGACTAAGAAGGTCCTGTTTGTTCTTGTCATTAATTAAACAGAAAATTTACTATCAAACCAACCTCTCCTAACACTTAGGTTTCTCAGATGACAGTGGTCTAATTTCAAAGAACAGCACTTCTGTGAATGCCAGATCCCTGCCCGATCCTGCTTATGGAAATATATTGACCATAGAACAAAGAAAAAGATATTTTTCCCTGAGTCTTTCACAGCAAGGTAAGCTTTCCTATACATAACTAACTAGTGATTCAATAGGCCCTATTGAGCAAGGTGCATATCAAAGACAGAAAAACAGGAGCCAGAATGCCAGGAGCATCTTACCATGCTGACAAACTTGCTTTTCTTAGCTTGCTAATTAACTCAGTAAAATAATTTCACTCTCCTCCCTAATTCTGGACCTCACCTGCTGAGCATCTCTCCTCACTTTGCATCTTATGTCAGATGTACATATTTTTCAGGAAACTGAGGTAAAACTCTGCACCATTTCACTTAAAGACACAGACAGTAGGGCTCTGCTATGCATTTTGAGTCCCTACTTGTGGCTTTGCTCTTTCACGCTTTGCTTTTTCTCAAGAGCCAATGCTATTTCTAGGTTTTCTGTCTGTCTTACAGCTTTCACCCTCTCACATTGTAGCCTCAAACCAGTCCAGAGGACAATTAGTGCAAATTCTGCCTTACTGTCAAAGCACACTTAGGCACTCATAGAGCAAGCCAAACTCAAGAAGTGTGGAAATGAAGTCTGAAGGCGCTTTGAACTGGGAAGTGCTGAGCAGTTCCTGAGCTGCATGTGGGTGGTGAGAGATTGTTTCGTGGAGGCTGCCTGTTCTCAGCACAGCGTGTTGTAAGCATTGCCAGTGTTAGTGCAAACCAATAGGAATTAATGCAAGAAAAAACGAAATGGTAACGAGTCACTTTTCCTCCCTTAACGACTCGAACACTTAAATGGTGAAGTATAAACCTTCACAAAATCTCAGACCTGTACTTCCACACCACAGGAGCATGCTTGTCAAAGTAATTTATCTGTCAAAGTACAGGCTGGGCAAAGAGAAGAGGGAAAAAAAGCTGAACTGAGGCATATTATTTGAGAAGTGCCCTGATTTCCACTTTTGTTTCCACTGATGTTGTTTACAGAGTTATGCTACAGCTCTGCTAAAGGAAAAATAGCTGAGTTTTCAATATGCAGTCTATATGATCATCACATTCGCATGTATTTCATGTCCTTAATTAAAAAATGTCTTGTCAGAAAATTAAAATACCCCAAAACATTGTTTTTCTCTGCTGTAAATGTACAATGCTTAAACCACGTTCCGTAACAAAGCTTCATGTCAGCACTGGCAGAGTCCCTGGTAAACCATTAACTGTTGAACAGGAAGAAAGCCACCTTATATGCGCTAATTTGCACGTAGTTGTGTTAGTCTCATTGACCCTTTACTAAAAGCTGTGAATTTATTTCCTTCAACAATAATCTCTGTCATAAATATAGGATAGAACTTAAATTGTATATTAAAAAGTCCAGTTTCTACTTCCTTTATGAAATCAGGCATTCAATAAACCTGTATAAAAGAATATGCTACATTTGAGCGCTCCTATAATGTCAGATAATAGCATACAGTTGCAGTTAATTTACCAGATTTGAATTGTATAAGGCATTTCTCCGCACATATGAAGGGAAAACTATCATTGAAATCAGTGGAAGTTTTATTTCAGAAAGACTTGCTGGGATTCAAAATCCCTTATGAGATTGATTCCACAGGACTTGGGATCAAAACCCCCTTCTCCCTTCAGAAAAAATTCCACTCTGAGTAAGGTTGAGACAGATAATATTCATTCTTTTGACTATGCCAAAAAATAGCTAATACGATGGAGAAAATAAGTAGCTGGAGCAAAAGGAAACATGGGCTAAGTAGAAGAAATGCTGAAGTATGTTTTCATAGTGTGATTCTGAATAAAGCCCTCTCTACAGAGTATTGAAACAAAAAAAAAATGAAAGTAAAAAAAACCCAAGAAGCAAAACTAAGCCAAGATAGGTTTGTTTGGGTTTTTTTTTAAGAAATGATTGACAAATTTTAGATGCCATCTCATTTTTCCTCATCCATCACTCACTAACCCTGAAAACCAAACAAATTCTTTCCCTTCACCCTGGTCCACCTCCCAGAGCCCCAAAAGCTCTTGTTTACTAGACAGAAACTTCAGGTAGGCCTCAGATCACCACATCTTCTGTTCTACCTTTCATTCTCAGGAGAGACAAATGACCTTCCAAGGATCTCAATTTAATAACAGCATATCCTTAACAATTGGAGAGTAGAGAACATCACTTGGATCTGCCAGCCCATACATCAATACTTGGTCTCTTTCAAGTCCACAGCAACCTTGGTGGCTCACTAAATACTATATATTGTATGACCTTGTAGAATACCAGAAATGACAGTATTTTAAAAATAACAACAATTCAACAGAGATGGGCAAAAATACTGAACTCAGATTTAGGTTCGAATTTTGGAAACTGACATGCACTGGGGTATGAAAGCTTGGATATTGGCCAGATAAAGAGGTTGCAAAGGTACACATTCTGTAGTTTTTTTAAATCCAGTCTTCATTTTCTTGCAAGAAAGGGACACGTTAATCGATTACTAATAATGTGTCACAGAATCATTAAAGTTGGACAGGATATCCTGAAGTCCTCCAGTCCAACACCTGTGCTCAAGTGAGGTCAGCTAGAGCAGATCACCGGGACCATGTCCAGGTTTTGAATATCTCTTCAGAGATTCAACAACATCTCTGGCTGTCATCTTCCATCTTTTTCCCACCAAATTACTTCAGAAAGATGTACAGTGGGCAACATGTAGCAACCCAGTAGTGTCTCAACGGTTTTCATTACCACTGTATATGATTATCCTCGAAGATTCTTGTACATTCAGTTCCTGATTCCAGACTCTTTCTTGAAGAACAAAGATCAAATGTGTACAATATCTCACAATACCTACACCTGCCTTGATATTAGGCTATTATTTGTGATGCAACTCTGAGAATAAAATTTAAGAATCTTTAAAAAAAACATTTTAACCCTTTTTCCCCTTCCCTGCATTGTTTTTCCCAGCGCCCAGGTGAACACTTTCAGATCAGATACAGTTTTTCAAATAGATTTTGAGGAAGCATTAGTTGACCATAGATTGTGAAGAGAGGGAACGATTTCAGCTGTCCTGAAGGATATGATGATAACTTCCAGTATGACCTCCTACAATGCCAAATTCCTTGCATTCCAATGACTTCACAGAAAGAAAGGGAAACAGAGAGAGAACAGGCACCCTGGATTTTGCTGTCTTCATGCAGGTAGTAACTAGCTGTTCTTGGAGCTTTCTTTCCCATCTCTACAGGATATCAAAACTAACAAAAGATGCCTAGATTTGGAAGCAGAAGGACCAGATCATAAAATGGAAGTATTTATTCAAGAAATGGGAGGCTTTCTTTTTGGTTTGGACTTAGCAAAAGAAACAGTTCCATTTATGACAGAGGAATGTTTAGATTTTATGACTGTGATTCTAGTTGAAGTCCATTGGAGCTTTGTCATTGGAATCAGGACCAAGCAATTTCCAAACAAGTGACCTATTCCTATTCATTCAGTAGAAGGAATACTGGAAATACGTACTTTGCTGCCTGAAAGCCATTTACAAATATATGTTCTGGACTACTGGCTGGTCAATTTGAGGATCTCAGTGTAAAGTAGCTTTTCATTGTTGAAAAGAAATTGCCATCAGAGAAACAAGGTATCTTTCATCCACTGACTTAATACTATGTAGGTGTTTTAACCTATGTCATATGAGTTACTTGTTATTCTTAAACTAAACTATATTCAACTGGGAACACCTAATTCTCGAAAATACTAAATCCTCCTCCGTAGCTTTCAGGAATAGTTGTCCTAGTGCTCTGGCCAGAAGACCTTCAATTGACCCATCTTGCTGAATTCATCCCAATATGATTTTATTATGCAGCTACAAAACCAGGTGTATATGCTGATGTTCTGACAATGAACAAATGTGGATGTGGTATAAAAACTGTTTTTAAAAGTTACAGAGTGACTGGACAGATTACGTGTTTATAAAACTTATTTCCTAGAAAAAGGAAATAGTATTGGTCTCAGTGCAGAATTAAGCACTATGGGATAATATCAGTTTAAGAAATATGCAGAATAGTTGGAAGAATTGTAAGATGGGTAAGGAACAGGGAGAAGTGGAGGTTTGCGTTAAAAGCTGGGGCTAGAGGGATGTTTCTTATATGGTTTGTCACGGATTACCTTTGTGAACAACCTTATGCATTATTTTCATGAATAGTCTTGACAGAAAAAGTAAGAGTATGTTGATAAAATTCCAGATGATGCAAACGTAAGATGCACTGTAAAATCAAGGAGTATTATACAAGGCAAAAGAAGCATTTTGAGATATGAAGTTATAAAAAAGGGATGAAATTTCTCCACTGGGTGTTAAGAGTCTGAGTTTTTAAGAAATGAAACAAAATTTTCTGCGCTGCCTGCAATCTTAAGAGATATTTTTTCCCACCTACCTGTAAGATTAGAAAAATTAATAACTTGCATTGACACTTCTAGGATACAGTTCTGTGGTTCTTGGCATTCTAGATAATTTAAATCCGATAAAAACACATTAAATCTGAGCCATCTATTACCTTGCATTTTTAATTACTTTCTTGCACATACTAAAATGAATGGCACTACAGGGACTATCTAAAATTGGCCACTCCATTTGTAATGTATGGTAGAATAATACATTTCAAAAGCTTATTAGTATGTCAAAGTCTAGTCATACACACACCATACATTTAAATAACAGGTACATTTTTATAAAAATCAATATCTGTCCCACAGCCCAATATTAACAATAGGTATTTAATAATGAACTTTCTTTTCTAATGTCAGATTCTTTTTTTAGTATATTTCTCCAGCTCAGGTACTGGCTGAAAGTACCAACAGCACTATGACTGCTTTGCCTAATAACAACAGCAGATAACACTTTCAGAAACAGGCATTTGATTAGTCATTAATGAGAACTGACTCATAACAGTCTTAATCTTTGAAGTCCAAAGGTTCTGTGAGGTTTAAAAATGGAGAAGGACTTCCAAAAATCATTAAATGTAAATGAATGTTTTGACCTTGCAATAGTCAAGCACTTAGTTCACTGTTAAGTATTACTATGCAAGTGGCACTAACAAGTCCAGCAGAAGTTATTGATGTGCATATAGTTAAGCACATGCTTAAAAACCCCGCTGAATTATGGCCCAGATACGTAGTCCATCTATGTGCCACTGCTTTGAAAAATTATATCATCAATATTTCAAGAAGATTTTTTTGCAATGGTTTTCAGTAGAAAACAAAAAAATCCACCATTTTTTCAGAAGTCTAAATTTATTTATCTCCCGTATTCCACTGGAATACATGACTATAAGTTTTATACACATTGTAGAACAGTAAAACTCTAATAGAATCTACACTTACACTGATCTCCTTTGCTGTAAGCTATGACAGTTCCCTATATATTAAAGTGCATGTAAAAGAGCATTTTTCTTCTTTTTGATATGCTGTTACACCTGTATGCATTGTTTGACATTAAAAAACCTCTGACAGTTTAACTTCTCAATCAATATACCTTTCTAAATATTTTTAACAGATGAAGTGAAACAAATTAAATTGCACTGAAATAAATGCTCTTTAATGCAGAAATACATAAAGCATTCTTCAGAACAGGATCACATTATTATCTGAAGATATTTTTCCCTGCTATTGCCACTGATATTTAGTTTCTGTCTTCCATCCTGTTTAATTGTTTCAGAGTTTGAATACGTGTCTGAAGAAAAATGGAGGATCTTAATCCTTTCTGGGGCAGCTCATTGTTTCAAAACTTCTTTAAATGTGACACTTCAAGAATCTTTGTGAGAGCCAAGAATTTTCTGAACTCTGCCAAAATGAGTATTATGAAAAAGGAAGAAAGAAGAGGTGACTGAGACTCGGCCAAAAGAAATATTATTAAAGAAATCTTTATAGACCTGACTGGCCAATTCATCCTGTTTTGGAGACTATAGCCTTGTTCCACTCTGACAGAGCCTCCTACCTGACCGCACGTTGTTCTTTGGTCCACATCCAAACCCCACTGATGGACACAGGAGCCTCTCCGAGGAGCTGAGTGCACTTTGGATCACAGCATAAAAGCACCAGTTAGATAATTTTAAAGGCTTGCTGAATAAGGCATTACCTTCAGAAATGAATTTGTGACTGAAGTTTTCAGACACTAATGAACCATTCTTTCCTACTTTAAGACAGTAAGGATATGGCTTGTCCCATTCTGCGTTTGAAGTATTTTGTCATTTAGTTTTATTCAGGTTATTTTTATTTATGTGAAGGGCTGAGGCTCAAGGTGAAAATGTTTCTGAAACATGGGAATAGCTGGCTCCAAAATGGATTCAGCAACTAGATCCCGCTCTTGTAATAGGGAGGAGTGAGGGGTAGGAAAGGACGATTCATGAAATACCCAAATGAATTAGGAGCAAAAGTATCATTTTTTGAATGGGACTGAGACAGTAAGAGACCAAGTTTTAAAGCTACCGCCAATACTTACAGAAACAAAAGTACTCAAAACCACACAGATGTGAAACAGCAGTTACTAAATTAGTTCATATCAAAAGTAGGAGACAGTAAATGGATATATAATTTAAGTCACACTCTGGATTATACTGGAGGATATGTGGAATTTCCAAAAGCACTCAGCATTACTTGATTGTAGAGACTTAAATCAATAATAAAAACTTAATGTCTTTGGCAGAAATCAGCTGGTCACCAGTAAGATCTTCTAAAAAACCTATCCTTAAAGCCAGAAGTGAAATTAAGTTTGTTACTTTGCCTTAAAATGCAGACTGCATGCCTGGTAAAAAATTATCTTTCTTATCATTATTAAATATAACTTCTCTGGAAATATACTTCTTGATGATAGTGAGAAGCTATCTGTGACAGCAGACTTGAAAGCAGTAAATTGAAAATGTATTCTCTACATCGGTGATCTATTTCTAAAGTAGGAAGCATACAGTAATAGCTGATTGTGTTATTTATAATTCTGGAAGTGTTGCTGCTCAAGTGTTTTGAAATATGGAACAGACAACCCAGGAGATTATTAAACACTTGTATTTGAGACATTCCTGCGAACTTTAGGCAGCCCGCCAGTACTAGTGCAAGCAAATGGTAAAATGTTCGGCGTTTGTTAATTGCCTTAAAAACATTTGTGACCACATAGTTAAAGGAGAATCAATGTTCACTCTCTTGTGTTATTACAGAAGAATTTTTTGTAACAGAGCATCCTGATGCAGAGCTGCCCTGGGAGATACACAAAAGTCTTTTGTATAACCTTTCTTTTTTTGTTGTGGTTTTTTTTTTTTTTCCTTTTTTTGAGCAAGTTACTTGTTATATAGTAGCTTCCTTTGATGCTGCACGAAATGCTGCCATGGACCTGTTTTATGTAACAAAAATCCCCTCTTATAGTCACAAAGCCTAACACGTGTTTTCACTGTGGTTCAGCTAGCCTCTGCCTCAGGGTTAGACGATCTTAGCCCAATTCCCAAACAAGACTTCTACCCCAGTGAGCGACAGGTCGCCAGGCTCACTGCTTTCCTCAGACAGGCTGTCTGAAATGGAGAGTGAAAGGAGCGGGTCACATCCTGTTCCAAGAGGAAAAGGAAACTTGTATAGTATGTTTGGTGGGTTTTTTTTCTAACAAAAAAGCCTCCCATAATCTGGCAAGTGTAATCTGCTCAGATAGTACATAAGCACCCAGACCTCTTATTTTAGCTAATATAGCCAAACTAGACCTATACAGGTCAGTAGTTCCTCCAAAAGAAATAGCAGAATATTCTTAAAGCATAAATGTTATTTAAATAGCAGTCATTTTATTTGCAGTTGCAGTTCTTGTCTTGTCCAAAAATACTTAAATATGGGTATTACAGGCACTTGTAACCTTTTTTCTCCCATTGTATTGGGCTGCCATGAGACTTATCAGATATTGTGACTTTAAACAATTCTATATGTCATTATTTCAAAGGTAGGCAATGCAAATAAAGTGTAAAACCATGAACATGCTATTAGCCTATTCTAAATACCTGCCTTATTTAGCAATAGAAGGGATGGATCTGAGCAAATGTCTTGCACCATGATCTTCCCTTTCTTTTTTTTGAAACAAACAAGAGTTTTATTTATTCCCTATAATAAATCTATATAACGTTATTTCAGGATAGCATTTTCAAATGCAGCTTGCACTGTTCCTTTCAGGAACATTTTACACCCACCTAGAGACTTTATTCATAGGTGTTTCACAATTATGTTATAGATTTTAACAGACAACTCAAATTACACATCAGAATAAGAGAACTGCCACATACATTCCTAAAGTCAGGTAGCAAATGAGCCCAAGTTCAGGCTTGAATGAAATAAAGTGCATAAGGCAGACACCCTGACATCTTGCAAATTCAGATTAAGTATGCTAGTTCGGTTGAAATAATTACCACATTAACCTTATATCCCCAGTTGAGGCTGAACAGAATCTCTCCCGAGGACAGAGTTAGTCAGGAAATCAGTGCGGAAAAAGAGGGAAAGGGAGAAAAGGATGGGCTGACTGGGGAGGCCGCCAGGAAAAATAAAAAATTAATCTTCCTTAGGCATGGATATAACTGTTACCAGGAACTTGCCTGGCCAGAGCAAAGTGAAGCCTTCTCTCCCTTCCCCATACCAACTGCAAAATGCTGCAGGAAGTTTGTGACCTAGGACCAGTCATGGTACCCTTTGTAGTCAAGCAAGAGCAGTCAAAGTACCCTTTCCTGCTCTTTCCGCACTTGCAATTTTCCTGCCCTGTCATTCAGCTGAAGCTGAAAGTGTTAATTGTTGCAGGAAACCATAGTCTCTCATCTACTTCCCTGGGGGTGGCCAGCTTTACTCAAATACTTCTGCTACCTCCTAAAGCCTTGTGTGGTCTTCAAGGCCCTGCTATGATCCAAGCACCCATTCATCAGAGAGATACCCTAAAATATTTACTGGACTTTTCCAAGTTCTGAAGCTGGAAGTCTTTGACTGCTACCATACCCACACTGACAAGGTCCCATTTCCACAGTTCTCCACAGAAAACACCCAGATTTTGGCAGTTTCTGAGGCTGTTGACCTCATCATCTTATGGGCTGAGGTGTCCTGGCCAGAGCCACTGGTAATGCATTGGCTCAAAGAAGAGGCCACATTAATGTGGTCACTGATTCCAAGGTCCAACCCAGCTATTGACAAACAGTGGGCTAGAGAATTGAGCATGGTCTGTTCCAGCTCAGTTGCAAGGCAGCCTGTAGTTAATTTCATGTGAAACCATTGAGGGCAACTGGGCCAAGGAGGCCATGTCTGGTGAGAGGAATGGCTCCTGAGCTGGGCTGTTGCGAGCATCATGTGTGAGAGGAAACGGGCCTCTGGTGAAAGCTATTTATAGAGGACAGCCTGAAAAAGCACTGGCTATATATTAATGACATACTACTCCCTGTAGTTTATGAGTGCCTGACTTTCTCCTGAAGCTTTCTTCTTTGTTCTCGCCTGACTTCTAAAAGGGCAAGGTGAGTCCCAAACAGGGGCAGGCAAACAGCCTGACTTTACTCTCTAGTGCACAAAGCAGGCGCTCCAGGGTGCTGCCTGTTCCAAGCTCAGCATCTCATTTGTTGTAAACTAACACAAAACTCCTCTGGGCACGCTGGACCCAAATAATTCCTTAAAACACTAAATGAATCAAGACAGCTTTAGTACATAAAAGAGTGTTTTTACTTAAGGTGAAGAGATGGAAAAGGTCTGACATTTAGTCTCACGTGACCTTTATCAAGGACAGTACAGAGCATACAGTTTTTGCCTTAATAACTCACTGTAGCCAGGAGACTTTGACTTTGATAAAGGTCACTCGGGTCCAAAATGTTGGGTGATTTTCAGTTACCCTTATCTGAAATAAAAAAGGCATTCTTATTAGTACAGTTGTCCTCATTTGTAGCAGTACTAAAAAAATGCCATTTAGTTCCAGGAGGAACTTTTAATGTTATTCTGTATCAAACACAGTCCTTCCTACCGTGCCTGTTTAATTCTGCACAGCTCTCTTCTCTGATCAAATATGCTGGCCTCTGAATGTGGAGATCATGTGAACTGAGCTCCACTGATGTGAGTAAACAGAAACAAATGGTGGAGCAGAGTACAAATGCCACGGTTCTTCTTCCAGCCCCCACCCCCCCCTTTTTTTTTTTAATAACTCATTCATTAAGCAATGGAACTAAATGGAAATGTGGGACATTTATGTGTGTAGTCACACTGTAGTTAAGATAATTGGGACCAGCTGTTACGCTCTTCTTTTTCTGGAAGAACGTAACATTGCACAAAGCTAGCACAGCAAGACGACAAGCACAAGGAAGATGCTGAAGCATGTACTTGAAGCTTCAATGATTTTCAGTGTTGTTCTTCGAAAAGTTTCTCATTTTGTCTGTGAAAGCCACATTTTCAAGATAATGTTCAGATTTTTGTTTTCACTATGTAAATTCCACACACTCTGACAACGATTTTTAATTCCTCTCCCCCCTTCAAGTGTTTACCCAAGACAGGCCACCTTGAATCAATTATATACATAAGGGGCAGAGACAGAGTTTACTTTATTGTCTGCAGAGGAAAATCCTGTCTGGAAACCATTTCTTTCTAGTACTGCCTAGTATTGCACATTCTTCCCTTCAAAACTCATCTTGACAAAGAGTTTTGCTTACACAAGTCACTGTACCACAGGAGAAATACTAATTTGGAGACAGACTGCATCCACTGTCTGATGTGACTGAGTAAAGGTAAGTAAATGAATTCAGACTGCCTCTTCTATCCCTACCTTGTCCTTACAGCAAGCTGTGGCAAAAAGGGGAGATAACAACCTAAAGGGGCCAGTTTTCCCTTGCGATGGTGCTTAAAAGAAAGAGGAGAAGTAGGTGAGCTGCGACTATCAGGCAGGACAATGCAGCCAACTGAGGGCAAAATCCAGTTCTTGGTAGAGAAGAAAGTGGGAAACAGGATACAGCCTGTATCTCTACTGCAACCTGCTTCTAACTCCTTGGGTCATATATAGTGTTCACAGACTAAGATCAGTTCTTAAGGTAGCCCACAGTGACTTGCCGTAGAAGCTCTGCAGAAGTTTTACAGTCAACTGTACAATATATGGTATTAAAGGATCCTTCCACCTATTAAATAATATACATGCAAAACCAAACTTTTCTTTATGTCTACCTTTAGGGATGTTTGCTTCATTGACCTCCTTTGATGTCACCCTCTCAATTCACAAATAAAAACATCCCTGCTACTACCATGATCTTTAGGTTACTGTTGTGGCTTGAAAGAGAGTCTGCTGGAGACAGTGAACCTGCCTGAGGGTAGCTGCACAGGTCTATCAGCACTAGTGAAAGTAATTTGGCCTTCAAAATTTTTAGGCTGCAGTACATCCTAGGACAAAAATCAGAACAATCTGCAGAACATTTCCTACCCAAGGCAGCTAGACTAGTCAGACTAGTCTGAAATGTTTTTCTAAAGAAATTCTGGGCAATTCAAGCTGGATGAGACCTCTAAGGTTATAATGAAAGGGGAACCTGCTAAGGAGTAAGCAATCTTAAATCCATGAAATGGTTAATTTATAGACCTTTAGACAAAATAGCTTTGAGAGTGATTTGATAGTGGTTGCTTGGAAGATAGTTTCAAATCTACTAACAGAATTATTGTAATTTCCAGCAAAAGACCATGATCTCTGTCAAGAGAAAAATCTAGGCATGTTTGTTTCTGGAGAAAGGATCAAAGATTCAGCTAAGCCTGAAGCTAAGTACCTTCAGCCATCTTGTATCCTACTTCACGTAAACTGACTACATGATTCCATCATACATAAACTTCCTAACTTCTGCATATAAAACTATGGTCAGCTCCAGAAATAGCATGCTTAAGAAGAATGCTTTTAACCACAGTTGTTTTGTTTCATAGAAAGAGCCTCATACGACTGTACTTATATTAATTACATAAAGGTTATAGTTTTGACCGGAAGAATGTGTATTGCATTACATGTGCTTAGAAGAAACACGTGGAATGGATTTTTTTCTTCCTCTTTCCCAGAAAGATTTGGGCTTAAGCACCTCTGCAGGCATCTCTATCTGCATCTTCCAATGAGGCTTCTGACATTCTGGTCCTTTATATCTTTTAGAAACAATATTTGACTGCTGCTGCCCTCAGCATTTATATATGGAGACATGTGAAACTCTAGCACTAAATTCAAACTCTACATTGGCTTTGCATTCTGACCCTACCAGCCCTTACGCCCATCACATTGCTTCATTTTGTATCTGGCATTGTGCAGGGAAACAGAGATTCGCTTTGGAAAATTTCTTAGAAGATTTTAACAACACTATGTGCTTTATATAATCCTACCAGTAGCTGGCATGGCATTAGAGGGGAAACAAAAGCATTCAGGAGCTGAGAAAGTAACAGTCTGTGGAAGATACTGCATGGATCTTCCCAACTAAAAGAATGTAGATGCTCACTATTAGAACACACAGTCCACCCCTACTCCCACAACAGCAAGAGCAAAAACCATTGCCATTTACTCCACACAACTAGTATTAATGTCCCAGGGGAAGCACAAAAATAGCATCCCATTTCGCATCTGGCTTCCAGCTTTATGTTAGCAGAAATGCACAACACATGGGAAGCAAAACAGGTCACACAAATGGGGTGACAAACTCAATCTCATTTTATGGCTTTGATTTACTGATTCTCAGCTCTCCTCAGCCTGGAGGGACAGTAGCCCTCAGGGAAAAGGTGCAGCTAACTACATCCATGTTACCCAGTTTGAGTGGTTAACAAAAGTGTTACTGGACTACTTGGCACCTCATCCCTGGCTCGACAATCAGTGAACAGGCACACGACATTTGGCTGGTTGGTGAGTATTCCTTTAGCAGTAACTATCAAGTGGTCACTCTTGACCATCCTGAGAGCAGTATCTGTATTAGAATGAGCCTGCATCAGTATAATTTCAACATAAGAGAATAAGCTCAGTCAGTAACAGGCTAAGAAAGCGAGCAGACTAAATCCTGTAAGGACACGCACACGTGCACTATGCATACGTGCTTGTCTACATACACAAACATGCATCAAGTTGAAGCACACATCCTGATTTTCACCATTAATAAAAACAATCTCCATACCCTGCTCTTTCCACAGATCATATCCAGCATCCAGAAGAGACCCTGAGCTGGCACAGACTAATTAAGAAGAAAGGGAAGGATTATATTTATGTGTAAATGATACTCTAAAAAAGAAATGGTATCAATAATGTAGTAGTAAAATACTTGAAAGGAAATGGATTTTTGATGAAGTCAGTTTTTCAAAGTCTTTCTCCAGAAAAGAGAAAAATGCTTTTAAATTGGTATTCACGCTGACCGCTGCTGCTTGTTAACATTTTGCCCTTGGGAGAAAATACAGCTTAGCAGTACAAGGGCTCTATAATAAGCATCTTTATCTCCTTGGGATTCTCAGGCCCGTTGTTTTTTTTTTTCCTCCAGAGCCGTACTGTAAACTGCATACCACTTGGGCTGACTCACAGGGGCCCCGGGAGGAGGACGCGGAAGAGTGGGCTGTTTTCTCATGAGAAGTTCAGCATGGCGAAATTCCTCTTCCATTTCAGCAGCTCCAAAGCCATTTTGCACCCAGCTTGACCTGGCAGATGTAACTCTTCTGCTCTCACTCCTTAATTTGTCTGCATTTGGCTCAGGTTCGTAGCTGTTTGGAGTGCCCGATGGCTTTCCTGGTTGGAGCTATAAAAAAAGTCTGGGCCCACTCAAATATCAGCACGAGAGCGATATCGTAGGCGCTCCTTGGAAGCGGCGGAAAGAAAGGGGCAGATGAGCTGACAGCCAGCATTCCCATCCTGCCAGCTTGAAGGATGTTGCCCGCAGCCAGTCACCATATGTTTGGCTCCAAACTAGGGAGCAGAGAGGCCAGAACGATGCGGAGAATCCGGATGATTTGTTATCCGTCTCTCCAGGGAGACGGGGAGCTTTGAAGCTTGCAAGCATCACCTGCATTCCCTGCCTTTCCTTTCCAAAGCAGCATGCCAGAGGACCGGCAACAGGAAGTTTCCTCTTAAACGCTCTTAAAGGTTTTTGGTGAACAAATATGACGGTTTCTAAAAGGGCATTTATTCTAGGGTGTCTTCAGATACATTGCCACTCTTTGAATTTGCTCCTGTTTTAATCAGGTGAAGACTTTTAACCTGCTCAGTTAAAGAAAAATAGAGGGAAGACACTTCTGGACTGTATGCATACAACCTGTGTACTTACAGCACGTAACGGAGTACGCTTCAGAAATCCTTGCCCCAATTTAGACCCAGCAAATCTCTACAGTGTGACAAAGTGATCAGTAGGAAAACAAGTAGGATCAGAAAGCACCAAAGCAACTGCATGCAGAACAAGGTTAAGCGCTTGCACTGTTTCAGACTTGAGCAGGGATAATGGTGGACATCTTCTTGCCTCCAGTCTCCTTCCATTTGGGGTGTTGGAGACAGTCGGGGGACAGTTGGAGACAGCCAACACCAACAAAAAGCTTAAGCTATGCAAATTAAAGATCCTGCTTGGCTACCAGTTTTATGCTCCTGCCACAAGAGCCATCAATTATATTAATGTACAAACAATCTGATCGACCACTACTAACAAATGCTAGTTAAGAATTTTTCTTTGGTCCCTACATCATTTTGCGCATGACCTTGTTTTCCATGCTGGGTGGACATAGACCTAAATGCCAAGGCAAAAAATTTTACATGTGCCAAGAAGAAATGAGGAAGGATAAGAAAAGAGAAAATGGAGTTACAGGTCACCTGTGACCTTCCAGCATCTGCTGCAAAGGCAGGTGGGATTTGTAGGCAGCCTTGGGACAACGTCAGTGCACTCAACTGATCCATTGACATACTGAATGCAGGTGCCTAGAGCAAAGACAGGCCATGCTCCCCAAGAACAGCGCTCACTTAAAGTAGATGTACACCAGAAATGTTAATTCTAAGCCAATATTCACAAACACATCATCACCTCCTGCTATTTCTGGCAGGCTGTAGTTCCATGTACCAGTGCTGCCACCACACCAACGTGCTGATAGTTACGTGCTCTTCTAAAGCACTTCTACAGCACTGCTGGTTGCTACAAACATGCATATATTTTGGTTACTAACGTATGACCTTAGAGAGTTTATTAACGGAAAACATTGCAGTTTGAAGAGGAAAAGAGAGGAAAAGAGTTTTAGCCTGAAGCAGGCTGTCATTGGATGACTGCTCCATTTCAGAGGTCAGCGAGTAAAGCAGCATGAAGTTAGCTAAAGATGACCTAGAAAGGAAGAGGAAAAACAAAGGATTTTTGTTCTTTATGGCTTTGTTATGGCATACAAGAACTATGTAAAAGGCTTTTTTCTATTTTTGATGTTTTTCCTATGTCATTTCTTTAGGTATAAGAGAACGGAGAGAACATTCTCGGTATAAACATGCCCACCTAAATAATTATAAGCAATTTATATAGTTAGTCTAACAAGTCTCTAGACCTCAGAGTGGACAGTTTGCTATTTTATTTTTGCTTTTAACAACTAGGTGTGAAGTTCCAGTTCTAAAGCTGCAATAACATGCAGACTACACAGAATTACCAAGGTTACACAAAGATACTAGTTTAAAAATGTCTGTGGCAACAGAACACAGCCCTTTCATAGAAAAAGCAGCTGTGATTGTTTGAAGGGGATTTGATAGCTAATGTAAAATATTCAACTTTGGTGTATTTGTGTGCCTGTAATTTCACTCTATGCACTTTCTCCTGAATGGGTATCAGGGTTTCTGTGTGAAATCACATTCAGGAGGGTAGAGGTAGGGTACTGTGCTGGGACAAAATAGGAATTGTTTAGGCCCCCACAGATTGTTACTTTTACCCAATATTTCTCTGTCCTTCAGTAAAAAGACATACTTGCATGAGCTGAAAAACACCAAGGAACAACATGATAGATTTAATCACATCAAGGAACGTGAAGGGAGATGAACAAACCTGTTCCTAGCTTGGCTTTGCTGCCATCCACACTAATGAGTTCAAACAGCAAATAAAACCCAAATCTGGATTTCAAAAGCAGCACAAAATTTGCAATCCCTTTCAAGATACAGAAATGTATTAATACTAAGGGAAAGACCAAGAGTCAAAATATTCCCAAAGTAAAAATCAAGTATTCTGGAATCATGTGAATAAATAAAAGGCAGAAAAGGAAGCTGCAAAAGTCATCTTAAAATAGGACAAAGACCTTTGACAAACAACTGTTAAAATATGGAAAAGAAATAAATCTTGAGTGTGCCATATTCTATGATCTAGAAGACTAAAATAACATTTGGAGAGTCATGAATCAATATGAAATATCTTAGCATTGTTGGCTTTCCTCCAGACACATCCCCAAAGACATATTGTGGGAACATTCTTTGCACAAAGTATTCTAGCTGTGATACAGTTGGTAGCTTCCCATGAATTTGTAGTTCCAATATGACTGTAAATACAGTATGTTAAACAAATTTAAAAAAAAATCTTTCAAGAGCCTAAAGAAAATATACTGTAAGAATACTCAAAACCAGCTGCTCCTGCTTTTTTGACGTTTGAAAGACCAGACATTCAGAAATACACATATACAATGGCACCTCCAACTTAAATGCACAACTGCCACAACCAGCATCGTACACATCGACTTACTCTTAACTACATCATTTAGTGTTTTTGCAGGGGTCAGTGCCATCTAAGAGAAAGACTCCATGACCAGCAAACTGGGCTAGCAAGAGGTGCTGTATTTTATGTGAACATGAAAGGCATTTCTTGTTTTAGAAAGCCTCTCTCCTCCCTTTTTCCTTCAGCACACAACTCCTATTTCCCACCCCTGTATTTAAGCCTGTTTTCAGTTATTTCTCTCTAATCCTTCCCCTCTCCTAAAACTACCAGTTAGAGTGAATGTTTGTGAAGAATTTGCCAGTGTTGAATCTTTAAAAGCAGTCAAAATGAGTAAGTCTGAAGCCGGGGGTCAGAAAAATAGTTGTGTGAGTAAACTCTATTCGCAGAAATAGTCTAAAATGATGCAGACAGGTTCCCAGTCCAGAAAGGCAAAACATATGTTCCTTCTGCTGCTGTCCATCACTTCATGAGCATGGCTGCCACTTTGGCTTATGCTCAGTAATACCTTACTCCCCAGGTAGTCCTATTGAAAACTGTGAGACAACGCAGGGAATAGCATTCTCAGTATTAACAGCAGCAGCAAGGCTGTCCCTTTGTCAATCATCTATAATCTGTGCTTTTATTAAAAATAGTTTGAAGAGCTGATATGTGTGCTGACAGTTTCCAGCCCTGGTGCAGCAACCCGTTCGGTTGTAAAGGGATTTAGTGCTCCAAATGCTGCAACAAATCTTGTAACTGCCCAATTATCACTTGATGGCCACCACTCTCTGGCACCCTAGGGGCCATGTCATTGAAGATAAGCTCTGTTTATGTTAACTTAGTGTCAGGATGTACAGCATATGTCTATGAAGCTGGATGAGTGCCCTTTTGCAGGATGTTCTGTACATTCACATTGTGCAGCCAAGAGCCCTGAAGGTGTTGAAAAAGAAGAAAAGGCCTTTCATAGAGCTTAATCCAATTAAAGCACATTAATGAAGGTTAGGATCATCTGTCACATTATCCAGACACATCCTTTCATGCATCATCATCTGATTACAAAGTCTGATTTTCTTTTAAGGCTTTTCATCTTCACCAAGAAAATGTGATGGGAAATTCAGCACTTAAAATACTGGAGACTTATATGGGATTTCTGTTTCTTTCTTCTTTTTTTTCTTCCCCCATCCCGAAAAAAATATGATGTTTAATTCAAAATTGTGGTCTGTCTCATCAGGTGGTACAAACTGGCATGCATCCAGTACAGCCTAGAGAGCAAACCCAAATAACACCTCCTAAGCTTTTGTTTGAGGGAATGTAAAATCTTAGCACAGATGAGTAATGGAAGAAAAAAGCAGGGAGACTGAAACACCACACGGTACAAATGAATAAAGGATTTCGGGCTCTGTCAGCGCTAGAATGGTATCAAGCTAGATTTCTCCCATAGCATTGAGTGTGCCTTCCCATCATCGCCACATTAAACACTTTGAGTAGTTGTCAGAGAGAGATCCGCCATCCTTGATCAGAAAAGAGGGAAAGGCAAATTCTCATTTCCATACAACTGTCTTTATGAAAATTCAGCAAGGCAGAGGCAACGAGAGGAGAATTTACACAGCCAGGTGAGCATTTTCCCCTGCAGGAATGTCCTGCGGGCACAGCGGAACTGCCCTGGTCCTTCTGCCTCACTCCGAGCAGCTGGAGAGCACAAACCTCTGCGTTAAAAGGGCTAATGCTAGAACCAGGAATGGTCTAATTTCCAGAACTCAAGCAACAGGTAAATCCATTAAAGATCAATATGATGAGAATCCTACCAGAGAAAAAAATTATTGGGGAAATCCAATAATACAATACTGGCCCCAAAATACAACTTGATTTCATCATTACCTTGTGACACAAGTATGCCAATTTCTCACTTTATCAGCCCCCCAGTTGGTTAGTGCTTCCTCCCTACAGAAGGCTACTGGTCTCATACCACAGCTTTTAAGAAAATATCATTGCATTCCTTATCCACATCAGTGCACACGGCAGTTACTCATGTCACCTGGCAACGAAGGCTGCTTACATTAACTTTGCACAGAGGTCCTACAAGCACGCCCAAGCAGTCACCCTCAGAAGTCACACTCCCCCTCAATCAAAGACAGAAAGAAAATAGAGAAGTTATTGTAATTATCCCTCTGCTGTACCTCAATCTCCAGTCAGCCTTTTTGTCTTCTTGGAACTACTGCTTCAGGCTGCATGGAGACTCAGGCAGGCAACATACACGTTGTTTTTCCTTTTCCTCAGAGCTAACATGGCTAAACATTTTAGTTTCTGAAGAAATGGCAAAAGGCTGGGTGATGTGTAGTGCCCACTGTTGACTCAGTCCAACTGCTGTAGTCAGGCTCCAGGCACATATGCTGAAATTTGTGCAATCTGTACGTTGATATTTGCAGTACTGGGTCCGAAGCAAAAAGGCTAGGGGCCAGACCTGCTGGGCCTCTTCCACAGATTTACTGAGGGCCTGAAAGGATTAATGGAATATGTAGGGGAGGAACTGCTTATTAGCATTCAAGGAGCATCCAGAGCCTACATGGAATGTTAGGTTTTTAACAGATAACTTCTTTGGGGTTTATTAAGTTCACCGTGTACTTCAAGCAAAGAAGGCAATGCAGCATGCATGACCAGTGTGCTTAATTTCTCAGTTGCATTTAAAGTATTACTGAGGAGCATGCCCCTTTTGAGGACTATATACACTGCTGAAAACTCGGTGTAGATTTTGACAGAATATGTTTCATCTTACACTGCTTTGCGATATCATATGCGCTGAAATTAACGTTAATTAAAATCAAAGCCAAAACAACTTTTCTCAACCTTCTTCTGTGGAAGAATAGGGGGACCTATGTCCACTTTTGGAACTCAAAACACATGTGATGACTTATAACTAGGAAGATATTTACAGGAGTGGTTGATGGAAAGCTAAAATGCAACGAAAAGGCATAAAGCATATTGTGCTATTTTTAACTTCTTCCTATTTCTCATGTGTCAAGATAGTGTGAGTACTATTGCTGTAACCATAAGACCACTCCCTGTATATTTGTGCTTAGGACACTGCAGACACCATTTTGATTAAACTACCATCCATTAACCTACTGGTGACAGACATTTCCTTGTAAGCAGATGTTACTAAAGCTTATTCAGCATCAGTGTCACCACATTCAGCATCAGTGTCACCACATGCAGCTTCACTCACTTTTCCTGAGCCCTGCCTGCTTTATTCTCCAAGCTTCAAGTCCAATGTAAGAGATCAAACTCTCTATGAACTTACCCCCCAAAGCTTTTGGGGATGGGCAAAGTACAAGTATTTGGCTGGTCAAGGTCAGTCTAGCATTCCATACAAAATACATATAACAGACACCTGGGAATCTGAGGCAACTTGCTATATACATTCTCTGTATTGGCTACAGATTAACAGTTGAGATCAGTGGAAATTGAACAGCAGTATCCCACAAAATCATTTCACTATTAACAGTTATTTATTCTCCAGTGATGTATATGTGCTTTCTTAATACCCTCAGCAATAAGTTAATGTCCTGATGCACAAGATTTCATTAGCATTCATTTAGCAAATACAGATTTGGCACAAATGTTACTCCATGAACTTGTAGGTTCAGATAGCCTTTAAGTTTGGAAAAGTTTGCATCCCATTATAACCCCTTTCTCGTTTTATCCTGTTCCCAGTATCACTGGTCACATTAATCACTGTATGAATGTAATTGTTAAATTGTCATTTTATGAAAGAAAAAGGGTGCCCTTGTGACAGGCTTACATTTCCGTGTGTCCTGTTTTATACCAGAAGTAGCAGATTTAACAAAGAGTATGTGACCTGATTTCCCAGATGTCTGTAAATGTACTTGGCATTGAATTTTAAATCTGACTGAATTCAAAGCTCTTCATATAAAACACAACTCAAGTTAACTTTTATCTCTCTTTTTTCCTTTCTGTCTCTCAGCAGCTGTTCTTCTTTTATTATTTCATGTGCTATATTCAATATGCAAAGTTTCCTTGTTTGTTAGAGTGCATTACACTTTCTAATGCATCTGTCATGTTGGAAAACAGGAAAGTAGCATAAAGCCTCTCTTGTGATTTATTTTTTTTTCCCCAGTTAAAGGAAGGCTTAGTTAGAAATAAAAAAGAAAGGAAGGAAATTTGCCTCTAAGCATCGGGAGAGCTTAAGAAAGAGGTTCTTCAGCTTTATGAAACTTTAAAAATTAAAATACCAGTGAATTTAATGCTTAGAAATGACAAAAACATGACTGCTCCTTGGAATTCTCCTTAAAAGGATGACTTTGGAGCTAAGACACAAGACAGATAGGAAACCTGGATTCTGTTCTACATCTACCAACAGCTTTCTGGTTAACCTCTCAGGCTGTGTCAGTCCTGGAGATATTTAGAAAAATAATCCACATCCTCATGTCAACCAATGCAGGATCCTGTGGGAGTGGGGTTTTTTGATAAACCAGCTAGAGCTGCTTTCACCCTTACTTAAGTTAATTCTGTCGAAATGGAGCCAAAGTCATACGGCTCAGTCCTGCCTCAGAAGTCTCTTTCCACACTAAAGCTTCCCAGAACATAAGCCACTAGAGCTTTGTTGTTGAGTTCATTTGGAGCAGATAGATCACCAGGATCGGATCTGGGTATTTCCTGGCAGCAGTCAGGATTACCAGGCACTAGGAGAAACCCAGCCTGGGTAGTGTGAAACTGTGACTCAGGCTAATTCACCCTCCCCTCGGTCCCAGCAGCAAAAGATCACGCCTGCAGAATTCTGGACGGAGAGTGAACCCCTCCTTATGGTTCCCTTCAGTATCTCCACAGCACGTTGCACAGCACTGAACAGCTTTCAAAACCATGCACGCTACAGGGCGTAAACAGTAGTAAACAAAAACCAAACAACATAATTAATGGGCATTTAAATAAACATTAGGGATAGCACTGGTTTCTCTGGCACATATGAACTACGTCCATACATGAGTAGGTTTTGTATGTATAACGCGCATATATACTTGGACTGCTCTGAACATAAGTGACACATGCACTTAATGTTTTTATACATTTCTTTAAAGCTAGGCTCAATATAATCAACTAAGTTTTTTTTTTCCTTCGCAGTAGTGTTTGCTGAGCTAAATGTATTCCTTTTTGCAAATGGCTGTCACTTGCTTGGTGAGAGCAAAATAACAGCAGAAGGTATGATTTGAAGCCAGAGAGCATGCAAAGCCAACTCACTCAAAAATATCTTACCATCATCACTGAAATTAAACCAGAACACGCTAAAACTCGATTCCAAGAGCACATCTGCAGCTGAAATGCACCACAATTCCAAAAGCATGTGGTCACAAAAAAATTTCACATCCCTGACCAGTGTTCTGGCAAGTTTAACTGTTTTTTTTTCTGATTTCAATGAAGTTTTATTGGGACAAAATTCCCTGCAGCTCCCTGTCTGGCACCTGAGTCAGAGCCTGGAGGGCGTCCCCAGCCACTGGCCAGGCAGTGTGCTGCTGTGTGCAGACCCACATTCTTTCACAATAAATTTTCAAGGCTGGGTCTTTGTTTTGTAGCAGAGCTATATCAGATCTAACGTTATCATCTGTGGAATAGAATAGTACTTTTCCACCCACCACTTCGAGTCCAAACATCCCCGCTGTTTTCCATCTTACACATGGATTTTCCTCAGATTTTTGGGGCATCGACAACTAAAATGGAGTCATCAGGCAGGGTTACAACACAGATGTTGTCTGACCTCATACAAAGTTTAGTGTTGACAGTACCTGGCTCCATCGAGCCACTGAGCTACAACTCTGGCCACCCTCTGCAGCCTGGTCTGACCCAGCAAAATCTAACCCTGTTGAAACTGGGTCAGCGTGGGCTGTGTTGGAACCACCCCTGTGGCTCGCTTGTTTAAAAAGCACAGAGGATTTGAATCTCTGGACTCAGACACAGCACAGGACCTGCTGAAAGCTGAGCAGTCTCACAGAGGCCAAAAGCACAACGCAACCCTTAAACACACTGCAACATTTTGGGCAATAAAAATGTGAACTTGGTACTCACCCTAGACCTTCTACAATCTGGAATTATGTGCTAAACATGTTCCTAATTTTAACTAACTATACAGCTGCCTAGCCAGCATTACAACTTTGATTATCCATGTAGTGCTAAGAAGTTGTAGTTAAGACAGTGTTTCAGAGAGGCCAGCACACTGAGCTGGAAAACACCCATTTAAACAAAACTGGGGAAATTAGGATGGAAATATACCAAAAAAAACCCAAAGAAAAGATGAGGACAGGGATGAATTAAGCTTCACTGCTCTAAAGTGCAAAAGATCTTCTTATATACTGCAGAGAAAGCACGTACCTTGGTAGAAAGATCAGACCCTTCAGATGTCTTTTCTTTCAGTTGCATCGTGCATATTAGATCTAAGTCCTGTCCTTGATCCACCAAATATTAAATTATTCATGCGAAAGAGCAATGATTTCACCAGGAGCAGTTTAGAAAGCTCTAATCTAGTGGCCATGAATGGCCTGATACCCAAGTCACTCCAGACAAGATAGGAGCTCAAAACCTTCCTCCCACCCCCCCCTGGTGGGTACTCAAACCACTTCTGCATAAAAGGGCTGGTTTTATGTAGAGTGTCTCTTGGTGACTTCCCTGCTGAGGTGTTATTAATATGTCTAAATGCCTTCCAAACCAGGTCTGCTGGAGGTAGAACAAAATTACCTAAGACAGACTACAGCCTTCTGCCTAGGTCAGGCTAAACTGAGACTCCTTCACTTCATCCTGTGGGTGCTTCTACCTCCCATTGCAGGGGTAGGCGATACACCAGATGGACAAAGCTGAGACTGAAACTTGTTTGAAAACATCTCGCCCTCTGCTAGCCCTGATGTGACTTTGCAGATCACAACATGGTCCTCTGTTCTGATCCCAGGGTTTCCCTTCTCGTTCCTGACCATATAAGGGAAAAAAGCCCCCGGCTTACTGCCTAAGATAGATCATCACCAAGAGCAGAAGAATGGGGAGATGAATATCCATACCATTACATTTCTGAGGTTGTTTAGGTTCCTGAAATGTTGCCATCAGTACTGCGCAATCATTTAGTTTGCAGCCGATTTCTTGCAGTTCAGAGAACCACTAAAAATAATAGCGAACAAGTGGGTGCCTGATCCACAGTTTCATAGGGTCTTCTGTATCTGTTAGTTATTTATTAGTTCTTTGGGGGCAAAAGTTTAAATCTCTGTTGATGTCCCAAAAATATCAGCTCTATCTCTGAAAAGCCTGGGAAAAGGTAAATAAAATGCAAGATTTTTAGTAAAAGAGTAGAAAGAGTAGAAATTGAGCACGTATTTCTGCATGTCTGTAGGAGAATAGAAATTCAGATATTGATGTGAAGAGTGGGAAGAAAGGCTGTAGGAGCAGAGAAGCAACAGGAATACTTTAGAGGTAGGAAAGGCTAATATCTTATTTCAAGCATCTGTCTAGAAAGTGATCAGCAGATGGAAGGTTCACAACATCTGGCATTTAAAGAGAAAGTCAATATTTAACAGGATTTCCTCTGTCTTTCAAAATATTGATTTTTGACAATAAACAGCCTTAAAGAGCACATACATACATACAAAAGCCCTTAAAAGCAAGCTAGCTACAGTGCTGGGTTTTAGCACATCCCACAGCTGTCTCAAATGTGGCTACCACCTGCCCCAAGGGTAGATTAAACCTTAACGACTAGAAATTGAGGAACAGTTGTCCTCAGTTGATCAGGTCATATGATTTCCATGATTCAACCTAACCTTAAAGTCCATCTGCAATTCTCATGAGACATGGACAGAATATGTGTTACATGCATAGGAAAATCCAGTATGGTGCTTGCCTGTCAGAGCTGCTTTCTGCCTTTCACATTCTCCACCTTGGATTTTAACATAGCTGAAATGAGCAGGACATCCTACATTTGTGTGCAGCTGAAAAGTACACCAGCCACAAACACATCATGTCCTCTGCCCCTGTCCCAAACGACAGGAATAGGCACGTGCCACTTCTGCTCTGCAGCACTCATGTGCCAGTGTTTCCTACCTTTCCCCCCTGAGGCACAAAAAGAGCAGAGCTGCAAAAAGCTGTTTTGAAGGACAAGACATACATATAGCTCATTGTGCTTACAAGAGCTCTCTAGGCTGTGATGGTTGCTCTTCTGAAAATACTATTTGTTTAGATACTTAAAAATAAGTGTCAGACCAGGGCCCAGAAAAAACAGAGTACATCTATCTGTTCTTACAGGAATGTACGTGTTTCTATACATATACATTTCTCAGATGTCAACAATTTTATAATCTAGATAAACATTTTAGAAAAAGTTTCACTCTTTTAATAGAATATAATAATGATTCTGTTCTCTCCAGTTTCTAAGTGAGCCAAACTCTCCATCCACTCAAGCCTGTTAAATCAGTAGTGTCTATGAGCAGAACTGGCACTGTGCTCCCAAAACCAAGTTTCAAATGATCTATGCTGCTATCTTGGAAATCAATTATAAATTTAAAATAGAGTAGTGACATTTTAGTTCCATTCTTTTACGATAGCAACTTTTAAATCAAGTGTTGTCTTCACATGTCAAGTCAGTATGGCCAAAACCACCACATATGGATTAAGGTGGATGTTAAAGAGGGAGCAATATCTCAAAAATGCTTTCTCTTTTTTCTTTTTCTACTCCTTTCCTTAATCTGAAGTATAAGCTTCTTCCAAATTGAAAAAACATGTGCATGAAAAAATATAACAGGAAACTTGGAGGAAGGAGCCACAACAGGAGGTCATCATTAAAAAATTCTAAATTTAGAGCTGTAGAAGGCCAGGAAGTGTCATTCACTCCTGATGCCCTGGTAACAAACCTACAGTTGGATTGGAAAAATCTCAGTCATAAACAAATTTCAACATGCGCCTGAAGGGAAAGTTAAATGAAATCTGTGCCATGTAGCCAAAACTGTAAATTAAATCCTAAACAATCATGCCCCAAAAGAGTCAACAACCTTAGTCCAGATAAAAGCCAGCTTATTTTATACACTCTGAGAGCTATTCAGATGTCCTAAATTCCATCTAAGCCCCTGAGCCTAGTGTTTCCTTTTCACTAAATGTTTTTGAAAGCCTGAAGCTAGCCAAGAGAAAACACCAAGCACAAAGACTCATGTGCAATTCTGGCCACGTTAAAATGCCCTAGATGATAAAGGCCTTTTCCCTTCCAAATTTTTTTCCCCTGAGTTAAGCTACCATACCCAAAGACACTACCAAGAGGTTTGATATCTCTGCATGGAAAGGAATTATTAAAAAATAAGAGGATGGACACTGTCATCCCTCAAGCTCTCAGGCTTTCATTAAAAAAAAAAAAAGAAACAAATCTTTACATGGTCCAGTGTACAAAAGCCAGTAGTACCTAGTTCGCTGAAGCAGGGGGTACTGTTTATTCACAAGCAGTAAGCCTGTATTCCCAGAAGAACTGTGTACATGAACGTGAGCCAGCTGAACTGTTCCTTTCAACTTAGCAACTTATCTTCTATGTAATTTCTTTCATTTCAAAATCTTTCTTTGAAAAGTGATGTGGAACTAATGCAGCAGCTGCAGAACACTGCTGCTGCGTACCTGGTTCATTGCACAGGCCACCCTAGAAAGCAACTGAGGAGGACTGGATGATCTGTCTCCTCTCCTAAAAAGATTGTCAGAGTCTGTCTGCACAAATAGCTGATCACCAGGAATGGTCCAGTGTTGTGAGTGACTTTTGAAGATGACTTGAGTAAGCTACAAAACCTCACTGCTGCAGCCAAACAAGCTATTTGTAAAATGCTGGACAAGGAATTACTTCTGGATTTCTTTCAAAGTTTGCAGTGGCTGGCCATATACAGAGCTGTTTACACTGAAGATGTAGGAATTCCTTCTATGCATTATATAATTTGGCTCTCTAAATTATTATTTTAGACAATTTATTCTCATTTCTTATTTATTTTTATAGCATTAAACCCAACAATATAATCTTCAGGTTTACTAATTTGACTACATGTTCTGCTCTCCCCCTCCTCTCCTAATGACCTGGAGTAGTGAATAGGCTGTTGTTCTGACACTGCTGGGTATGAATGGCCTGTTACCATTCTAAGTTAGTGCAGGCACCGGTTGTTTGGCATCCCTGAATTTATGCCCATCTGTCAAAGTGGTTTTGTTCCCACTCAAACAATCATATGTCAGTTGCAAGAGAGTACTGGCACCAGGTGTAGGTTTAGAGTAGAGAGAGCTAAAGTGTTAAAAAAAAAAAAAAAG
>JAOXJM010000033.1:12462523-12486656 GCA_026413425.1 Tringa solitaria
AACTGTCTTTATCTCGAGTCACAGAGTTTCCTCCCTCTTGCTCTTCCCATTCTCTACCCCATTCTGCTGTAGGGGAGAGCGAGCCAGTGGCTGTGTGGGGCTTAGCTCCCTACCAGGGTTAAACCACATCATCACCTAAAACTGAAGTCAGGTGACTGGTAACGGTTTTGTACAAAAGGCTTTAGACAAATACGATCTTTCCAGTGCATCTCTTCTGGCATGCTTCAAAAAAGTGAACCTCTTCTAACAACTTTTATCAATTTGTATCCCTATAGTACATAAACCAGAGCAGTGGGAACAGCAAGACACACCTAAGGAGAGTGCAAAGCACAAGACAAAGACACACTCATTACAAAGGTCAAAGAGGGAATAATTAAAAAAAAAAAAAAAAAAAAAAGGAGCTGTGATGATAGTATGACTTATGACCCCAGAATTCGCTTGGATTGAACCAGGCTCTGTAAAGGCATTGCAGAAGAATTTTCCTACCTCATTTAAAATTATCAAATGATAAAGAGAATAAACAAGCATAGGAAGAATAAGTAAATATTCCAATTGCACAGAGGTACAGAACATTTTTGTTAACTCTAGTCATGAAAGCCAAGTACACAGATCAGTGTAGTAATTTCTAACTACTGAAAAGGAATAGAGGCTCTCCTCAGCATATGAACACTCCAATATCAATGTTAATCACTATTCTGCAATTGCAAAGTGACAGTGTTTCAGAACCACAGCAATTACTTACTGCATCATATTTAAAAGGTTCTGCTAAAATTGACTTAGAGCTGTGTAATCCCACTCCCAGCCACAATCCTTGCTGGGTAAAGGCGCCACTTGCGGATGCGAGGGTGTCCACAAAGAGAGAAGAACACTTTAGACACAAGTAAACCTTAACACTTAGGAGGCAGGTAAATATACCAAAAAAATAAAATTAAATGTGGCTTCAAGCAACTTCTTTGGAAAGCCTTATAAACTTGTTACGAGCTTCCTGACTTCTGCAGCCTTTGAGAGCTAGAGGACAAACCATGCAAGTAAATGCTACCCACATCCACTGACTTTTCTAACTCCAAGCTTTATTTAGTAGTGCAACCAATTTTGAAGGTTGCTCCAGATGTTCGCTTGTCTGCTTCTTTCAGGCCCCATTCCTCTGACATACAGGCCAATGGTAGGATACCTTATGCCCATACTAGCAAACAATTCTGTCTTTAAGAACAAGGACACCACACCCAAGAGGAGCTATGAAAATTGGGCCTCACGACAGGCTGAACATTAAACCAAACTGAGAGGGTACTAGCTGTCCTGATCCAAAACAATAACAAAGACCATCTGAAAACCAGAGACAGCTGAGTGTCTGTGCCCACAGCAGCTCACTGGCCACTAAGTGTGGTGCATTTCAACACTATCTGACTTGTCCAAGAGCCCAGCGTGACCTTGAGATGAAAGTCCCAATGGGGTTTCTACTTTGTAACCTCGGACACTCAATCGGTGCTCAAAAGGGTCACTCTTCCAGTTTGCTGCATGGCTTAGTGTTTGGCACATAGGTACCTTGCTAGCCAGGAGCAACACAAATCTCAGCCCAGCAGGGCCCTACAAAGCATGGGAACTCTTTGGGGTATCTATTGTCGTAGACAGCAAAGCTAACAGCTTATCTGTGCTTCTCTTTCTCCAAAAAAGACAGGGGGATCCGCTGGCAGAAAGTGAAGCATAGTCCCTCCAAATGCTGTAAGTGTCCCTAGACCTCTCACTGCCTGCTCACTGATCGGTCTGGACACAGGAGAACATCACTAGCCTTTCTGTGTTTCCAAAGGGCCGTACGATTAGTGGCGATTCTGCACTCCCGCTCTACGGGACGCTGGTTTAGCCAACGAGCAGGAAATGCTGAGAGGAAAGTAAGGGAATTATAATCATCGGGATTTGGAGGAGAACAGGGAAAATGTTTCTTTTGAAGTGGGAAGCAAACACAAAAAAATCTTGCAGCACATTCAGCCAAGCTTACTGAGGCGAGCATGTGTTTTCCATACTCCTTCCTCAAAGTACACAGAGACCCTGCCAGTAAAGCTCTAAACTGATGTTGCATTTAACTACTACCGCAGCTTTTACTTCATCATAAACTTACCTCATCAAAGCTTTTTATATTAACGGGAATAAGGCCAGGTCTTACTTACTAATGTAAATCCAGAAAAAGCATCACCAAAACCCATAGATACTCCAAGTTTCTGTTTGTGCATGTAAATCACATACTTACTTAATACTGTCTTGTTTACTTAAAGAAGGAATTTAAGTCCCTACAAAAGGAGGGCCAATTAAAAACTCCACATAAGGAAAAGGGAAACTAGCAACACATATGTAAAATAAATTATATGGGAGCACTGCTATTAATTTGTGGAGTCAAGCTAGAGTTAGGATTTAAATGCTCACTGAAATATATATACAAGATATTTTTCCTGTCCCTTGTGTACTATAAAGGCTTTAAAAATAGTATGACATTTGGGATTGCAGCTTTGCTCTTACAGCTTTTAATATATAAACAAAAGTACTTGCATAGCTATTTTGATCATTCATTGGGAGAAGTTATTTGAGTTTTCACGTAGTCTGGCAACACATCTGCAATTATTTTGTGTTATTTAGAACACATGTTTCATGAAACATAATACCAATTAAAGAGCTGTTCTATATTTAAATTTGGCCATTTATATATATTTTTTAAAGGCTGGTTGTACATGCTTAAGTTAAAACCATAGAAAATAAGAGGATTTAAATGTGTTGAGGATGATATTATGATTACCACTGTTCTTTGTTTCTATAGCAAATTTTATCCTAGGATTGCAACGTGTTAATTAAGGCTTCTGTTCAGAAGCCTTCGTCTCAGGAAAGCTGTTCAGCACATGCTTAGTGAGACTCATGCATAAGCTTAAATTTAAGCTCATTTTAATGTGACTTCCTGAACAGTGATGGAGCTTTAGCAAGGGAGTTTTTTTTCCTCTTTACAATGAACTAAATTTCATACTATTCCTGAGGTCTTCTCAACTCACTGTCTAGTCTCTTCAACCAATTTTGCTCTACTGTAGTCCAGGGAAATTAAATACAGACAGACTGAAATCCACATTTTCCAATCTGGTCCTTAGTTTGGGGGAGATTTCCTTTTCCAGACCAGCCTAGAGTCCTGGAGATTTTTCTGAAAATGAAGAACTAACTGTGCAAAAGGGGGAACTCAAACCCAGGCTACTCATATTTACTGGTTCTTTCATATTTTGCTTAAAATTGCAGAAAATTAGCTTGTTTTAGAAACATCTGTGGTCACCATTAATGTCAAAAAGAGTCATTAGAATTTACACCCTCACATCAATGAACAGATAAAAGAATGTAAAACAACGAAAAGACAAGGAAATGCAAAATTATGCCCTATTTGATCACTGTTTCATGTGCTTCAGGACTTTCCCTTTAAGATATGAGTTCTGCATAGAATGATTTAACCAAGTAACACGTAGAAACCAGACAGCTTCATCCCCAGCAGACGCAAACCTGACCTTCTCTAGAGGTGTGCAGTCATATAAATGCAACAGTGAGCCCAAGCTGACTTCCTAAATCACGTAAAGATGGCACTTCCTTTCCTGTTTCAAGTTGAAGCTTGAAGAGTATTGCAATGCACTGTAGGAAGGGTTTGAGTGAACAAAGGGAATGAGAAATTCACTGTCTGTTAGCTCATCGTAAAGGTGAAGCACATCTGACCGAAGAGTCCCATCCACCCTGACCTGTCCTGGCACATTTCAGGAAAGCAATCAAGATCATATGACCAAGAGCAAATAGTTAATATATTGCATCCTTATTGTATGTGTGTACATAGTATTTAATATTTTTTTTATTTTCTCTAGAGCACTCAACCTTGGTTCCACAAGTGGGCTGCACACTACAAGTTGCATGCATGGGTTTTGTCATTGTCAAGTCCCAGCAGTGCTAAACTGGACTCCTCTTGCAAAACAAACAGCAATCACCAAGCTCAAATAAACTTGTGGTCTCTTTTACACCAAGTCTGGCCATCAGAAGTAGGAAAGACAGCAGCATTTTATGCAGTCCAGCTGAAGTCTAAACCTGCAGCTGCTGTTTGTAGATCACCTCCAGCAAGATGTTTTAATAAGGTGAGATAGAGTTTTATATTTCTCTCAACTCTATGGTCTCAAACACATATTTGGAAGTACCACTTAGCAGCACTTCAATATGGATGCTCTTGAGTCCCTGCAAGTACAAGTTCCTTTAGAACTATACGTCAGGAAGATTTCTCAAAGGAAAATCTACTCTGTTGGAAAACTCCTGCTGATCTCACAAACAAGCAATGTACTAGTAAATAACTATGGCAGTTAAGCACTTTGGAACAAGTACAAGTATATCCCCTTCCCAAACATACAGAAAAGCGGTGATCTTTGCTTTTTACCCAGAGATTAGCAAGCACGGTGAGGCAGGAATCCTAAACACAGGTTGAAGAGAGGAGAGGGATTTCTGATGAACTCTGCCAACAGCTCCTTCCTGCTACAACCACTGGAAGCTCCCAGGCAAGCACAGTGCTACACCTTATGCATACAATTGCTGAAAGATTGCTAGAGATTTTATCATTTCAAACCACAACTTTTCACTGTCCCAGAAACACAAAGGGCCCATGTGAAGCAGAGAGCTAGCAGCACAGCACAATGCTTATTAAGCCAACAGCTGGATTCTGTCCTGACTTCAATTTCTAATTTCAGAGTTTAGCCTCAAGCAATGTGTCGTTACTTGTCTCATACTGAAGTAAGAGCAACACAGATAATCACAATAACACAATTTTTTGCAGAAAATCTCATTTCCAAAAGTAGAACGCAAGACACCTTGCCTGGTCCCTGCTAACTCTCGCTGTTTGAGACTCCATCTGCTCTAGATACAATAAAACTCTGGAAACATGGACTTTCTGTGGAGCTGGCAGGCACACATCTCTACTCAAAAAATTAACATGGTCTTGAACACTGAGATTTACTTTTTCTAAACATGGCGTTCTCATGGTAGTCTCAGTCTGGGCTTACAGTTCTGGTGCGTCTGGCGGCAAGAGGTGAACTAGAGACCAGCACTACCCTTGGCTTGTCACTACCATCTGTTGAACATTACAGATTTCATACTTCCCATGACCGGAGCACACAAGTCTGTGGGCTCTCAGAGATGGCAGCCTTTCTTCAGAAGGCCTCAAACAGCTTTGGATCTGAAGGGAAAAATTTATACAGGCCATTCTGCTCTCTTTCAATACTCTGAAAGAGAGACCTCCTGGGACAAGCTGAAGATCAACACCCAAATGTCAGATGGATAGACCTGTACATTGATGAAATTACTCTACTGAATCTGTTTTTAGTTTATTTTTGTTTGCCTTCCAGGTGCCTAGTGTCCTGGTTAACTTCACTGAAGAACAGTTCAAATACATTGGCATCCCAAATTCATATGCTGTCATGCAACCCATGCTATGCTGCAGATAATTTAGCTCCCTATAGAAAGTCAGAAACTGCTCTCATATGTCACACCAGCAAAATGTTATTTTGCAATAAGGCTAAAAATTGCATGATAAAAAAATTATTAATATATTAATTATAATTAAATTATCAGTTTAATACGATTGAAAAATTTGCATTATATGTTATTTCTTCTATTATTATCATTAATAATAAATATTTAGCATAAAGCTACACATTGGCAAAAGGCACTTTCTTAAATATTTGTTTTGCTTGACATCAAAAGCAGGAAGCCTGAACTGTTTCTCACCAAGAACATCCTGGAAAACCTCTTCGGGAATTGCAGCCCCCTCAAAAATACCACACACCATCACAGAACATTTATTCAAAACAGTTGCAAGAACGTGAGGCTGACACAACATATAAGATCATGCTCTCAGTCTCCACAGGTTGCTCTTTTGTATGGCATTTATGATCTTGCCAGGACATTTATTCCGCCTTTCAGACCATTATTCGTAATGAGAAAATTTGTTTTATTCGTTTGAACACCGTGATCAGCATCATTTTGCAGAGTACTCATTGACCTGTTTAGATTTGTGTTCACAGAAATCTTGAGATACTGTGAATGGGCAGCTGTTGCCCTCAGCGACCAGGAGCTTGTCCTTAGGACACTGCAGTCAAATATTAGGTCTGATTGCAATGTTGCATATATATTTCTTTTTTGAAATTGTATTTAATCTATTGAAATAATAATGGCATTTTTCCAAGCCATCTCCAAAGACAAAGGAGACCCTCAGCAGCAGCGAAGTTCCCCACGGAATTCTAATGGACCACAAAAGGAAATGTGTTGAGAGATAAATTAAATCCATCCTTTACATGGGCAGAAAAGGACAAAAAGAATACAAGAATAGTTCCTTCTTGCCATGCCCTGAGGTCCATGAACTATAAAAAGATGAGGGATAGTAGCATTGTGGTCCTAAACTGAACTGCCCGGGGAACTAATTCGATCCTGCCTGCAAAGGGTGGTAGAGCCTGTTACGGGGACACCACTTGTGAAGCACAACATCTCTGAGCTGGACATTTCTGAAGGACTGGGGAGCATTTAGGGTAAATATTGCTGCAAGTTCACCTTGGCTTTATACTTCCTCCCCCTCCACAAATCTGCTACTGGCCGCTGCAGGAAATGTAACACTAACCTAGATGGACCTTTGGTGTGTCCATTCTTAGGTTCAACCTCACACAACTTGAGATCTTTTTTATGAGGGATTTTGTTTTTCTGAAGTGTGTTTCTCTTTCTTTGTTTGAATAGCAATGCTCATCAGAACTGCCATGTCAGCTAATGTTTTTCTCCCTGTAAATAACCCATCAGCTCATATTCTTCTCCCAAAGCATTTCAAAGTATCTGAAAAATGTCTAGTCTTCATAGGTATTTCATCTTTCAAATCTGGCTTCTGCATTGCCTATAGTTTTTGAAAAGCACCAGCTACTTCCTACTATTTTTTTTCTTCTGTTATTTTTGATAGAGATTGCTTCTGTTCAGCATGCTTTTGAAATCATGCTAATTATACAGTTATCTTCTGGCATATCTGCACAAATGTACGTGGAAAGACCTCCCTGGAAGCCTTAAGGCATATTCTCTTATATCATCAATCAGATATTTCATTTTTTCAGTACCTAACAGGTTATTCTGGGCTGGAAACCAGGTGAAGATGGTTTCAACCAGACACTGCTGCAGCAGAGAAGCTGCATCTCCTTGCCCAGGCAGTAGGGACTCTAAATCCCTGCAGAAGGGAAAAGGTAAGAACTTAAACTGCAGCAGCTAAACCCACCCAAGCTTTCAGTCAGAGCCCTCCTTTAGGAAGTCTCACTCTTGGATCTTAGAAAAGGTCACGTATTTAAAGGGATATGAAACAAAACTGTTGTTGCTGCCTAATTTTCAGGGCTGTGAGCAAAAGGTTTCTCAGGGGCCTTGAAAAAAATGTCAAGCTACAGAAGATTTTTTTCATAGAAATCTCTCCTACCCGGATGAAAGTTTATTACTCTCAGCCCACAGAGGAAAGAAAGGAAAACAAAAGTAATGTACATACTATAACAACCTCAAGGCACAATAAGAAAGAAAGAAAAAAAAAAAACAGAAAGAAATAATTCACAGCAAGGTTAGAGAAATGCAAGAGCAGAATTACAATAATGTAACATAACAGGTGTGAGAAAGCAAAAGGAATGGATTAGATAGGGCTGGATCAACATGAGACACTAGCGTGGCCTGACCTTTAGAGCAAAGGTGTACAAACAGTAAATTGGTGCCAAAAGCAGTCTGTGATCTACTGCCAGGAGCAGCTAATTTGCTACAGTGGAAGGGGGGGTGACATGAGATTACAGCTGCCGTTTGGAGCGTCCTCTCCTTGTGGGAGAGGACAAGGCGAGGCGCATTTCTGGGGCGCACAACGCCAGCCAAACAGAGCTGGCGGGCAGCTTTTCAGTGCATTCCTCGTCAGGGTTCAGGGACGTTTCAATGGCCCAGAAGATATCTGAAGCGTGTCGGAGAAAGGAAAACAAACCCAAAAGTTCAGACATGAAGACAAAAGCCCGCGCTTGGAGTGGTGCAAGGGTAATGGCTGTGAAATCACACAGTCAAGGTGAGGTAACTGGTTTTTGCATGCACAGTGTCTGTGGGCAAATTCCCATGTGAACATGAAAAACTTAAGTGTGTCCCACCCTTACTGTGTTTGCTACGTGAGAGACTAGAGAGCCTTATTTTACACCTGAGAAAAGACAGCTATCTATGACAATAATTCTTAAAACCATTTTGGGTTGGACAGGGAATGCACTGTAAAAGTGCTTGTCCCATACAGAGAAACAGCAGATGATTCAAGGTCAGCAGATTGATAAAGACTTACTTCAGATATGCCTGCAAGAAGACAATTTGGAAAGAGAGCCGTTGTCTGCAGGTCATGCTAAAAGACTGTGCTGTATCCCAAAGCGAAGAGAGCAAAGAGGATCCCTAAGGAGATCTCAAAAAGTATTCATGCTTGAGCTTTATTCATTTTGTCTGATGTCATAAATTTATGATCCCCATAAATGGGTATCGCTCCCCAGCTGGTGTCTAGAGCTGCTCACAAGGTAACACTCTGACAGCGCTGCTCAGCGTTTACATCACCACCTTTTGAGATGAATACAAATCATAGATACAAATGGCATATTTACATAAGAGAAGGACCCTTACTTAGTCAAAACAAAGCTTTAAACATTAGGAGACAGCCAATATTAATATGGCTTTCCCAGTGTGTTTAAGCATTTTAATTAAATGAATTGTGTTTCTCTGTCATGAAGCTGCTATAGTCACACACACAGGAATATCATTGTGCTTAGTGGAATAAAAATTCACTTCCCTAAAGAGGTGACAGGCAAGTCCTCCTGTGAGTCAAGTTAGTCTAGAATAAATTTAGGATTTATCAGATGCCATAAGAGTTTGCAGTTTTACTAGCAAGGAAGAAATCTCCTTAAGTTTATGATCTCAGGAACCTAATTGTAAACCGAATGCAATTATAAAACTATATATATTATAGGATGTTGTTAGATACTCTGCAGTTACACATCAACAAAATTTCCATTACAATATTATTTCATTCTACATTCTTTTGCTCTAAAACTGGTTTTGGTTATAGCGATCATATAATTTCTCTCCTCCTTTTAGATGTGAGACTCTAAACTGTGACATCCTATAAATACATCCGAGATAAACTTCCAATATTTGGTTGTTACCTTATAAAACAACAACAAAAAAAAAATCTTTGGGAGGTAATCTAGTTGACTTCCTAGTAGAAAGGAATGAGACTAACCAATTACCTTTGACACTTAGGCCACCTTGTAATAGAGGGGGAACAAAAGCCTTTAAAATCTGACTTCAGCAATTTGCAAAAACCCACTTCTCCGATAGAAACTCTGAAATCACAGATACAGCAAATGCCCATTTTGGTATCATGTTAGCTAGTAATTCTGCCAACAATGGTTAATAGGTTTCAAATATATTCTTATTTGGAAGTGTTTCAAAACGGTATTTTCAGAGGATGGTACTTTCTGGTTTTGCTTACCAAATTTTCTTCTTCGTTTTTTTTCCACAGATCTTGAAAATGATCCTACATGGAGTTATTGACAAATGATGTTTGTTATCTAAAGTGGCTAGCAGAAGCATATCCTCCTCCCAGCATGAAAGCACATTATACTGATATGCTATAGAGAGCCAGAAGCCAAATGAAAATTTTTTCCCACAGCCTATGGCGTCTGACAACGATAATACTTTAATTACAAAACTGAAATTCAGGCTATGTTGGCTGAAAGGCTTCCCAGAGCTCACCAGTCATTCTGAGTTTGTTTCTTTTTTTCAAGGAGAAGCCATAGAAATCAGCAGAAACTTCTGAGGCTGCTCAGTTTTCACCCCATGCCAAGCACAGCTTGAGGGCACAAGTTATGATTATTTGGAGGTTCCACTCAAATTCCCCAATACCAAGCAAAACTCAGACAAGAATAGGAATCCTCCCACCACTGTTGTACCCCATCTCAGCAATTCACTGGGAACACTTATTCTGTGACTTCTCTTTATAACCGCGCGATAAACCCCAAAGCAGCTAATTGATGCAAATTTATCTCTGCATCTTTGCCTAATGTGGCCACCTAAGATGCTGTGATATTACTAAATATGTAACAGAGAAGAAAGCAACTAAACTCAAGCCAGAACCACGGTTATTGGTTATTGGTTATTGGAGATACAGGCTTTTCTGTGAATGCTCCTCACAAATGTTAATTTACAGACAAAAGAAGTGGAGAGACGATTTCAAAGTATGGAGAAATAGGAAAAAAATTACAGTAGAATATATATACTGCATGGCTTCAGGAAGTTGTGTGTGTGAAAAGGAACTGCTCTGAGCATGGGGCAGGAGCAGAGAGGGGCAGTTTCTCTGTGAATTAAATTCACATCTGGAAAACTACTCTCTGATCTTGTGGGGCCCAGGTAAATCCTCCCTTTGGGGGGTGGTTGGCTCCCAGGATCAGTAAATTCACTCACCTGAAGTCGTTTCAGTCATTTTTTAACTTACCTGTTTCCCCTCCCTACAAAACGAATGAAATTCTTTTCCAGGCTAAAATGAACAGATTTTTTACAGTAATTTGCTTTCAGTTTCCTCTAATTGAAGTAAGAAAATTCTCGGGCATGGTTTAAATCTGAAAGTAAGGTTCATCTTCCCTGTATGGCTGTGTAGTAGGCTCATATAGAAAAAGCATGTTTACACGTAACAGAAACTAATGTTGTTTAGGCTCTTGTTCAGCTCTTAATAACAGACAGGGAACTTTCTCCCTTCAGAGTATCTGCTGCATGCCTAGATAGTTATTCACGTAATCCAAAAGAGTAAAGGAAAGCTCTCCAGGACTGCAGTCAAAGGCAGAGTACTAAATATCCTCAATGTATGTGTAGAGTGGAGGAGAATAGAGATTGAGTCTTGTTGATATGCTGGACTGGCCTTCTGTTATTCACCAGAAATTTGGAACAGATATTCCTTTATGTTCAAGCTCTGGCTTAATGTATGAGAATAGGCCTGAGCACTAGTTATATCTTTTGACTCTTATGGACAGTCTAAACTCCTGACATAATGGCTTAATCCAGCAACACATACCTATCAGAAAGCACATTCAATAGCCAAAGACCACTGCTATCTCTAGCTCAAGCTGACCCGTATTCTACAATAGGTCTGAGATGGGTTTCTTTGCCTCATGCTGATTAACAAATCTTCTGCCTTCTCCCTCCTTCCAGTCTGAAACCTCCAACTGAGCATACCATATCTGAGAACCAAGGCCAAGCTGTTTATAAATTATAATGATAAATGATAATAATAATAGAGGTTCATTGCGGCTGGATTTCATGAAGCACATACACAGTTAAGCAGTGCAGCAAGCGAAAACTTCACCATTCCTCCTGATTCCAATTTTGTCATTTAATGCCATAAAAAAACATGGATTATTTTTTCCATTAAGGAGATTTGTAACCTTGCAGATTCTTCCATTAGGGACTTAGGCACTACTCTTTCAAAAACCAGTAGAAAGAAAGAGTTCAGTGAGGAAAAGAATAAAAGGATGAACAAAGGACATAGTGACTTTATAAGGCAATACAAACGTCTTTTCTAAGTGCTTTTGAGATGAACTTCACACATGCCTATTCCATTCTCCTTTCTAAGCCAACTCTAATGGCTCTTTTAGCATTGTGATGACACATACATATGGATGGAAATCTCTCCTGAGCTCTCTGGATGCTTTAAAAGCCCAAGATACTGCATCGTAAGAATTTAACCAGAGCATTTGCCTTCAGTGTATATTTCACCTTGCAAATTGCCAGTGTTACAGAATATTCATGCCAGCTCATATGGGAACAAAGTTACGCTAAATCTGACAGCAGCTGCGCTGCCGTCACATACGTTCTGAAATAACCCTTGGTCAAAGCCTCAGAACTACAATTGTGTAGGCTTTCGTGTAACCAATCCATCATTCATTTTATTTGTTGCCCAGCACTAAGTCTTGCAAACCATGTCTGTTTTCCTGCAATGCAATTACTTGCTGATATTGTGCCAAGTTCAGACTAATGGTTTTCATGCATCATTAAACATAGTTGGAGTAGGGATTCTACAACAGGTTTCAAACTAACTTGAACAGATTTTATTATTAAGTTTTTCATAGATGGCCCACTTCTCAGCTTGTGGCTCTGTCCTCATAAACATTTAAAATATATAGTTAATACATCAGCTTCCCAGGAAATACCATATTAGCTGTTGAGGTTTTTTTCAAGATGAAATTGATAAAACAAGCGCATAGTAATGGCCCTCCACATGAGATAAAGATCTCATTTTCTGCCTTCCATTAGTATTGTCTGGTTTATTTCTCCACACTGGCTCATTGTGTCTGTATGTGTGTATATATATCTATATAAATAAAATATATATGGTTTTACAGGTCTGTAGCGTTTTTTAACATGAAGGAAAATAACAGACCATTGCAATTTTATATGAGCTGTCACTAAGGAGTCAATGGAAATGATGTTCCAGCCTTGTCTACCCTTTCCTCCCCCCACCATTTTGTACTGCACAAAAGGAAGCAACTCTATAAAAAAAATAAAAAATAAATGTACTTATCTTTTACATGAGATCCCAATTATAGGTATTTAGCAAAACAGAAGGGCTTAGAGGGGTCATAACAGTATAGACCAAGAGACAGGAAGAAGCCTGAGTGTAAATATGAGGTTGTGATATCTGTCTTTCCTATAATGACAAAATAAAAGCTTGTATTTTGACTAAGTCTTCCTTGAAACATTAAGTCCAGATTCCCCACACATAGTAGTCTATAAGCAGCTTAAACCTAGTGCAGGCTCATGAGCTGAATGAAACCGTGGCTTCTGCTTCAGTTCAGGCTCCAGCCTTCCTGCTGTTTGGGTCTTTAGAGGAAGAACCTGAAAATGAGAGCGTAGGCTCTCTAATCTTTCACTTCCAAAGTCTATTTACAAACACATTTTTGGTCTTTATTTCCCAGTTGTCTCCTAAGCACTTGAGTATACTAAAAGCTAAGAAACTTAACATTTATCCGCATAGCACAGCTTTGTTTTGACTGGTTAATAAAGGTTATTATTAAATTTTATTTTCTAGCCCAATGGAAGATCTCATCTGGGGGGTGGGAGGGGATATATTTTTACTTCCCTTAACTGTATGAACCATGAAGATTAGCACTTTTTGTATCAATATAACTGCATCCACATATGGGAATATTAAAGAAGGTAAACTTTTTTATTTGACCTATGCCAGGATAATCAAAAAGTTATGAACCACATGCAGAGAAACTGTGAAGGCAGAGATATCTGGTAATAGGCTGTTTTCCATGGTTGTATTCTGCCTGGAACAAGTTCCCTCCTAATCTGAAATAGCCCAAGTCCACTAATGCCAGGGCACATTGCAAGGTGCCTGTATTTGTGCAGAGTGCGGTAGAAGATAGGTATGACATCTGTCTGTGGGAGAAGCATTTCAGTTTCTGGCAGAGGGCTGATTTCTGCTGGCTGCTGGGGTAAGCTGCTATTTAATTTCACGGTGAATTGTGTCAGAGCTCTGTTTTTCTTTGCAGTATAAAACCTAGTAAATTGCAAAACACAATATATGTGTGCTTTAAACAACCTATTCTCATTGTCCATTGAGGGACAAAATTCTAACCTATTAAAATGAGTATAATCCCCTAAAATCACTTTACCCTGTGAGAGGCAGCAGCGCATCAACAGCTTACGTAAAGTATCAACCTCTCTCTTTCATAGTTAAATGGTCCAAGTTTCACATGAACTGACTATCTCTATTTTTAATACACATATCCCCATCGAGCCCTGTCCAGTAGAGAACAGATATACCGACACCCATTTTAAAGACGAAAAACTCTGTCACAGACAAGCTATGGGCCAAATAAACTGTGCCTAATAGGATTTTCAGGAAGTCTTACACGCCTCTTCAGAGGCTTCAAACACTGTGACAATCTGGCTTCTCTCCGCTAAGTCACTCTTCTTGTTTTGTCCTAAATGCATTTCACTACCATGGGTAGAGAGGTCTGAAGCGAAGCCAGCCTAACACGGTTTCCAGAATGCAAGGACATTTTACACTTCAGAAACAAGGTACTCTGTAAGAAATATCACCATATCAAGAAGAAAGTACACCAAGTTTTCAAGTCACGTATAACATATGGTAGTTGTTCAAGGTTATTAATTCGAACCAAGGAAAGACAGTCACAGACTGAAGTAGTACAGTTTTACAGAGATTACAAGAAGCCCAGATGCATGAAAACAAAGTTGTAAGAAAACTTCATCTCGCTTGTCCTACCACAGGTGGATGTTGTATCTGCTGTGGCAGAGGAAGCTGATCATTTTCTCAAAGATTCCTCTTACTCTGACTTTTCCAGTACAAAGGCTGGTTTTCACAATGCCATTTTTCCTATTGGCTCTAAAATTTCACTTTAAAAGCCTCCGCTGATCATTTTTCCCCTCGCTTCTTGGCCAAATTTTCTGATTTCTGACTGACAGTTAATATATTCCACTTACAAATGCTGGCATCCGAACGTTTACTTAAGTGCTTAAAATGCGCCATGTTTGGTCAGCCCAGCAGCCTGGACCAGGCCTTTCTGGTATTCTATTGTTGATTCCTGTTCTTTGTCAAATTTTAGAAATCATTTTGAAATGGGGTAATGAGAACTATTGGCACACCACAGCTTTGAGCAGTCGCATAATACTGCTCTGCTTTGCTCTGACTTCCACTGCTTGTTATTCTCAAGACTCAGTTTGATTTTTTTGATCACCAAGCAGCAATATTCTTAACTTTTTCCTGTTAAATGCTCAATAAAGCACTGAAAACATTTTATATAGGAAGGCTTCCTGACTTTAGGAATATTTTTTTTCATGACTGGTGTTGCAACATCTTAGGAACTTTGGTGCTCTAAATTAAGGATGCCATAGTCCCACCTTTCAGCTCCCTTCTCTCCCCTTCCACAGCACCCTCTTTCTTACTTTGTGCCAGCTCTAGTCCTTGTGCAAATGCAAAGTGAGCAGCTCAGGGCTTTTCGGATTGATTAAAGCTTTGAACTCTCTCTTTAGCAGCCAGTTAAGCACAGCAGGTTGAGGTTTAGAGATGGAAAGGTGCCCCCACGTTGAGTGGCTTGATACAGACAGTTCTCTGAGACCAAGTCCAGTTCAGATTAAAATGCTTCAACACTTAACTGATATTGCTTTCTATGACATAAAAAAATTCCAATGGAAGGACTAAATTCAGTGGGGTTTGGACTGAACAGAAAATGTGTGACCTGTTAAAAAATGCTAATTTCTTTCTAAAAGACAATGTCCCTTCATCCTCTCCATTAGAGTACACAATGTTCACAGGCATAGGTACATCTTACATAAATTACTGATGGCCCAAACAACATATGGTTTAGTTTGAATATTTTATTCTGCTCTGTCATGGGATTTAACTTTAAGTGAAGTCTTAATTCCATTTGAAAGGCCCCCAAGACTACTTCCCTAAAAACAAACCAAAATCAAAGAAAGTTTTGGACTGAATCCAAGCAACCCGTTATAATTCAGAATTCAAAAGGCAATGTCACAAGGAATGATCTAAAGTCACAGGAAAGGACAGAAATAGCAGAAGAAAGCTTTTTCTCACACTCTGTCTAGCGTATTTCATTTGTGTGAGAAATTGTAAGGGAAACAGTAGACCTCAGATATTTTCTGTGGATTAAAACAACATATGCTGTTCAAGAGTATCTTCTTGAACAGTCTCTAGCAGGCTTTGTCTGCATGTAAGAAAATGAAATACAATATATCATTACTGTCCTCATCAGGAAATATAAGAATGGACTTAATTGTTCTCAAATACTCCCTTAAGGTAGCCTGGTACTAATAGGAATAGGATATGAAAGCTCATCTCCCTATTAAGCTCCTATTCAGGTTGTGGTAACAAAGTACCTTTTGAAAATACTATATAAACGAGCATCAGATATGAAAGAGTTCATATACATTTCAGCTCCTGAGGGAAACTTTCCTTGCATATATATAAATTCTGTGAAAACCTACCTGTGTTTCTCTCTGAAATGGGTAACAAGAAAATAATTTAATATCATGGATTTTACATTTTCATTGTAAAATTGACATTCTGAAGATGCACCTGAAAGAATCCCTCATCCTTGAGCTACCTTATTATCACTCAGTTTGACTGATCTTTCCACATGTGCTTTATTTAGCTAACCTTGCTTTGTCTTGCTCAATGAAAACCCTTGCTTTACCTAACTATCATCCAGGAAAGAAGTTAAGCACATGCCTAACTTGAAACACGAGAGCCCTGGCCTCTACTCTCTCTTCCACAAGCAGCCCATTTTGCTGATGTGCTACAACAACAGAAGTGAGTCCTCAGAGAGCCTATGGCTACCCAAATGTGAGGCTTGCCATTGACTTCAGCAGGCTGAGGGAACAGATCCCATTTTTTGCTCTTTGCTCATCTCGAACATTCATTTATAAATCTGTAACCAAGTACACAAGGCTTACCAGTTTTTGCCATTGACCAAAGCATCCTAAATCCCAACGTTATAATTCAATTTCTTCTTCAAGACCTATTTTGTAAACAAGCTGCTAAGGTCCTTTTGATGTAGATTTTTGTTGCTGGCACTTGCTAGTGGCCTACATTTCATTCTTTTCTTACCCACGTTGCCTACCAGGGGAAAAATATATAGGTGCTTGATAATGAACTCAAAATAAGATTCAAATCATCTAGGCTTCATTTTTAGTTCTGTGAACACAGGGCCTCAGAGCATTCTAGTTTTGTCATTTATTTTGTATTTGTAAATCCTACTCTGAGTGTAAGGGGATTATGAGAACTGTTGGGGACAAGGGAATAATAATCCTTACCAATATTTCCTTTGAAACGCAGACCTTGAGTTCCCTAACGGTAAATCTTTCCAGTGGATTAGTCACAGAGACTCACTGCGAGAACATCATATCTCTGCTAAAGTTAAAAGTCTCTTCTAAACATATTTAAAACCATTTACTTCATTTATAAAACAGCTATTTTTCAATTGATGTTGTTCTGCTTACTGATTACTGAGAAAAGTTATTAAGTTTTCATTTAAAGACATTCAAGGTTAAAAAAGCTTTTCTTTCATTCATTAAGTATCTGCAGGAAAATGCCCTTTTCTACATACATTTACAGTAGAATAAATACTGAAATGTTTCACTGTTTAAATTGCATTAGTGGAGAACTCAAGAAAGGTTTTAAGGCTTATGCTCAAATCATAAAAATGAATATTTGAGACAGGAAGTAGAAGAGGATTCTTCAAATGATGATGTGAACCAAATAAATTCATCAAACACTTGATTTAGGTACAGTATTAACAGGCTAAAGAACAATGTCATAACCAGCATCCTAATTACAGGCAGAATGGATATTTGCTTAGTGTCCTAAAGACTGTCCCTTAAAGCCAGTCTTTCTTTTAAGACCAAACCACCAGTAGTTTTGTTTTGCCACTAGTGTTTCAGTTAGCTGTCACCATCATAAATTAATTATATTTACTCATTTAACTAAAGTATAAATATTTTATTTACTGAGTGATTTCGGTCCAGTGCTGATGTGAAGTAAAATGTTCACTCGTGAAAAAGAAAACATGTCCATTTTTTATAGAATTGCATTGAATCACATGAAAGAAGGTGCAAGGAACCCACTACACCTAAAAGGTAACTCCAGACGAGGTCTGGCAGACATCATCCAGCCTTTGCAAGCCAGCTATCTAAATCAAGGCTCTCCAAAATTAAAATTAGAAGGAAGGAACTGAAATTGTCCCTGCCAACTACTTATGAAAGGATGAGGAAGAAGAGCCATACCACCATTTGTGAAATCAAGTATGGCTGGAAAAGGAATGGGATTATTCCCAAATACAGAAAATTCAGACACATCAGTTGCAGAACTCTGAGACAAAAGAGAGGATTAATCCCAATAATAACATTCATATTATTTTCAACTGTTCTTATAGTAAACTATGTGGCATAAAATCCATTGTTCAGCAGACACATATTATCAAACCAACCTGATAGCAAATTCTACAGGCACTTTAGTAAGATGCTTTCACTTTGTGGACTGTCCAGGGAACAAATGCAATCAGAAAAGCTGAAATTCTATTACTATGCATAAACTGTATTATCATCACTCCTAGCTCTTTGTCTTGTTGTGTGTTCATTGTTTTAATTTTACAAAAGCACCATCATGTTCTTCCTTAATCTCACTTCTGTTTATACACATCACCAGTGAGCACTTCACTAATGAGATTTCTAATTTTTGTGAGATGTATCTCTATGTCTCTCTTGCTTTCTCTCTCTATATCATTATTTTCAAATGAAATGGCATTAACAGTACCCTTAATAAAAATATTATTCTCAGATGCAGCCTTTACAAGTCCTGCTCTAATACTTTCATGAGATTTATCTTTGAGCAAAGACATCATGGTGGCAATTTAAGACTCAGAACACTAACTGCACTTGAATTCCTTCCAATCCAAGTACAGTTGGCTGAGAATTGATTTTCCATTGCAATGCGGTGTTGGCACGCCTGCACTGTATAGAGTAGGCTGCCTGCCAGCCTTACCACTGCCATGCAGGAGTAATAACATAATAGTATATAGACTTACAAGTTTATTTCTTTGCAAGCTATCACAAAAAGAACTCAAACTTTTTCTTGACTAGGAGCAATATTACTATTTAATCGATGTTCCTTCCAAAAGAAGGTAAATCATTACAAATTCTTGACTCTGAAATACAACTGTAATTGACTCCGTAGTGGAGAAACTCTACTACAGACACTTTTGTGCAGTCTGATCTAGGTTCTCCACAATGGTTTCTAAGGCTGGGATGCAGCATTTTCTACCTGGTCATAAATCCCAATCTGACATTTCTTGGTCTTTTTTCTAAGACAAACACTGAAATTCTGTGCTTGACACCAGTGACTGTATGTCCCCAACATCATCTTCTCATGGGTATACACAGGGCAGGTGCTAATCCAAAGCAACAGTTTCAGAAATATCTTAAGCAGGAAGAAGGTAGGCATTTCACTTAAAGACAAAGATTTATACTTCAGTGAGCTAGCAGCCACTCGCAACTAAGATGCTGCCTTTGTGCCATTAGAAGTGCTGGAGGTACAGTGAAGAGGATCAGAATACCCGTGAGGGCTAAAGGGGACCGGTGAGCATCTTGGATTCATCTCAGTTCCAAACTACTCCCCAAGAAGACTCTACTGGCACAAATAAGGGAGTAGGAAGAAACAGAGAGGAAAAGATGGAGTGCTTCTTTTGATGATGTGCTGGCATAAAGTGCTCATAAACTCACCACCTAAGGGTCATTTTGATGCTTGTGCTACCCAGTAAGGCTGTGGTTCCACAGACATTTTTCATTTCACATTCATTCTCATAACACCATCACCTCTTATAATCCCCTTGGTGGTACAGGTAAAAATATTGGAGAATGTATGTAAAGGAGCAATTTCTTGGGGTAAGGGCGTGAATACTCCCATTCAGTGCCTGTCTAATCTCAGGCATGGTGTAGGAGAGTTCTGTATCTTTTCTGTCCTTTTGACTTCAACTATTCCTGACCACCAAAAATTTGTACCCTTGCTCAACCTATAACTACTGACTATGATAATGTTGACGAATCTGAAAACACATTCTCACCCCAAGCAAAGATAGGGAAACTTCTCTATCTAAATTTTTTAAGGATCGCAGAATTTCTCAGTGCATATGAGGACTCTATTCCTCAAAAAAATGAACTTTGGTATCACTCTCAGGACTCCACTGTATTTTGCATGTGTAGGTAAGGAAAGTCATTCAATGAAACATTATCAGGTACAATAACAACACCGTTACTTCACAAAGCAGAGAAACTGAAGCCCACTTCTCTTCCCCACTGAGATCACTTATCATTTAAATGTCCTAACCACCGAGGAATGATATGCAGTCACAGACTTTCTTTCTATTCATGTGTTTTCCTGAGGGTGATCAAAGACTAACTATATATTATTCTTTCCTGGACTTACGGAACTACCTTGGGAGAAAGAAACTGAATTTGTGTCCTGACCTCCTACATAAGTCCTCTAAAATTGAACTACTGCATAACAAGAGAACACCTTGCAGACAGTTTTTAAAAGAAGAACTTAAATGTTTCTTAGACCTTTAAAAAAAAGATACTTATCTTTACATGCTTAAAAGAAATAAACAGAATTTAAGGTGTTTATATAGTCAGAAATATTTAAGTATATCCATGGTGGTATCGTCTACCTCCAGCTGGATTTTGAGTGATTCCTTGGACAGAATTCATGCTATTCTGGATTTTGTTTTGAGGAGACAAACTTTCCCCATATTCACTCACAATTGCAGAGTGAAAAAAATTTAGATTTCACTATGGGTATCAGGGGGTGATACTTATACTGCCTATCACAATGCCTAAACTAGATTTTCTGTGCTCATAATGACTTGACAGTTGTAGGTGGTGAGTAAATCCGAGCTATCAGAACTTCACTCTTTGTTGCAGTATCTTGCATACACCTGCCAAGTCACCAAAGGCACAAATTTCAAGCTGTGGAGAGTATCATTCTCTCTTAGCCTTGGGTTACAGCAATGGGAATAACTTGTGATACAAAGAGTAGCTAAGCTGAATAAGGCCTAAAGACTTAGAAGTATACACAAATGTACTTAACATTTCATGTGGGCATCTAGAATTGGACATGGATCTAAGTACTAAACCTAAGTGACAGAAAGGGGACTGCTTGTATGCTTAAAATTGAGTGGATGCTGGAGTTGATCTCTAGAAATCATAGCTCAATGTGGGTTTGCAAAATTAATCCTGATTTTCTGAATTTCAATACCTTTAGTTGAAATAGTTATTTATTTTCAAAGATACTCCAAACTTCCTATTGAAAATCAAGATTCAAAGAACTTATTTTCATTTGGTGTGCACAAAAATAATATATTGTGTCCTCTTTCAACTTCATCAGCACACAACCAAATAATATCCTCAGAGCTGTGCTAACATCATTTGAAGACGCTGCTGCAGGAATATATTAAAGTACTATTTAAATGGAAGATGTTAAATAAAAACAGCCTTGCCTGGATTCTGTTACATTTAAGAGACAAGAAAACAAATCAATATTACCAAATGGGAAAGGATGAGATCAATAGGGGGGAGAAAGTACATTTTCAAGGTATTAAAAAATCTGAAAAGTAAAAACAAAAGTTTAAAAACTCTGAACAATTACCTGGCTGCATCCTTTTAAATCAAAGTTCATGGCTTTTATAGAATGCTAGACATCAGATAATACCTAGCATCTTAGTGCTTAGCACTGCAGTTTTCTGATAATGTACCTCTAAAGGCCTAGACCTTAAACAGAGCTTCGTAATCATCAGTCATGATTTATGGAAGCAGTAATTCCCCCCTCCCTATATTTCATGCCATTAAAAAGAAAGATTGGTCTGTCAGTTGAAATTCTTTTTCTTCAGGTAGCATTAAAAGAATAGTAAAAACTATAGGTGACACACATTTCAGCAAAGTTATTTTCTGAAGATTAGCTATGTTGAAACTGAATAAAAGCCTGAGTCGTCTTGAATGTTATTCACAGCTCTGTCTCTTATTTTTCTGTTCAATCATCCAAAAGGTACACAGAACGATGCCACTGGAGCTGGGGGGAGGAAAAGTATACTGATGCTCTAGAAAGGCAGACAGTTTTATAAAAAACGGAGTTTGGTTATTGGCATATAACCCTAGTTTCCATTACACCAGTGTCTCAGGTCTTAGCATGGACTGGGACCACTAGTAAAATGAATCATAGAACACCAGGTTGGAAGGGACCTCAAGGATCATCTGGTCCAGTCTTTCTTGGCAAAAATGAAACCACTTGGGTGCAGAAGTAGTTTTTCTTCCTTGTAAAAAGAGACATAAATCACGGTCTGGGACATTCGTACAAGTCTATTTTGGGTGCATCCACATATAATTCTATTTTCCTCTTAGTAAGGGCAGCCACAGCACTAAAAGCAATTGCAAAGCTTAACAGAGCTTCAGAGAAAACAGATGTGGCAACTCTTACAGCAGAAACTTGCTTCCTGGTTCCCAAATACCAGAGAGACCTTTTCCATGCATCTACATAAACATGTGATAGTACCTTTCTACAACCACTAAAATTTGGGACGCCACTGAAATTAACCTCCGCTCTCTTCAGAAGTTCTGTGCCACTTGGCTTGAGGCTAAAATGTCACATTCAAGCTTTCTTTATCCCATCCAGCTCACATGTAAATCAGGGTCTGAGTTTTACTGTGGATGCATGTAGCAGTTATACACCTGCTCTGTTTCCTCCACCTCTTTCCCATGGACACGGTCAGCTGCTCAGCAGCATGAGAGAAAGCCCTGAGAGAGTAGCAAACAGCCCTCCGGCTCTCGGAGCAAGGTCCCAGTGATGCCACGGGAAAAATCAGTGACTAGTTTTGCTGGGCTGAGAGTATGCTCTGTCAGGTTAACCTGGAAGTGAGCTAAGTGACGGAATGAACATAACTAGAACATATTGGTTCAAAACGGTTTTGGTGTGTACACATGGAAACAACTGGCCCTCACATGTATCCACCACATACCAGGAAAAGGCAGCATAAGAAGATATAAGAGCACCACCATGGATCCATGTGTGGAGAGAGTCATTTTACATCTCCACACTTCCACATGTCCGTGTTACAAGGCTGCGTTGATTGGATCTCATATAGCAATTATGCCATTTTACTGACCAATTTCTATCATTATGTATTGGCTGTTAAGGGTTTTTTTAATGTCTAATGTACATCTACATTTATTTCACTCTTAAGCTTTGGCCTCTGACTTCATATCAACAAATTATAGCTATCATTCTCACTCAAGCAGCTTGGTTATTTAAGCGAACATTAGGTCAGTGAGACAGGTGTTTCTATGGTGCTGTTAATCTTACCCATTAATTTTTCATTTATTTTGGAGCCTTTGTCAATTCTATGCCTGCATTGCTATTTCTGTCAGTCATAAAGAAAGGAGAAACATTTAACAACTGCCAACTAATTTCCAAATCAGAGCAAGGCTCTTGCTAAGACACATTATAGATTTGTGAATGGAATTAGGGGGAACATTTTGGCAGCTGTGGATGCTAGCACTATACCTACATAGTCTATTAAAACAAAGTCAAAACCATCCATACGTTCTTATGGTGTTTTGTCTGTGATTTAATCTTTCAGTAGATTTATTCAAAGCTCTCCAATATAAAGTGAAGAAAGAAAAAAGGCAGCCTGTCTGGACTGCATTGAAAGACTGTTCTTATTAGGTTTTGACAGAAGTAGAAAGCCATCACTTGAGCAATATGGAAGAGAGACGACTGATATTACAGACAGCATTGAGAGTCTGACTAGAAACATACAGCCGATCAATTCAGAGAAAAGATTCTTGAGGTTCCTTGCTAGCCGCAGTCTGAAGGAGCATTTTATTCTTCTTTCTTAATTACTTACTCTCTGTGTCACCCAGAGCACTTTCTACATAGAAAACTAATTCTGGGAAATGGTTTCCCTGAATGTCTTTTGACTGTGCTCTACAGCGAGGAGAGAGGGGCGACCTACTTACAGTACGATAAGCCGCATTTCCTGAAGCCTTGCAACCAAGTGCTACGCTGTGTGAGCATCACCTGCTTGGAAAAGCCCACTGAAGAGTTCATGTACTATGAATTACGGGAGAGACAGGTACGTCACTTGCTTAAATGGCAGAGTTCTGGTTTCGCAGTCTTTTAGATCATTAGGATTATCACCAGAAGCTTAATCAGAGAACTTCTGCCAGGTAAGACTTAAGCAGCTTCACAGAACCATTAAAAACCTGAGGCAGTACTTTGGAGTATGTAAGAGAGGATTGTGTTTCTTTAAAAGAGTTTTAAATAGTGTTACTGTGGTTTTATACATTATTTAATGACTGTTAAAAGAGTAATACAAGTCTCAGCCCTCCAGCCACATAGTCCCACCGCTTTCTTGGGTTTGGTTTGGTTTTTTTTTTTTTTTTCAGTAATTGGTGGTAAAAAGCATCCTAGAAACCTTTTAAATCATGCAGT
>JAOXJM010000033.1:12500642-12514101 GCA_026413425.1 Tringa solitaria
AGTATAACAATGGAGCATTTCTTAATATCTGAGCTCAATGACTAATTAACATACACTAGAAATCACTGAATAGTCTGCATTTAGATTGTATAATAACGCAACAAATATGCACATTCAGGTCAGGTATGCAGTAATTCATCTCCTTGATTGCCATTGAGTTGCCTGCATGTCGCAGAACCTCTAAAACTCAGGTCGCAGGTTTTGATGTTGGCACTCAACAACCCTGCAGTAACTGCATCCTGAGAGGGGCTCAGAAGCCAGCCTCTCCCTCTGAGGGAGCACATCCATGGCATGTAACCACACCACCTTTGGCCTGAGTGAGCCTATCTACAGAAATCCAAGGAGGTCCATGTAACCCTCTGTTCATTCTATCATATAAAGAATCCCATTCCAGTCTATGACTCCTGTTGTCAGAAAGAGGTAGCTAACCAAAAGCTCTAAGCAAACCATCTATCAGAGATCCTAAAAGAAGCATGAGACAAAAGCACAATATACAGGAAGTTCTTTAATCCCCTTGCTTTCTCTGTCACCAGACTCCTGGCACATACACTTTTGGACTTTGAAAAAGGGAAAGAAAACACACATTCTTCTTTTCAAGACATTCAAATTCAAACAACCAATAATATGAGAAGTGGCAAGAAGGTGACAACTGCTGCTAACTGGTATCATGGGCTATAAAGCAATCATTCCTGTGTTAAAAAAATTAAATCGGGTCAAAGCAACATTGTCCCAAATTCATTTAATAACCAAGTTCAAAATTTCTTCTTGACATTGACTCATACCTCAATTTCTGAGGTTGATACTATGCACACTTCAGTTTATAACTACCAATAAACAGTAAATTAATTGTTGATTTAGTCAACGCATGCAAGACTGTTTTTCAATTCTACCCCTTCTAAAAAAAAGCAAAATAATAATTTTCTTATTTCTTATATTTTCTATAGGAGCTATAGGTGGGTTATGTGTTGATTTATCAATTCATACATGTGTGAAGTGTAGGATAACCTTCCCCCCCCCCCCCCCAAAACCATAGCCATTACAGAAATAAAAAGTACTATGAAAAACATTTACCTGCATTTCTCATGGGAGTTGCAATTGATCAGAGATGGGTGATTTTTGACTTATTTTCAATTATACACATTGAATTTTTAATATATGGAAATCTTAATATTTGCTCTCTGTGGAAAAGCTTGGATGATCAGCAATCCAATAGTCATTTCCTTGCCCTGGAACAAAACCTAAGGCATTTGCTTAGTTTTTATTTGTTCTTTATTTAGGCAGACTTGCTGACTTCAGTGGGAGTTTAGCAGAGCAAGAACTGGAAATAAAAATTGAATGAAGACATTAACATCTGTTCACCTGGAAAGAGTATCTGGATTTTTCTTGGCTTACTTGATATACCTGCTGCTGAATAAAACAGGCAATAGCACAGTTATTCAAAGAATATTGTAAAATGGATAGTTTTATACAATCCCCTAGAGAGATTAAGGATAGAGGAGATAACTGATTTTTTTCTGAACTATACATTGAAATTCCATCATCAGACAGCAACAGTCTAGCAGAGCTTCAGCTGTATCAAAGGGGACTACACAAACACTTCTGGCATACTCAAAAACCTCTCTGTTATACTGCAGAGACAAACTCAGGTAAAGAGAAACTATAAAACAAAACCACATCATGACTGTAACTTAAAGCACCCTTTGTTTTGTGTAATGGACTGAGTGCACTGCTTATGCCCTCATTCCTCCTGTCTTCCTGTAATGCTAAGAATTACAGGGTTTGGATCTTCATCTCTTGTACCACAGGTTTCACTTTTATTTTGGGTTCTCAGGAGAACACTTTGGACTTGTGTTTTGCAGGGACATATGGTACAGATGTTCCGTGGATCCTTCTAGACTAAGTGTCTATTTACATCAGTTGTCTGTCATGCTATATGAGCAGACTAAATTACTTCTTGTCCTTATTAATCTGTGTTCGTCAGGAAAAAACTTTAGCTTTAAATGCTCCACCCTGTTGGTTTCTACTCTTACATTCCAATTTCTTCTCACTGGAGTCAGTTGTTTCAGGAAAAGAACAATAAAAGTAAAGTATAAAACGTAACTTAGATGTCCTTTACGATGCACTTTTCCAAAAACGATTGAAACAACACTTCATGAATTCAAACACCTCACCCCCCAATATAAAACAGAAGATATCGCAGTGCCAGCTCCCTGCAATGTCTCAGTGATACGCTTGTACTCTTTCCTGACAAGCACCGACTCTGCCCATGCAAACTGAGTACAGACAGCAAGTTGGTTTTTTAGGTCTAAGTGAGCTAACTACTGAATTTTGAAAAAGAAATTCAGCACAAAACGGGGATATTTTACTACCTCCAATAGTTCAAGGTAAAAGACCAATTTCTTCATAGGAAGGTCTGAGATATTTCTGTATCTGCTTTTGCTTCTTTAATGGACCGGTTATTTCCATTATATTAAAAGCACCAAGCATCTATGCAACCAAGCAATTGCCTTCTTTGCAACACAGAACTTCTCTACATTTCTTTTCTCCCCACTCCTATTTTGCTTTCTTATGCATGAATGTGTCTTCAGCCATAAGGAAAAAAAAAACACCATAAAGGAAAGCTTACTGGCTAACTTCAGTCAATTTCTTTGTAAAGTATTTATAATTTACATCATGCTCCTTCCCCTGATTCTCTCCAGCAAGCCACAGATGACCAACTACTCATTTTCCCAACCATTAATTGTAGATCAGGCCTTAAATCTCTTTGAGAGATCACCAAGCCCTTGAAATTTCAAAGTTTGACAGCCTGAGCTTCCCATGTCAAATGGTTATGAGTACACTTCTGTGTCTCTACAGATTTTACAGCACCACTGCTGTGCATTCTTAATCTGAAATTGCTTTCTGCCTGAGGCTGGAATTCAAGCCTCTCTTCCAAACAGATGCAGAGCCTGATAGTGATCTAACTTACATTAAATGTCATCGAAGTTATACTATGTTTATATGTCTCTGGAAATTAGCTGGTAGATAAGAAAAAATAGTACACTTGGTCTATTCTGTTTAGCCAGAAAATTGGCCAATAAACAGGGATAAAAACCAGCAGAATATCCCAGATGCTAATTGCATACACTCTCAAACTATGAACTCTCCAAACAAAAAAGATCATCTGCCATGGATCTGGGAGAATATTTTATGCATTTCAGAGTTGAAAGGACTGAATATCACTGAAGACACTAATGAATCTGAATTAAATTAATGGGAGGGCATTTGTGGATGTAGGGAGATAACTATATATAGTACAACTGTTAAAATGTTCGATGTGCAGAAGTTCCTGCAAATATGCCTAGCTATCTCTTTAAATTCCACTTTAATTTTTTGCCAGTGTGAGCTAACATTTTGCCTGGGAGATTCAAGATTGAGCCACAAGGTATAGCAGTGGCTGGCAGAGACAGCACTGAAACTGTTACTTATGGTTATTCCTTACTCCACATTGGAGGACTGGTGTGTGCTATAGTTCATGGTATAGTACATGGTAGGAAGAACCATTTTTAAAAGAGATCATAAATTGCATTTCCACTTCTCACTTGTACAGACAGACTTGAGTTCCTCCCGATTGTATATAGTCACTCCACACAGGTAAGAAGTATCTGATACATACAATTGTAGAAAAATAAGACTGAAAGGGCACTCAAAGGCCCTGTCATCCATCTCTATATGCCTCTTGTAGATTCAATTAATCCTGATATTATTTCTCACTTTATCTGAAAGACAGCCAATAAAAAAAAATGTTTTATGCGAGGACTTTTTTGTTCAGTTTTGTTTGGTTGGTTAGCGGCGGTTGTTATTTAACCTGATCCTTTCAGCTAATTAAATCCTTAACTGATACCCAGGGCTTGCAGAGTGACTCACCTAAAGACAACTGCAATTACCTTATCTTCCCAAGTCCAAGTGAAACCCTACCACTTCAACACTACAGCAGGGCGTTCTTACTCCTCTGCACTTTAAGAATATCACCTAGCCAAGTTACCTGTTCTGAGTTCATGCATTTGCCTGCTTCTACCTAGGTCTAGGAAAGTGCTTTTGCCCTTGCTGAACTGCATCCCTTATGACTTGCATTCATCAGGTTCCATCTAATTCCTTCCTCAATAGCATTTGCAGCCCTTCTCATCTTCCCATCACCTGCCACCAAGTAAGGAAAGTAGTACTTTCCAATAAATGCCAGCATAGCTATTTCAGCTTATTGTGGAATGCTCCTCACAACTAGTGCCTTTAACTAAATAACAAGGGCTCATAGGCAGTGCAATATAGCCAAGATCTCAACCCTGGCATAAAACTGCAACTGGGATGTCAATGGATACTGAAGAGGAGACCAATATCACACTAGATTTATGAAGTACTAGAGCATGGTCAGGGTATTAGTCAGATAATAAAAATGGCATTATTTAAACCGCTTCTCAGTTCCTTGGACTTCAGTCTGTGGCTGCCTGTGCATTACGAAATTATCAAAGAGGAAGCTATTATTGGAAGAACGTGTCTCAATCTTCCATCACTTGCCTTCTTATCTTTAGGAAGAGAGGGGAAAACTGGGAGTAGTTTTCACTTGATCCATTTCTTCCAATTTCATTTTTTTCATTTGCTTGGCAGAGGAGCTGGCTTGAAATTTGAAGTTGCAGCGTAAATTCAAGCTCTCCCCTCTTCAACTCTCAATGCCTTTAAACAACCTCAATCTCATGTGCTCTCCCTGTGACACTTGGACTACATGATAAAATAATGTTATATTATGTACACATAGGGGACCATGAAGCAGGGGTAGGAAGCTGCTAGTTGGACCACTGCCCACAGGTATGATGCCCTCATTTTAAAATTAGTATTTGTTGTGGAAAACCTTTGAAAGCTGCTGTTTCACACTTAGAACAGCAACAACAGTCCATCACATTCCCAGGTCTAGTTTTGCACACTCTAGCCCCAACGATAATCTTCCCTACTAGTCTTGTTTCACTTTCTTGAGCTCTTTTCTTTTGAGGTTATAAAATCCAATTGCAATACTCATTGAGTCGCTTGTGTACTCGGAGGGCTGGTGCCCCATCATTTTGTGATGTGTTCTTCCACATCTCTGTAACCTTGCTAAAGTCTAAAATTGAGAATTCATGTGATGACCAGACTTCTAAGGCTTTATCAGCACTTCCTTCCTGCAAATCCTTGCTCTTTTGGCAGTATACATAAAAACATGAAAAATACAAAGCAAGATTGGAATAGGAAGCTTAACTTAGAGTACAGGAGGACAGTAGCTGGAATTTTATACTGTATGGGTTCCCTGGTGTTTCACTCACCTGGAGTATACCTCTGGGATTCAGGGGTATGCAAGAGAATTTACTGTTTATCTTAATGACCCCAAAAAATTTTTACTTCCCAGCACCTATTCAAGGTGCTGCAGAGTGAGCTGTCTAGATCACAACTACATTCTAACAAGTATTCATATATTTATGCAGTCATTTACTTCAAGTGTTCAAACTATTTAACTAAATAATATTGTATATAAGAATTTAAGTATTATTATGAAAAATTGAATGCATTTTATTGGTTTGATTTTTGCCAGAAAAGCAATTGTGATACATTACCATTCCTGGCTCTGTTACAGGAATTGCAAATGGAAAATATGCCATATAGAATTATTTGCTTTCTGCATTAGGCAGAGACATTTTCGATGCCAAATGACTTTTGACATTTAATTTGAAACCCAAGATACCTTAAAAGTTAACTGTCCAGGAGTAATAATGATAGAGCTAATGATAGAGCACAAGACCATTCCATTTCTAGGAATAGATTTTTCTGGTTGTTTTAAGTAAATGAAAATACATCTTATAATCAATACCTCATACTTAGAAACTGTCTTATCTTCAGCAAACTATTTGGTCTGTTCAAGGATGACTTAGGGTTGAACCCTCTGTGCATTCTGTTTTGGTCTGGGGTTTGTTTTGTTTAATGGAGAGCTAGCTAAAATATTAAGAGATTTAGATACAGTTACCTTAGTATTTTTTTTAGCACTGGACAAGGTTTTCTAAACAAAACTTTTCACAAAGGATCTTTAAAGCTAAAACAATTTGCGAACTTGTGCAGAATCTGACTCATTTCAGAGAAAATTAATAAGAAAAACATCATGCTGAAGTTATATTTCATGCCTTAGCCCACTGGGCTGGGGGTACATAGTCCAAAATTTTTGCTGCTTTCATTGAAAGTTATTAAGTGTCAAATAGCTGAAGTTATTTAATTCCTCTAAATGCAGATGTCCTGTATGCATTTTTATTTTATCCTGGCTTGAACTCTGTAATATTTGTGGTACCTTAAATAAACAATTGGCAAAAAATAAACAAGAGTCGAAGCAGGACCACAGACTAATTCAGACAGAACTTGCCCGTCAAGACTGTAAGACTTACTGATGTGCTGAAGCACTTGACAGCTACTTTCAAAGCAAGGTACTGCTTGAGGTATTAAGAGCAGCAAAAACAAGTGCCAATTATTTGAAGGCAGCAGTAATATGTGTAGAGAGATATGGCATTATGTATGCACATCACTGTAGCAGCTCTTAAAGAATTAACGTTATTTAAGTGTTGAAACTTCCTTAATGACACATTAGGCAACAAATTAGCATCTCACAAGAAAAAAGTGTCATCATCCGAGCTACATTAATACTGAGATCATTTGTGTCCACAAGAAAGAGTTTCTTTGCCTAGGAGAGGCCAAATTAAGAAGCTGAGCACTTAGTATAAAAGAGGGATGTAAATTAACTATGTAACATTTACATGTGAAGGTCATCATCAGTAAGGACAATGCTTACTGTTTTAAAACAAATTTTAATAGCCATCCCCTTTGCCTATTTCTTCCATCAGTGTTTACTGAGGCCACAAAACAGATTAGATGAATTTTGTGGTTTAGCAGCTTAAGCACAATCAATTACAAGATGATATCTGCTTGCTGTATCTTACAAATGAGCAGTTCTCATCGACACTTATAATGCATAGTTATTTAACATGGAATTTGTTCCTCAAGCAAATTACCCAGCTTAGAATTTCACTGGGGCTGTGCAAGCACGTCAATAAACCAACTTGCATAGGTTTGGAAATACAATCTTGGGTTATCTCTTATGTGAACAATAATCCATTTCTGATGCAGTCTGTGTTGCTCTCTCAGTTAACAGTTATTGCTTTAATTAGCCATTGCTTTTTCAGAGTTTTGGTTCGGTTTCTGGTTTGCTCTTTATAAATCAGAGATGGCATATAGTCTAACTAACCAAGCCACCAAAGCATAAGCAATAGGAAGGTACTATATGTGTTTATTTTAACCTCTTTAGAGACCAGGATTATTTGAATTAAAAGGAACAGCCATTCAAATACAGTCTTTTCCTCACCCAGAGACAACTAATAATCTGACTAGGTATCCTACAGCATTAAAAAGAAAGCCAAAACAACTGTCCACTAACAAAGAATGTGTTTCAATTGCATAAAATCCTTTCCCATGTGGGATGCAAATAATTTTAGCAGTTTAGGGCAAGATTTAAAGTGTGAATAAGAAATTGACATGTCAAACAGGTCAAATTTTAAATATACTTCATCTATCCAATAAAAATTCTCCCTGCCAATTAAATTCTGAGTAAGACAAATGAAAGATGATGAAAAAAAGTCGGCTAGAATGAGATATGTCAACGTTGCAGTAAAATAATTTAAAAGCTGTCTGTAAAAATGATGTATCTGTATGTCTGAGTACTCACAATTTAAAATCATAATTATTTTTTAAAAGTGCTTTGCTTCTTATTAATGAGTAGCTAACTTAGTTTAAAAGTCTAAAGTCCAAGAGAAACTAAAGCAATATAAACAGCTCCTAAATGGGCACATTACAATTACCTTCCCACTTCCAAACCTACTAACTAGAGTTAATAGAAAGAGAGGGCTGGCTTTATAAACATTTTCATCCTACAGGTAAAAGTAATTCAGCTAATATATGTATTCTAAAAGTGGGTATGGTAGCCCAGTAACTCCCATTGACTGTAGCATTTAACTCTCCCACTTTCTCCTCTTCACCCTTGGGTGCAGCTTCCCAGCTGGAGGAGGACATTCACCCAGGACTCCTACCTTTTGGTCAACCTAATGTAAAACATAGTCTGGGTGGAGAACTCGCAGTCATTTGAATTGGCAATGAATGTGGAAGAAGGTAGAAACTCAATAGTTCCCCATAAACATCTTGAAGATTTTTTCACAGATATGTGCCAATTTTAAGTATAAAATCAAAACATCTAAGCAAAGGGTGTTTGGTTTCTTGACAAGTCCGTATTCTTCACTGGAAGGATTTTTCAGCTAAACAAATAGCTAAAACTGTATTTGCCTTTGAAAACCAGTTCTGATGAACATTTATTATTACTGTTAGTATTTGTACTATTTCTATCCTTTGTACAATTACCAGCATAAAAGCAGGCTCGGGGTTACATCCATGCCTTCACCTCCTAAATATTTCCTAACTAGAACTTTCAGGGCCTAACTCCAAAATCTGGATGCAAAAAAAAATGTGTAATATGAAATTAGAAAGGATGCATCCAGCTAAGATTTCACTGATTATGACAGTTCTTTGTCATAATTCCTGAATTAATAAAAGAAAATGGAAAGTCATAGAATATCCCAAGTTGGAAGAGATCCACAAGAACTAAAAAAAAATTATAATCTTTTTCACAGTGCCATATTCTTAAGTGACGCTTAAGCACTTTTATTGCTGTACCCTTCCAAAGCTGAGTAAAATACAAGTTGCATACACAGCTGGCTAAAATTACTGTTTCACTCAAACACACTTCAGCTTTTTGTATTTAAGAACTCTAAAGTCAAAGTCTGGAGATTATGTTGTTTTCTCTGGGGTTCAACTGAGTGTATATACATATATGCATGTATTAACATAGTTAAAAACGGAAGATAACTATTCAGTACCTTGCTTTCATACTAAACTATTTTATTTTTAACTGTATTGTCCAAAATAATGACCAAGCTAGATTTAACTGTAGCAAGACATGGTTTAAACTAAAGAAAGGGAACAGTTTTAGGCACAAATTTGAAGGGGGAAAAAACAAGTCTAGTAATATGGCTCACTTGAAGTGGAGTTTCATGTTATGCACAGAATAAACTCTGGCAAAGCAGTTTTGTGTCTGACTTGTTCAGCATGGCGTACTACAATTTCCCAGTTCCTCCTTTCTGAAAAATCCCATTTCTCATAATACCAGTGGCAATTTCAAAATCAAAGTAAACACTAGGACAGCAACTATGACACTTGTTTTCAGGAACAAATTATCCATTTCTGTAGCTTTTTAAATTTCCAATTATTCTTAGCTGATTTCTTATATATGAAATACCACGTTTCTGAATTAAAACTAATGAAAGGCTGAGAAGCATAGGTTTGTTTCCTGCCCAATGCATTTATAACTGGTTCAGAAATACTCAGGTATGGAAAGATCTTTAACTAGGGTTTGCAGGGAAAAACAGTTAGATGAGCTGAAGAAATTACTTCTTGCTGGGGGCAGGGAGAGAGAGGTGCTGCTCCTATGCACATTATGAAGATTGTAGAGAGCATGAATGTAGATAAGGACAATTCCACTGCTGAAATAAAAGTAGTTTAGGGGTCACTATTTATTGTAGATACAAAACAAATCAGTGAGAAGTACCAATAGTGCTATCAGAAGCTATCAGAATTAGAAGTGTAGATGTTGAAGTACGCTAACAAATATTAATATATTCAAGCATTAAAAAGATATATATATACACACATACACATCAGGGTCCCATTCAAATTAATGGCTATAACACCCAGAGTACCTATCCAGCTAGATTGATGTCCTATTGCTGACATAAGAAAACAAGCAAAAAAATTACACAAGACAGCTAAGCAATCATGCAGAACTGTGCCTTGAGTAAATATCTATGAAATAAACCTCACACACTATGGAAAACATCAGCACACCCTATGACAATGGAATTTATTGTTGCATAGATGAAAAAATAGTAACAATAAGACAGAGGAAAACTTAGAAATATTATCTTCTTCCTTTTGAGTCCATTTAGAACAACTGCAAATTACAAATGCACCGAGGTAAAATTTTCAGCAGATATAAATATATTTCTAGGAGCTGTTTTCCCTTTCTCAATTCTTAATGCATTTAGCACTAAACAGCTAGGGACCTAACTGTACACTTCTACAAATGTCTGAAATCCTAACAAGGAACTAAAGTATTTGTATCTACTATAGCTGATAAATATTTCCAACAGTTCACATAATTCTCATACACATGCAGTGAAAGGACCAGAGGCAAGAGCTGCAAGATGCAAAATTTCCTTTGGGTGCAAGGAAAATAAAAAAAGTCTTCAATGGAGTGGTCCAAACACTAGAACAGGTTTCCCAGAGGAGATAAGAACCAAACCTTTGAAATTTTTGAAGCTCAACTGGGCAACCTGATCTGAAGCTCTGAGCAATCTGATCTAATTTAGAAGTTTCCCCATCTTGGGCAAGAGGTTGGACTAAAAAGTTCCTTCCAATAACCACTTTTCTCCAATTCTAACATAAGTCTGGTAGTCATGTAAAAAATGCAAATAGCAGTATACAGCACATTGCAGCAGGTTGTTACCAAGAAGCTCTGAGGAAAGGAGGCACTGACTTTTCAGATATGAGAGAAGAAGAGAAAAAAAAAAAAAACAACAACAAAAAATCCCAAACCAAACTCTTTTTCTCCAGCTGATCTGACTTAATTTGCCCCTGAGAACTTCACTGCCTGGTGTGAAGTGTGCATCTTTTACTTGACTTTATTTGTAGGAACTGCTGCACCAGAAAATCATCTTTCACCTTTTTCCTTCCTATGACACACATATTCTTTACACTGAGAAGCTTCAAAATAAATTTTGCTGAAGAGGGAAGGGAGAACTGCTGGAAAAGAGAGGATGGATATGATGGAGTTAGACAACTCCACAGCAGGTCAGACATGGGGCTGCTGTCACAATGTTTGGTTGACACATGCATTTGCAATCACAGCAGTAACATGGCACCCCGGTACCACTGCAGCATTAACCCATCACAACAACTGAATATCTCATGGCATGATCCAGATTACTCTAATCACTTGTTTCTGTTATTTGCTACTTCACAGACCTTTAAGTCATCTGCAAATTTCACCAGTAAGGATTTTACACCAATGTCTGGATCAATGATAAAAATATAAAGTAGCGCTGGCCCCCAGGAGACCATCGCAAAAATGGCATTTCTCATTGATCTCTCCCCATTAGCAACTTCATTTTGATACCTGTCAGTGAGCCAGTTTCTAATCCATCTGCTCTGTAGCCTGTTAATGCTACATAATGCAGTGTTTTTAAATTGAAATGTTATGTGGTACTAAATTAAATGCCTCAGAGAAACCAAAGCATCTAATATTGACACAGCTGTCTTTATCAACAAGACCTCTAACTCTACTGAAAACAAAACAAAAGCAGATTTGACTGAGAAAAGGTTCCATACTGACAAGCCTAATTATATTTTTAGTTTTTAATTCTTACTTAACAGAGTTACAGAGTAGCCATTCACTGGGTTAGCATCTGGCTAATGGTTTACAGTACCACCTACTCATTCTTTTTAACCAGCAAAAATGTCTTGCCTGTCCCTTACATCTTTTGTCAGCTTTCCAAGGAGCACAGATTAATACCAGGGCAAGACTAGGTTCCTCAATTTCTTACCATCCCACGTGATATATTCCTGACATTCATAACATGCTTTGCCAAGCGTGCTGTCCTCCTCCTGGGCTTTATGACAAATGGTCACAACTATGTAGAAGGTCATGTTTAATAGGGAAGGGGAGGTTACCCATAGGACTAAACAAAAGCAATTATTTGCTACAACTTCTAAAGCCAGTTCATATCTACTGATTCAAGCTGACTCTTCTATGCAGTAACCAGTTTCAAAGCAATGGACTCATTTCTCCCCGTGACTTGTCATCTGGGTTGCAGTAACAGCTCAAGTATGGAAAACTCTTCCCTGTAATCTCTGAAAGGATCCTTTCACACTCCTAATGTACATGCTTTGGCTCTGCTGCCAAAACCGGTGCCAGACATAATGTGTGGGTCTCTGAGGAGTATTGGGGTTGGGGTTTTTTTTCTCCATTTTGTTCCAAGAGAACTAAGGTGTTCATTCCAACTTTTCTAAAAGAACGTCAAAATTTTGAAGTCCTGTACAAATGAAAATTACTATTCTCCTGACACTTCCTAGAATCATCTCCAGCCTCTTTCTCACTTAGTTCCCTGCTAATGTTTTAAAAACATTAAAGCTCTGCTCCCAGCTTGTAAGTTATTTTGAAATTCAAATCCTGTGACTTTTGAAGTAGAATTGTTTCACAGCTGTCAGGAAATACAGGGAGGCAGAGTTATTTTTCCCCAAGTCACACAATGGCTTAGTATCTTACCAAGAATAAATATTTGTTTATAGGTCAGATCATGAACAATTTATTCTCTTTAATAAACTTACAGACATGTAAATAGTCATGTTTAATAGAAGGGGTGTTTAACCTGAAGAAGGACTACATAAAAATGGAGTAAGGGCTTCAAGATCGGATCAACAATAAAAATGTTCATATAATGAAGCTTCATAGAGACCAGTGCAATATTCATACTTAAAACTGCTATTAGAGTAAAAATATCCTGATGCTTTCTTTGTATCCTTCGTGCATTTAAGATACAGAAGAAGAGAAACTCAAGAAGAGTAAGACAGAGTTTAGACATTTATGCAAAAGGAAGAGTTAGATTTCAGTGTTCGCTTTGCCTCTGGTACACTTCAGGGAAACGTGTGACATAAATATGCATGTATTTGTGCAAATAGGCATAAACCCCCTGCATCATTTTACACTGCAGCTTTCATTTAAAAACGTGGAGAAGCAAGACAAGCACCTCTTCACCATTCCTTTTTCTGCAACACCACATACAGGATTTGTTTTTAAAAGTTATTGATTCTCAAGGAACTGCAATGTCCTAATTTAACTGGGCCATTGGGAGCCATCAAAAACCTAATTTTGTCAGGCAGCTTGGCAGCTTTACACCCTGCCTCTTAGTGGCAAGAAGTTCAGGTCTCCCCTGACTGTCTGTGACAGCTCTTAGCACTGCAGGTCCAGACACCTGTTTCCAAGCCCATCATGGCAAGAAACAAGGTCTGAGGTGAAGGCTCTCTCCTAATATAAAAAAATGATACTCTGGAGTTTCCAATTAAACTGCTTTATATAGCACTGGAACCACACTGAGCAGGACAGAACCGCATACAGTCAGGTGGACACTTCCATTGTACAAACAAACCATAGTCAATTAGCCAAAGGAAATTTCCAACAGATGCAAAGTCAGGTAGCGCATGCCCATATATCACAGAATCACAGAATCTTCTAGGTTGGAAGGGACCTTCAAGATCATCT
>JAOXJM010000033.1:12514380-12535791 GCA_026413425.1 Tringa solitaria
TAACCCTTTCAGTGAAAATTTTTTTCCTAATATCCAGCCTGAACCTCCCCTGGCGTAATTGTATACAGCTGAATGGGAATTTCTTTCTTTTATTTTTTTAATCTTGCAAAATATCATATTTCAACCATTCTATTTTGTCCCCAAAAAAGTGATTACCTTTAAAACTTTCTCTTCCTCCACTGATAAAAATCCAGCACAGAAATGAATGTGCCTCTTTAACAGTCACCTCTAAATGCAGGATACTGAATTCTAAACATCCAGCATCCAAGTTTTGAGTCAAAGACCAGACTTTCAGCTGTTCTAAATGCCTACACATTCTCTCAATTCTTCCTCTTCATGTGTGTTGTTTTGATTCAAAATTTGATCTTTGAACTGAGCAACCTCTCTTCCTAAAAGTTTCACTGAGCTTTAACTGGCACCTGCTGAGAGAATAGTAGGTTCTGATTGCAGCTTCACCTAAAAGCTCTGCTGAGCACTTCCCACAGAAGTAAATATCTTACAGCAACCATCAAACAACTTATATTATCAATATGTTATAAAATTAAACATTATAGACACTATAAGCTAATTTTCTGCATTGTTCAACAAAACCCCTGTTATGCTCTGCCATGGGTGTAACATCATCCTGAGGTTCAAACCATACATGGACTTTGCCAGACATTCCCCATGCCCCTTTTTCACCACTCTGTGAAATTAACGTTTCTAGAAAGTTTTAGGTCCTTTTTTTTTTTTCTTTTCTGATGCGTGCACAAAGCTCATGAAAAGCCAGTTAGGCAGTTTCTGAAAACTGCTGCTGTGTCCAACACATCAGAACAATTCTGGAGCCAGAATTTCAATATGTTAGTTATACATAACTTTCATAAACATTTTCACTCAGAGTAAAATCCAGCTTTACTGGTGGGAACATAAAGGTAAGAAAACAAACCAACTATTTCAACTTTCTGAAAGCATTAGAGTTTTTGGCACAGAGTTACAGCTGCATTTTGTAGCTAATTAAAGCTACCAGTGTTTCCTGAAGGTAGCATTTAATAGATCACTCCTCTGCTGTATCTATTACCTTCTGAAACAAACAGTAACTAGAAAAACAGTTCCACTAGGGACTGAAAGACCCACCAGTAAATTTTGAGTGTGAATTTAGGTTATACAAGTCGGTTCATCCCTGGTACCATAACACTTATGTTTTTTGGAGTTATTAATAAATTTAATTTTTCAGTACACATACAGCAGAGACTAAATTTTCTTTTTACTTTGCAAACCAATCAAATTACTTACTTGCTTTGTATACACTGGCTTTCAACCACATCTTAAAACTTGATATTCTTTCATAAGAGACAGGATAGCATTTCAAATATTGCAGTTGTATATGCTCTAGTTCGTTTCCTTATTAGGTTATAAAGCTCTGACTTCTGAATATCTCATCATACATCAGGGCATGGTTTTTAACAAGCCTTTCCCAACTACTAAGTCCAGTCCCCTGCCAGAACCATGTAGTTCAAAAGCACAAAATCCACCAGCTCTGCAATTGCTCTAGTTCATAAACTTAATCATGACCCTCCCAGATTCCACAACTGGATCCACATGTTCACTCACATCTGAGTCAGTAGAGCAGCATATGGAGAAAGTTTTAGCTGTAAATCCAGAGCCAGATGGAATAGAATGGGAAAATCATTACTGTCTCTCTACTGATGGTTTGGGATTCAGCTGTCAGGCTGCCTCGTTCATCTGTAAGGCTGCACAAAGTTTCCCACACTCTCCAAGGCAGGACAGGGTGAGGGAACCCATGAGGAACAGGGAGCATTCTGATTTCAAGCAATTGTGCTTGCACTCAGACAGTACTAAAAAGTAGTATGCCAAGTTAGCCAGTCATAGAAATAAATCCTTTACAAACTCATTCCCCACTATACATCCGTTTACTTGGAATTTCAGCAAAGATGCATCCTATTTAGGAGCTCGCACACCCAATCAAGTTCTACAAAAACCAAAAGTCACTAATCCAGATGAAATTCACATCAGCTTCATGCTGGAATTTAGCCATTTGCTCGAAACACGTTAAATTACTGAAGAATTCTGCATTTCCAGAGCTCAACATTGTTCCAAGATACTGTTCTTGGAAATCAATTTGAAGAGGAAAAATGTACTATCTTAAGACTTTACTGTAACAGTAGAACCTGCTCTTATTCACACATATACATGTCTCTATAAAACTTTTTCTCCAAAGAATTCTTAACTAACTCTGTATTCTAAACATATAGTGTGTCAAATACAATAGATAAGAGCAGCAGTACAGCTTTCCTCCAAATGTCAGAACCACTCTAAGGAGATCAAGCATTCGTGCATGATGGTCAGAAAGTTTATTTTTAAATTCTATAAAAAAGACAAAAAATATTTGAAACGACTGTTTTGTTTCTTTCCCTGAAGAGAGCTGATTTCTTTGTCATTGCACATCAGTCCTACTGATGATCTATTAAAGGATGGCCTGAAGTTCTTTCGTACTTCTACAGAGCCACACAAAATTGCATTTATTTGGATCAAGGAGACCAAGGACCTCAAAGGCAGATTTGGCAATTGAGCCAAGAAATAAAACTAATATTCTGGTCCAAAGCATTGGCAAAACTGATGTCATTAGAACCAATTAAAAATTTTTAGATCAGTTGCTGGATAACTAGCAAGATATTACTATAATAACTGAAATAAGCATTTGGAAAACTGAAGATCTAAAAGGAATAAGAACGCAAAATAGTTATCTACAGACTTTGTTTACTAATTTCTTTAAAAGCAGTAGGCACAAAACCAAAGATTTCCTCAAGTTTCCCCTGAACCCAACACAAAACTTTAATTGCCTGAAAGAATTTTTTTTTATTATTTTATTATGAGGAAAAGCATTATGCTCCTGAATAATGTTTATAACTTTTTAACTAACCACACTTTTTGCCTGTGAAGCTCTATTGGCTTCTCCTTCACCACATTTGTTTTCCTTTATGCTGATAATTTGGGTTAAGCTTTGGAAATCAGCAAGCTCCAGAAAACTATAAATGCTGAATAGTTTTAGAGACATTATGGCGCAGTAGCATTTATCTGTGTTTCTCAGCTGAATATTTATTGTCCTTTCACAGGGCAATGAGGGTGGATGAAGCCACTGTGGACTTGGTAGCAATTTATCTGATAAGGAAACGGATGGTATTGCATCTTATGTGCCAGTGCAGTCTGTTGTACTCACCAAGTACATGGTACGCTGGGTGCATGGTTCAACTCTGCCCTTTGCTTACATTATACCACACTGTATGTTTTAAAGGCATATTTTAAAAGACACACTGTGGAACTCAGGCACGTGTTGTGCAATCACAGGCTTTCCTACAAAGGCCATGACCTTGTGGAAGCTGAAAAGGCATGTTTCCCAGCAGACAGTATTCTTCTGCCGAATTTATACAGAGATATTATAAGGAAAACTGGAAGGATTTTCAGCAGAGCGAGGTGATAACAACTTTTTGGGACTGTCTATATTTTTGTCCATAAATTGTGTGCCATATCATCATTATTTCTGTAAAAGCTCCTTATCTACAAATCTGTAAGTCTATAAGACACCTTCTGAAACAGATGTTTTTTTCCCACCGATATGAGGGCGGGCCCAGGGTGTCATGGCGGCGGCCAGCCCTCCTCCTCCGCCTCACCCAGGGGTGGCTCTGGGCAGGGAAATAAAGCACAAAAAAAGGCAGAAAAACCTGAGAGGCTGTCGCGGGTGATGTGTGCAGCTAATGGAGGCCTGTGGAGTGCCTGGTCCCTGGGCACCCCCACGTGAGTGATGCCTGAGGCCTGTCTCTTGCGTGAGGCACCGGGGTTGCAGCCTCAGGCCGTGTTTGCTCACAGATTATGAGGAGGGAGCTGAGAGGCTGAGGGAGCCGGGGGTGTTCAGCCTGGAAAAGAGGAGGCTGAGGGGAGACCTTCTCGCTCTCTACAACTCCCCGAAAGGAGGGTGTATCCAGGGGGGATCAGTCTCTTCTCCCAAGTCACAGGGAAATAGAACAAGAGGAAACGGCCTCAAGTTGTGTCAGGGGAGGTTTAGGGTGGAAATGGGGGAAAACTTCTTCACTGAAAGGGTTATCAACCATCGGAACAGGCTGCCCAGGGCAGTGGTGAAGTCCCAGTTTAAATCCCTGGAGATATTTAAAAGCTGGGCAGATGTGGTGCTGAGGGCTGTGGGTTAGTGGTGGTTTGGGCAGTGTTAGTTAACAGTCAGACTCAATGATCTTAAAGGTCCCTTCCAACCTAGGTGGTTCTACAATTCTATAATATAGACGAGGTAGAAAAGACAGAACATTTCAAACCAACTTAATAAAATCTACTTTCCTCCTATCAGTTTTGTGTAAGTTGGCAAGACGAGGAAGTTGGCTGGCGTGGGTTTTTTTGTTTGTTTTAGTTTTGTTTTTTCCTCCCCTTATTAAATTTGAGCTTTTACTCCAAGAAGACACATTAGCTTCCAAATTTTTCCATACATTTTTCAAACAGTGGATGGCCCAAGCTATTCTACAGGTCACTAAGCAAAGAACAGACTTTGTTGGAGTTACACACTTAAAAAGGTAATAATTTTGATCAGACCTCTATGAGATATAAAAGGCAAGAAGTTCAGTCAGGCAGCCACAGGATGAGCTCAGAGAGAGGAATTCATCTACACCTCTACAATAGTATTTATGATTAAGAGCCAAAAAGGTAATAGCCAACTCCTGCATCATGTGTCCCAAAGGCTTTTCCTTCCACCCCAGCTCTGATGGGTTAATTGGGACTTAGCTAGCTATTCACATGGAGTAACTCCAGAACTTGCTATATGGCAGACAAACAGAGGCTATAGTTTCCTCCCTGGATCAATATAAAAATTCTTCTCCGATAAAAATTACCATAAAATAGAAGACATGTTAAGTCTGTGAATAACTAGCAACAGTATGAGTACAACCTCGCATTAACCATTTGCAACTCCTTCACAGTAGATAGGTTTATGTCATACATTTGCCTACTAAATTTCCCATCCATCTGTAACTAAACTCAGTCTAAACCTTGTAAGGCAAAGGTATAGAGTATATGAATCACATTTATTACACTTTTACAAGTAGATCACGCTTTCTAGCTGCCTGATCCTTTACCTATCAAATTTCTTAATTTGGATCTGATCTGTGCCACATTTGTGTAAATGCAGATGCATACATACTTCCTTTTTATTGACTGGCCCAAACTCCAACTTAGTGGACCTTAATTAAGAGTAAACCAAGATATTTTCTGATAAGGCTAAAGCATTCTTTTTGCTCACCCCATAACTCTCAGGAATGGTTTCCTGCCCTTACAGAAATAAAACAGAAGCCACCTGAAATACACATGTAAAAAATATATATGTGAACAAATGTAGAAATATCATGTGTGCAATAGTAAATTACCTTTGCAAAAATTCCATGAGGAACTGAATAAAGAGTATATATTTTATTTAAAAAATATAAACAAACAAACATGAAATGCCTTTTATTGCCTTACATCAAGGAAAAGAAAAGCTCTCCTATGAAGGAGGGTGTTTTGCAACAGACAAGAGAAAACAGGAAAGTGTTTTATATGACTAATGACTTCCACCTCATTTTGAAACACATTCACATTTTTATAGAACAAGTGCAAATAATCCTAAGAAAACGTACCCCAAATAACAAAACCTGTATGGATTAGTAAAACAATGTAACAGTATACAGGTATTCTTTTGAATACTAAGACTAAAAATTCTGAAACTTGGTACTATGAATGTTACCTCCTCGCTATCTGGGATTCTGCAGCTATATGCCTCTGTAGCAAGGCTAATTCTAAACCTTTTCCTAAAGCACATCAGTAAAGGATTTTTCCCAAAGGCAAGGTGCTCCAGTACTTACACATCTGTACCAAAGAATGGCAAATTTCACGGCTGCTCATTAATTGCCAAATTGAAATAAATACCAAATTGAAATCTCCTGTAAAGTTACACTGGACCAAGCTCATAGTATTATTGTCACATGAGAGAGCAAGTAACAAGTTCCGAAAATGACTATAGACTTTGTCTAGCACCAGTGCCACTTATTTTTCCCCACAGAGCTCCTGTGCAAGTGTACATGAACTCAGCTTGATGCTGCCATTGGACTTCTGGATAGCAAGATGCTTCATGCCAACGTGCACTATGAGGAACTCTACAGCCTGGCTTAAACATGCCAGGTCCAACACATTAGATGTACTTGTTTTACTGAAGGTTATTTTTCCCTGATATGAATAAATATTATAAGATAGGTTACAAAAAGCTGTGAAAATTAAGCCACATATGGTTGTTGGAGATACAGTGTTTAAATTGCTGTCTAGATTGGATATTCTCTAGTGATAGCTGAAGGTTTTTTTGCCCGCTGAAATCCTTGAAATAGAATCTAAGTCCTTTAAACTGGTAATGATTTTCAAATGCCCAACAAATTGCTTTTTTGATTAATGACTAATTTGAATACTCAGGGGTAAACTCCCCGAGCACTTTGCATTAAAAAAAAATAATTGTATTCTCCATACAGTTCTTCTGTAATGATGTAGTTTAGAAATTTACCCCCTAGCATTCAGGAATATTCAGAACTTGGCTCGGAACTGACACAGAAGCCCAAATGACTTTGCTACCAATAACGTTCCCTAGGAAAAGTAGAGGAGGTTTTTTTTTTGTTTGTGAAAAAAAACAACCAAACCACGCCACGTACTGAATTACCAAGGTTTACTTAATCATGGACTCCAAATAGGTACATACTGGACAAACGTATTGATTCTCAAGATATTTATGCATTACTCTGCTCTTTAGCAGAAAAAGATCAGAAAACATTACAGGATTGCTTAACAATGTTAGTGCAGGAACACTCCTGGGGAATCTTCTTGTCTTTTCAGTTATACACATTAACATTTGCTTGGATGGTAGTAACAAAAAAGCACCAGTCAAGCAAAACTTCCAGTGTCAAATACATTTGCCCTGAATGCTCATGTTGGATGTGCCATGCTGGGCACTTGGACTGCTGTTTTGCCCCCATACACTGTTTAATTCCTGTATTTTTCTTTCAAATTATGGCCTTAGGTCTGAGTTTTCCAGGAGTGGTCCTGTGATGCAGATCGTCCTCCCACCATCCTCACAGAGCTAAGAGCCTGTTACCCAGTTGCCTTTGCTGCCAGCTCTACAGATTCACCACTGGCAAAAAAACCCGCCACATCTTTGTCAGAGTTCAAATATCACCTACCCACTTCACAGTTTACTTGAGATGTTCCCAATAGTATTGGACAAAGCACTGTCAAACCACAAAACACGCAGCATCACATTGTGTGACCTTCAATTTTTAATTAGAAATTTAACTGAAAGCTTCTGACCATTTATTCTGGCTTATTTGGAAATTAAGCACTTCAAGAGCAAACCATCATCCTGCTCAGGGTTATGTTATAGGTGAAACAAAGGCTTTTCAAACTCTAAACAAGACACAAACTTTACTAGTACCAAAACTAAAGGCTTTGTACAGATGTTACAGGTCATTTTGAAAACTACCAGTGCCAAAGACAATGCCCTTCAAGCCACCTCTGATTTCCTTTGAGAATCTCTGAAATTCCTGCACAGGTTCCCCCAGCTGATTAGCTGCAGTGGTCAAATGACTATAGAGAGACAACTGAATTCTCCCTTCATGAAGTTTCTGGTTCTGATTTAATGTGACAGCTTACTTTACCCCTTCCATCAATCACAGCAGCTGATTTAAATCCCTCAGTAGGTCATCTCCTCTTGCTTAACAGTCTACTTAGAGGAATACAAGTTCTGGGCTTGGCTGGCTCTCTGTGCAAGGATGTCTATCTTGGAAAAGTTTTAATAGCTTACACCTGAGCCATATTGCAAATCACTGGGCTATGATACTAATAAAACCAATTATAACTGGAAAGACTGATCTGCAGATTTCTTAAGGTATATATCCACTAAAAAACTGAGCAGAAAAAGCACTTAATTGAAAAGCTCACAAAACAAAGACCCAAAAACCACTGAAAAGGAAAGGAAACTCTAGCATTAACCTGGTTACACTCCCAGTAGTAGGAGAGTAACAGCAAACAAACCCAGCTATTTTTCTCAGCAGCAATAAGGTAATTACAACCATTGAAAACAAGGAGATAACAAATCATATTCTGGTTCTCACACCTGCTGCTCCTCACTGCTACTCCTGGGCATGCAGTCTAAATCATGCATAAAAAAAAAAAAAAAATGGGGGGGGCAATACTGCCATGAGATTTGAAGTTCTTGAATATATAGAACGTCAACAACCTTGTAACAAGTAATAGTGGCTGCACTTGAAGACAAGCATAGATTTTTTTTCCATTGTAATCTAAAGTAAAAGGCCCCATCTTTACACTGATTTCTGCCAAATAAAAGTCCACATTTTTTAGGAAAGTAATTTACTAGCAAATATAAGCTACCCAGAAGAGTGTAGGCTTGACTGAGACCTCTCAACACATCATGTTTAGCATAAACATCCTTGTTAACTTGGCAGGAATAAGGCTGTTCATTGCTTTAAATTCTAAACCTAGATGTTTTTTCAGTCCGCACTGATTCTACACTATCTGCTTTCTAATTTTGCCACACTATGTTTTAACACAAAATGTTATTTCACTACCACGTGGCCTATTTTTTCTTTCCATATGTTTTCCGTTCTGGTGTAAAAGTATGCCATTCATTATTTTCCCTTCAACTACATTTCCCATAAGCCTAGTATGGCAGCATCTCTCATTCAGAGCTCAGTGTTACAGATTCTCCATCTTTCCAAGAACTATTTTCAGGAGCTTCTTAAATCCTAAACCAAAATTACTTCATAGCTTAAGTTTCATGGGAGGATACCTAACTTATGTGCTTCCATCAGCTTTAACAGTTAGTCATGTAAATCATTTTGGTGTTTTGAAAAATGTATAGTTACCACAAAATTACAAGTCATATTTGCTTAATTCTCTTCTGCTAAACCCAGACTGCAGAGCAATGAGGGCTGGTCCATAGATTCTAAGGATGGTCTAATTTTACCTCCTACTATCACATGCAAAATTCACCAACCATTGAACAGGAAAAGACTAATTAAATAATAGTGTAGCTTATTTATGATCTTGACTTGCTGTTTGCTTGTTGTAGCTATTTCATTTCATTATGTAGCTATTGGAAAACAAGTCTCCCCAATGTTTGCACGCAAGCATCAACAGTTGATGATTAGGTTTTATCTCCAGGTTTACTACAAAAGTGTAACAAGCTCAAATACCACTTTGTAGCGCTCTGTTATCAATAGAGATTCTACATTAAGCAAATAAGATGAATTGCTGCTTCTGTGAAATAGATTATAGGGATTGGTTGAAATGCATTACCTATGAAAACATTAAATATATAACATTCTAGATACCAGATGCAAATCCCAGAGGTCCCAAATCATAAGCTCCTTAGTACATTAAGGAACAATCAATTTTATGTTCTCAAGGTTCTGAACTGAGCCATAAACTTCAACCAGTGAACCGTAAATACCATACCTATGAAAATGAACACAATCTACCATTTACAACATTGCAGTCAAACTACTTGGCTTGTTTTTAATCCCCTTGGACAGAAGAGGAGGGAGCCAAGGTTGAGAGAAAGAGAAAACAGCAGAAGTAATTGTTTACTTCATTAAGAGCTCCTTGCGTAAAAAACAAAAACAACAAAAAAAAACACAACAAAAACCCAAAAAACGTTATCAGAAACCCAGCTCTCTGTGTATTGTAGAATCCCAAGAACACTGTGGTTACCATCTTTACACACCCGTGGATGATGACTGTGACCACTACACCTAGGCTGTGGGGTGCTTTTGTCAGGCACTCCCAGAACTAGGATTATGATGATCCAGATCAAGTGATCTGTCAGAGTTCACCACAGATCCTCTCCTACCGCTGGAGCCAGGAGACAAAAGCACCACAGGGTCCCATTTTATAGCTAGTATCCCCTAGTCAGGGACCAGAAACCCATACTAACTCAATACCAAAAAGTATTGCCAACCTATAATACGCTTGCTTAATCAAAAAAACAGTTCTGGTCAGAAGACTGAAGCGAAACACAGTAAACAGATGTGGCTGCCATAAGCCCTGTCAAATTTATCACATAAAATGAGTCAGATGATTCTGGTATATTGCCTGCACTCTTGGGCGGTGTCCTTATTTTATCGAACCACCACCTGCAAGAGTTTGGGTTCAACAATTTTGAGTCTATTTGGTCTTAGATTATATCCGGCTGTCAGAACTTTGCTAACAATTACATACAAACAGCAGTCATTAAATGAAGCTAAAAGATTTAAGATCACAACTGAAATCAGCCCGGTGTTATCTGGTTTAACACCATCTTCACCACTCAGTTCTACAAACTGAAAATTCAAATGACCTTCGGTGGGTTTTCACATGAACAAGGTGGGAAGATCTGGCCTTTATTTGATATTCTTCTGTCTTTTTTTAATTAACCTTTAGATAGTTCAGAGTCACCCTGTCATTTCTGCAGTCAAGTGTAGCAATCAGAAAAGCCACTTGCACTATCAGGAAAATGTCACCATTACCTTTCAAGAGGGATAGTGTAGGTCCTAGATCTCTAATTCAGTATTATCCAGGTGATTCATAAATCAGTCCAGCAGTTAACCTGGTCTACTGTTTTCTCTACCTTTGTTGTGTTAACGTTCACACATAGGTATACTGTAACACATAACCAAAGTCCATCCTACCTAACAGTGAGTGGGTGACTTAATATTCTTACTTCTATTTTTTAAGTCTCTTTAGACCGACATTTAGCAGAAAAAAAAGCTTTATATAGAGAAAAGAATCAATACTAAGAAGGAAAAAATCCAAGGAAATAATTTAAGAATTATCATTTTTCTCCAGTAAGTCTTAAAGATAATTCCACTGAAATAGTTGGTTTTCTGTCAGGAGGAACTTCACCACCAAAGCAATTACTGATACTACACCTGGAAGATTATCGTTTCTGAAGGAGGTACGGAACGTACCAACTCCCTGAGGCAAGCTGCTTGGGAGCTGCGGTTTCCTCAGGTGGGGAGAAACCTGCCAGCAGCCAGCCAGCCACCTCCACACTGATAGGAAGGGGCCTGGGAAGCACAAGCAGCCAGGGCAGGGCACAGCAATCACCCTACCACCTCCAAAGGTCATTCCAATCAGCAGTCACCACCATCCCAGAAGGAGCTTAGCTATGGTAAGAACCCAGCAGAAAGCCATGTCCTCTGCACTCAGCAGAATGGATGTGACAACACAGATAGAGCTGCCAGGAAAACATGCAGCCACACAGGTTTCCATCTGCAAGCCATGCCACAGCCACTCACTAGTACGTCAGGGCAGTAGCAAGAAGAGCTGTCTGAGGTGTGACCAAGTAGATGATCTGCTCAGGTGGGCGGCAGAGCTTTGGGAGGAAGCAGACAGGTTAAGAAGCATCAGGGAGGCTGAGAAAAAGATAGACTAGTGGAACCATGCTCTGCCCTCCCTGAGACAGAAACAGGAAGATCCACCAGAAAAAAACCCACAAAACAAAACCAAGGGAATCCTATATCCTCCTGCTGTGAAACAGAACCCAGTAACTTCAAGGAAGGAAGCTCTGGAGCCTTCAGCACAGAAAGGACATGGACCTGTTGGAGCAGGTCCAGAGGAGGGACACAAAAATGATCAGAGGATGTAGCATCTCTTCTATGAGGACAGGCTGAGAGAGCTGGGATTGTTCAGCCTGGAGAAGAGAAGGCTCCAGGCAGACCTTGCAGCCTTTTAGTACTTAAAGGGGGTTTATAGGGGACAGACTTTTTAGTAGGACTTGTAGCAATTGGACAAGGAGTAATGGCTTTAAACTAAAAGAGGGTAGATTTAGACTAGATAGAAGGAAGAAATGTTTTACAATGCGGGTGGTGAAACACTAAAACAGGTTGCCCAGAGACGTAGTAGATGCCCCATCCCTGGAAATATTCAAGGTCAGGTTGGACTGAGCTCTGAGCAACCTGATCTAGTTGAAGGTGTCCTTGCTTACTGCAGGTGGTTGAAGTAGATGGCATGTAAAAGTCCCTTCCAATCCAAAACACTCTATGATTCTAACATGACCAGAAACAACTTTTCAGCTTGCATAATTCAATTTATTACTTTTCTAACTTCATGTCAAACATTTAATCTAATACTAGCTCAGTTCAGTGGAAAACTTCAGGTCAGCAAGCAATGACTTCAGCAGAAGAGCCCATCTGCTTCAGATTAGGTATGAAATAAATAGCTTGCAGAATCAAAGCCAAAATAGCCGCATAGGTAAGGTCCTCAAGTATGAAACCTTGTCCCCTTGGCCTGGGGCACGTTTACCAGCTTGCTTTATAAAGTTAGGATCTAATTTATTTATAATTAAGCGTACGTCTGTTTATAAAATGATGTATTTTTTTGAAAGAATGTAGGTTTCCAGTAACATATAACAGACTTTTAGAGTGGAGAGAGAAATCCTACTTTTACAGGCTTCCTATGGGCAAACGGACTCCAAGGGGCACAAAATTTCATCTGAATTCTTGGATATCAAATTGCTTTCCCAGGCTTGGAGTAACTGACTCTGCTACTTCTATTTTTCTTTGCTCATCTGAAAGACATTTCCTTTTATGCTCATTCACTAATAGCATCTTAGAAATGCTCTTTACGCGTGCTTTTCTCCCATGTATGTTTTTTATTTTTCAGTGCTTTTGCTCCACATCCTGTGCTTCCATCACTTTGGATGCATTGTTTATCTGATAAAGTCCCCAGGGTGACCTTAGAATGCTTAAATGCAACTTCTTCACCTCCCAGTACACTGCTCCCTTCTGCTCCAACACGTAGGCTCTTCACAATTCAACATACCTACCTCAGCATGCCTCAGACAGAAAAATGCTTTCACAGGAGCGGAACTGAAATGCAGGCACAAAATAGCACATACCCATAGCAGTTTGAAGGTAGGACTTGTCTCACTCACAGAGATGTTTACCTTTCTCCACAAGCTACTGAAGGACCTCGAACTAGTAATTTGGATTAGGGACCAAACCTTTAAATAGATGGTCGTCTTGATGTCAGAGAATGTCTAAATCTTGAGGACCTGGGCCAAAGGGAATGTCTATCTACAGAGGTGTGAGCAGATGAGAGTTTACTGCACTTACCACCTTCTGCAGCTGCTTGTGCACCTATTCTTCCCCACCTACACAATGTCTCTGGCAGGGACAGAACCAGCACCAAGTTTTGGTGTTCTTAATCCCAAGATAACCATTTAACCATATTCCTGTCTCCCCTCCTTTTAATTTTCTATTTTACCTATTGCCAGTTCACATTTAAAGCCCAGGAACCGGAAAAGTAAGTACCAGCAGGTTTTCCCCTCAGCCCTCCCTCCAGCCATTTGCACTGGCACTACTTTGTCCCTTAAAATAGAAAAATCATCATACAAGTAGGGGTGACATGCAGAAAGCTTCCTCTCAGGAGACAGGGGAGAAAGTGATAATCCCCCCCTTTTTGTGGTGCTGGCATACATGATCCACAAAGAGACAACATGGCTTTTCTATGGGCTTTTTCATTTCATTCACACTTATTTTAGAGACTGAAATCATTCCAAAGACCAGAGCTGAAATTTAGTAATGTCCCATCTGGAGCCTAGAGTTAAGTAATGCAAATAGTACAGTGGGAGAAAATATACAAATAATAAAGCTAGATTAACCTGCTCATACGACAGAAATAGCACAGTCTCCATCATATTTCCCACTGAAGATGAAAGAGACCAAATATGCACCAGCATATTGGATTTCTTTCCCCATTCCAGCTTTCCCACCGGGAATCGTTAGACATTACTTCCTCCGTACCAGACTGAAGAACCATTACTGCATGCAGATCCATAGACCTGTAATATTTCGACATACCTACTAGGCTCAGAAGAAGAAAAGTTGTAATCTAAAGATATTATTAGAAAGGGAGTTAAGCAGCCTTACTGGAAAAATACACTGGTGACTTCAGCCTGAATCAACCTTTTCCTGGTACTTGCAGGGTTTAGTCTGAGACTCTTATTTTCCTTGCCTTACAGTTTGTCCTCACATCTGAATTCATTCTCCAGTAGTCCTAGAAGTTTTCTTTTGCTCCTTGCCACAGGCTACCACCTCTCTGCAGGCCAGGCTGACCTTCCATCGCAGCCATCCATCTTTTCTCCCCAGCACACTCACACACCTCGAGAGCACTCCTGCCTTCGCCTACCCAGGGAGCAGCCATCCTGCTGTTTCTCCACATGCTGTGGTTTTGCTTTTTTTTCCTAGGGCTTCAGATCCCCAGTGAAACAGCAGCAAGTCTTTTGGCTTTAAAGGATACCTTTAAACCAGACATTCACACAGCTTTCAATTTCAAAGGCCGACAGAACAGCAGAAAGAAATACTTCAAGAAGGGAAGGGAATGAAAAATTAGCATGTTCTATCTGTTTTAATAACATGGAAGCTACATTTATAACCTCTCCCCACTTAAAAAATAGGCTTTAAAATATACCCCTGCTATAGCTAAATGAATGCTAGCTTAGAACAGATATGAAACATCAGCATTTGGAATGAGAAGAAATCAGTAGAGGTTTTATTGCTGAAAGGTCAACAACACTTACAAAGAGATTCAATCTTTAAAGCCCTGCAGAATTTCATTTAAAAAAAAAATAACAGCATGGAAAAAGAAAAGCTCTGAAAATAGGAATCTGCAAGTAGTTTTTCACTTTGTGACCCCATGTTGGGAACGCTGTTGCACAGCGTATGCTCACTGCCACCTACAGACAAAGACCAGCGCACACAGACCCAGTGCAGGGAGAAGCTTCCCCTGAACCCAGGATGTCGTGCTTTCCAAAGGTGAGCCACTCAGCAGTCTTTAAGAAGTGTGCTAGCTCAGCTCCTGGTAAAGCTTTCAGAAAGGCTACACGCCTGCAAGATTGCCTGTGACAAAAGCAGCAAGGAAAGCATAAAAGACAACAGCAGTGTTGCACTTGATGTGTCTATTGGCAACAGACAATAGTACAGGAGAAAACCAGATCCTCTTAAAATACACTGAATTTGAAAAAAGCAGTTCTTATATGCACGTGATCTGTAATCGTGTTTATGGTTAGTGAAAACTGATTGGTAGCAGCCTTTAAAACATCATTGTGGGAAGCTGAGACGAGGATTTTAAATGGGGGGAGCTGAAAAGGAAATAGTCATCTGTGTTAACAGTAATGTGATAGCACCAATACTTTTCCCTACAAGCATGGTCTTTTCTTTCTACAGCAAAGTTAAACACAACTGCGTGCAATGTAGCCAGCACACACTGAATAATCACACCATCTTCCCTTCAGAGCAACACATTGGACAGCATGATCCAGTTCCATTCAACTTAAAAAATAAAAGTGTAAGAAATGAGAGTTTACGATAAATTAAGGAAGTCCTAATTAAAATATACTTGTAGAAGAGCTTGATTGAGAATTCTGCCTCCAGACGAAGATAAAGGCTTTGAAAAGCAAATAGAAAGCACAATTTCAAAATCATTCCAGCATTATAATTTTCCCCAGTTAGAAATAAAATTGGGCTGAAGTTTCAGATGGAAACTTTTCTAATATTTTTAATGAGCATTTCAAACACTCTTTACAGAACGCACCCTTTGGTTTATCGCTATGCTGAAGTACTTCAAGCTTTTTTTTGTTCCCCCAACAAGTGACAAGCAGTGTTTAAATTTTCATTTCATTAAGTTAATATATGTGAATTTAATGAGATTTTGCATAGATCAGAGAAATAAAGGCAACAAAATTGAATCAAAAATGTAGAGCCTTTAAAATAGCAGTTATTGTCAAGATCTTACAGCAAGAACATTTCCATGAAAAGCAGTTAGCAGGAATATTACACACATTGAAATAAATATATATACATACATATATATTTTTAAGATCATTTACTTTAACACTGTTTGAAGGAAAGGTCACAAATTATTTTTTTTCTTTTAATATATAATGGCACTGTTACAAGTGAGTTGAAGATCTCGTATTTCCTTGGAAAATCAGATTTATCAAACACATCTAAGACAACAGCCCTTTTCATTCATAGTCAGCTTCACACTGCTGAAAACATGGGTTACTACAGCATCTGCAGGACAGGAATACTGCAGATATGCATTAAATCCTGAGAGAGCTCCTTGAAAGTGCTTGACCTCCTCAACACAAGGTGGAAGTGTTGTGGCTTGTGTAGCAACAGCATGTGAAAAAACAACGTCCAGACCTGAGAGTGCCACAGATGCCCTTTCTAAATGATTTTCAGGTGAAAAGTTCCAGACAAAAATTAGTCTAGCAAGGCTGGATATTGACCAACTGACAAATTAAAATACTAGTAGCTATATTACTCACTTACACCGCACTTACCCAAATAGGTTAAGAAAGTAATTTTTATAGCGTCCTCAAAATAATACTTTAAGGTAATTCACTTTACATGTTCTTGGTCATGAATATGGCCTCAAGAATGAGTCCCTGGCAAAAGCGTTACGGCAAGCACAGAATCTAGGACTAGTCCTCATCAGGTGTGAATCTGTCCTGCCAACCAGATCCTCCTCACAGGCAGGAGAAAGAAATGCAAAGTAAATCACAGATCAGAAAATGCATAGTTAAGACAATTTCTCTGCAGGAAAAGGGCTTCAATAGTTGTGATGGGACCAAGGGAGAACACACCCTGAAGCTAATCCTCCATACACACAGGTTTGGATTTCATTTTGAAATGAAACATTATGGTTTAGACAGGTGCTGTTTGTTAGATTTTGGGAGTTAGCAAAACCCTGACTGGGAGGTACATACAGGTTTTCCTTTCATAAGCTTTAGTGTGTGCTAATACACCTGTTACATTAACAACAGAGGTGCAAGCTCTAATTCATTCTTCTTAATTTCCATCCAAAAGAAGAAATGCACTGAACGCTGCAGGGGTAGAGCTGGAGACACCTGGCCAGAAGCAGATGGAAGGTGCAATGGGCAAGGGGCAGTGGAGACAGACCCATGACTAGGGAATGCTTCAGCAAGCTTGCAAAATGCACCCGCAGCCAGACTCCAGAAAGCAAGGAGCAACTTTACACATGCGGTCATAGCTTTCACAGCACCCACTTTAACGGACTAGAAGAAAAAAAAACACACCACAATTTATAAAATAGCATTATACTGGGTAGAGGGGGCTATATTTTATGGAAGAAGGCTAGAAAGCACATCAGTCTTTTCTCATATGCTTCTACTTACTGTCTTTACCATGTAATAAAACTGTCAAGTTTTTTTTGGCTATAGAGAATTCTCTGCCTCTCCTGTCAGCCACTATAACCTATAAATATTTCAAAATATAACCTATTCATCTCTGTTCCTCTTTAAACTGTACAGGAGTATGGAAAAGCAGTTAGGAATCACATACTATTTTGTACCTTTAATGAGCTGCAGAGCATTATAAGCATATGCATACACCTCAACTCCATCGGCCTCATTAAGTCTTAAAAACATTTCTTTCTATTGAAGAAAATTAAAAATATGGTGTTCACTGATGAAAGACTTAAAATTGAAGCTTGATAATTAACCTGGAGGTGGCTTCTTGCTAAACGAGCTGTAGTGCTTCTGGAATCTAAACTGCTGTCCCCCAATTACTGTGCCGTGAAGACTTGGCGGCTCAGCCCCTTATCTCCAGCGTTACACTGACAGCCTGGAAGACGTGCGCACATACCGCTCAACTAGAATCAAAACTTCTGCTTCCCCAGAAGACTGTGCTAGTAATCATTTTGCCACAATCAAACACCTCAAGTCATGTGCAAGACACAAGAACAGGGGCAAGCGCTTGTGGTAGCGCAGCATCTCGTACATCGTAACGCGAGGGCAATGTTGAAAAGGTGCTTAGTTTCTTTATCCCCTGCTTCTGTTTGCCCAGACAACTTGGGGGCCTCTTTCATTTAAAAAACAGCCCATTGGGATTCTGTGAAAGTACCGTACATTACCAGCCAATCTTACTGCTTCATTAGTGTAGTTTTTGGCATTGAACTTGTTGCTTTTTCTGCAGTTCTTCACAGAGGAACTGTCAAATCAAATTTTCTGTCACACAAAAGTATTTTGTTTTTAGTCTTTCCTCATCCAAAGGAGTCAAAGAAAAGATTTCGTGGTATATTCTTTTTTGATGCTTAAGTTGGCTTTTCTATGGTCTTCTGAAAGTCAAATAAGGACTGCGTGCTGAAATAAAGCTCAGGACCCAGCAAGTATGCTATGCACAATATTTGAATGGAAAGACAACTCTGGCACATCTGCACTGATTATCAAGTGGTTTTGTAGTAGATAACACTCTTTAAGTACTCCACATTTTATATAAAAGATGAATCCAGAATTCCCAAATAAGGGTTGTGGTTTGTTCTTGCAGTATAACCATTTCCTCAAGAATTCCCGTGGCTCTTAGTTCATATTCCTTCACCAGATTTCTAGCTATAAATCATGAAACAAGTAATACTCTCCTAAAACCCCATTTCTCTGAGGTACAAAATACAAAGTACCAAACTTTCCATTGCTAATCTAAGTTTGCATTGCTTGGCCAGAAACTGAGATTAACAAACACCATTTTTAGTAGAAAATTACTTTATTTCTAACCTATCAATATATAATAGATGATTAAGTTATCATAGCATGCTTTTCTCACAACCTAAAACACTCATTTGAAATGAAATGTGTAACAGAAACCAGTTCACAGCCAGAAGTTCACATACTACTTCACATAAGAGTAAAAGGAAAATTTGCTAATTTGTCAGTAAAAATAATCCCAGTGACTTCAGGGTAATAAGCAAGCTACGTACCAGAGGCAAAGAGAAATGGCATTTCAAGTGCTTTTTTTTTTTTTTTCCTAAGGAATGTGCTAGAAAATTTTTAAAGTGGCAGCACAGCACTGAATTCTGAAGGACTTTATTATTATGAATAAGCATGGTTTGTATTCAATGTATTTTACTTATAATGACTGATGAGTGTATTTCACACTAAATGAACTGTGATCATTTATGTCAAGATAGTGAAGTCTTACAAGAAACTTCATTACAATACTTCTAATCAAATATTTGAGAAGACTCAGGTTGTCTTTCATGAGAATCACGCTTGCCATTCTCAAATATCAAAGAGTCTGGAGGAAAAAAGTCACCTTCTCAGATTTAAAGTATCAGATTAGACTTGCCAGTATGTACTTCACTGAGAAAAACAAAACATCTCTTTTCAAGTGTTCAGAGGAAATTCAGATACTGATGTATTCTTATGTATGACCCTCAAAGACCTTCTGCACTGAGCTTTTTCAGGTGACACATAGTAGGACAGATTTTTATTCTACATTTGTGGATTCATTTAGAGAAGAGGTGAACTAGTCTTTAAGATATGCTTTGCTCTAAAAAGATAAGCTACTGTTTTAGCACAGGTGACAAGAGTTTGTTGTTGCTCTGTTTGGGACACATAGTGTCCCAACTTGTTTTACCCAACATGGTCACATATTTTTAGCTGAGATGCTCTGGATCAACCATGAAAACCTCCAAACCACAGGTGTCCTTACAGACGTTATGCCCTGCTTCCAGTGGAAAATAGCAGTTTGGATTAAACAGAGACATGCAGGGCCTCACGTGTCTGCAGTGTCTCCAAGGAGTAGTGCTCTGTATTGTCAGAGATACCACCTCACTGGTGCATTTTCCCCAGCTACCTGCCTTCTGTACAGGAAGATTATATTTCTTCTTCCAGACTAACCTTCACATAGGATGAAAGGAGTGTTTTTAAAAAAATCCATGTCATTTTGACCCTAGGGGAAGAGGAGACCTTTTCAACATAGGATTTTAGAAGACATTAAAGGGAGTGGGCAGCTTTCATTCCATTTTTCAAAATATCAATATTTTAGAAATTTTAGTTTTCTTACAGCAGAATAAAGAGAAGTTATGCCTTTTTAGCTTAGCTCTTTTGTAGTTGTACTGTGGCATGCTGCCTATTTCTTGTTCTCTAAACCTTTTTTCCTGTCTCCTTGAATTTACCCCTTCTTCCTTATCTGATTACGGCAACTCACGCCAATAGTAGCAGAAAGCACATTGTGCCAGAGAGCTCATTGTGATGCCAAGGAATTTAAGATACAGATTTGGATACCTATGACCATGAAAAACTTGACACCAGAGCAGACTGACTGTGGTAGAAATAAATGTTGAACTTTGGACCCTCAGTGGTAAGAGAATGTAGGGGACGGAAGGGACACGCTGAGAAACGTACAGATGGGAAGATGAGGGAGTGAACTATAACCCCTTCCTTTTTGTAGTAACTTTCTAGAAACCCTTTATATCCTTACAGCTAATTTAAGACCTTTTATGAGGAGGGAACACAACAGCTTCCTTTTCAAGTTATCTGATTTCAGGGTTATCAAAAAAGGTGAAGTTGTGATGTATGAGCTGCATGCTCTGCCCTTTTAGGGCTGTTCTAGATTTTAGTCCTGGCCTTAGCTGCCACAGCTATTCAGAAACAGAGCCACTAAGCAGAGACCCTCACACAAAGTTTAAAAGTTGAAAAGGCAAAGCTTATGGCCACCTCCGTCATTCAGGAAGCAAGAGACCAGTCCACCTGCAGTTTTCCTGCTGGAGGTCCAAGCAAGCACAAGCAAGACTTCTTCAGACCCTGGGGCACAAAGCAGAGAAAGAGCAAAGCAATGCACTGCCGCCTTTTGATGCGTCTGACATGTTTTCTAGGTCTTGGATGTTGACTTTGCTCCTGGATTCAGAAAGGAAGACTAGTAAAATGCCATAGCAGTTTTAATAGTGTTTCATAAATAAAATGGAAAAGACTTGGGGTTGTTCTGCAATTGTTTCCTTCTTGGTCTTGTGCATCCTAATAACCTGTATCAGGAAGACCATTCTTAATGCAAATTCTCAAAAGAAACAGTCTGATAAAAGCTTGAAGACTAACTCCCAAAAAACACAGAAAGAGTACAGTAACAGTAGATGATTGCTGTACCCCTTACATTAAGCCGCTGCATTTGAAGTTGCCTGCTGGTTTTAGCACATTCATGGATGGCATTCTAGACGTAGGTTGCCATAGTAAACTGGTTATTTACTACTTTCCTATGAGGAAAGTTACAGAATGTGAAGGCATGGATACATAAATTGATGTTGGTAATACCAACAATTCCAAAGATTATGGCTTCCAGATGGACTGATGATGGGACAGCATGTCATATAACACATTACTAATCATTCATTAATATTTATCACACTAATTCACACTTCAGGAGACCAGACAGAAGCACTTTACAAGCCAACAGGAATACCTTCAATTCCTGCATACAATCAAATCCTTATGAACAGAGAGGCACTTCCAACAGTGCCTAGTAAATTCTTGATACAGGAATTACAGAT
>JAOXJM010000033.1:12537864-12556392 GCA_026413425.1 Tringa solitaria
CCATGGGAAGGGCAACTCCCACTAGAACAGGTTGTTCAATGCCTCATCCAGCCTGATCTTAATTATCGGGATCTAAATGGACTTCCCAAATAAAATAAAATAAAAATAAAATAAAAATAAAATAAAATCTTGAGACACTGGCCTACAAATTTGGGAGCAGGAGGAAGGGAGTATCTGGGTTCTTTAAGTGTTACAGCCATGGCAGTCTAACTAGAGCCTGCTAAGGACAAAAGAAATTTAATCACGTAGATCTTTCAGGTAATCGGATCAAGAGAGAAGCCCAGGATGGTTACCAAAGTTGATATGAACTGCAAACAAGATACTTTATAAGTTAAAGCTACCTTAATGAGTTGCATGGTCAGCTCCATAAATGTTTATAGAAATTACTACTGCATTTAAACCTCATCTATTGCCTAAGATCCATGTGATGCAATTTAAGATACTTATCAATCACACAATAACTAATGACATTAATATACAAGTGTAGACATCAACTTCCTCTTTGTAGCTATACATATAAATGCATGTAATAAAAAAAAAAATATTTCTCATTCTCCACCCCATCTCACAAGAATCTGATTTTTAAGCCATACCTACCAGCCAGATACCAGAGATATTTGTGAGAATTCTCCTTTCCTCTAGAGCAAGAGAACTCCCTTCCCTCCATTTAAGTGAGGACCATCTACTGGTCTATTTCCCTGGAAAGCATGATTTTACAGTACAAATCTGAACTTTCATACATAGGGAAGGATTCAAATCACATCCTTTCCCCTATATGATTTTCTGAATTGGCTTATGATCACTTGACTAGTGCCTTTCAGCCCATGCAATTATAATTTCTGATAAAATGTTAAGGAGCTCAGAGTGTGCCTCTATTTCGGTACATGAATACCTTCTATTTACCAAATGCTTTAGTTCATTTTACGTCCTGAATATGTGTGCTTTAACACAATTGTTTATTTCAAGATAATAACTTTTTTTCACTTAGACCTACCTCTCATTGGTACAAACAAGCAGTTAGAAGTCTATTGATAATGGTGTCGTTTGCTAGTCAACTCTTCTTCCTTTTTTTTTTTTCTAAACAGTAAAAAGTAACATAACTTTTAAATTAAAACAAGAAGGAAAAAAGCAGATAACTAAGAAATTTAGATCAGAAACATGAAAGATAGAAGCAGAAAGTCAAATACCATCTAGTTGCAGATATTAACCTATTTCAAATCTGCAACTGCCTCTTACAATTCCATTCAGGTTGAAATCACAGTTGGATATCCCTAGATTTTGTTCATTGATCAGTATTAACTTTGATCTTTCATTGGTGTAAATAAATCCTTAGATATCAGTTTACCATTTTACAGTATTAACTCATGAACACTACTTACAAGATTAAAGGAAAAATACCCGAACTCAATTCAAATCTTCAATCTAAATTTGATGTGATACGGCTGCACAAATTTCTTCCTCAAACTCTCCAGAAAATGAAAAATGTTTGGTTTTTTTTTTTTAGAAGTTCAACACTGACATGAAAAAAAAACCTTGCCGTGATGGAGAAGGAAGATATTTAATAGCCTTCATTCTGAAAAGTGATTACCACAGGGACTTTTTTCTCATCTAGTTGACAGGACACAGAACACTTAAACGAGAACATCTGCAGCATTCTTTCAATACTCTGGGGAAAGCATGAAAAGCAATATGTTAGGCTAAGAGTACAAGCAATGGGGATTCTTCCTTTGTAACTCAGTCAAAAGATGTTGCATGTAGGCATCTTTAATTTTTAAAAATGAATTTATTTATAATTGTTAAAGAAACCAGCTGTTGCTACTGTATCTCTGCTTCAAAATCCTTTGAGTTTAGCAGTTGGAAGCTGACATACTTATTCCATTAATTTAGATGTCTGTGAGCATTTTCCATAGAATAATTATGCTGCATAATGCATGACTCTTCATTTCCTGGTACTGCCAGTTGAAAAAGGAACAAGAGGAGGAGGGGTATGGGCAGTGGTCTCGATTTAGTATAAGACTGTCATTGCTGTTCTCATAAGGTCCTGTCTAGGTCTCTAAATGATCATCAGTGTTCCTTTTTGGTTTATATTAACCACCGCATCCCTTCTTTTTTATAGTCTGGGTCCAATTACTTCCAAATTTGAGATCTATCTTGAAAAAGGACACACATCAAAACCAGTATACAGACCATGAATCAGCCATCTCCCTAACCATTATTTACTTCCTCAGGGAATTCAGTTTTCAAAGTGAGAGTAAGTCCAGGAAACACAGCTTGCTAAATGCATTTGGATTTGGTACTCTTAAAGCAGAGAAATTTTTATTAGAAAACAATAGAAAAACTACCTCCTGAATGCTAATCTTCTCTCAGCCTTTTCTTGTTGTCTCCCAACCTTCCTTCTGAATCTATTAAAGAAATGGCTTCCCTAGGATATCGTAAGAACCTGGACAGTGGGAAACTCCAAAAGAGGTGGTCACTTACAGAAGCTACAGTTTTCTCAGCTAAAACCAAGGACAAGAGATTTCCAAGTCCATGCCAACCCCCCAACTCTGTTATGGCTATAAGCATTCAAACTAATTGTACTCCAGCAGAACTCATGGAATGATGTTCTTCATCCCTCATCTATTAGAATATCTTCTCTTGGTTGAGTCCAACACAGGTGCCAGGTACAGAAGGGCTCCCATTTTCATATAATGTGATACATAACATAATAAACAAATATGAAGACTTGTACAAGGAATAAGAACATTCACTAAACTGCCTATCTATGATAGCAAGCTATGTTCATCTACTTTCCTGTACTGAAATGTCATCTAGAAGTTCCTTGTCCTTGCTGTCTTACCATCCCTGTGGATTTCTACACTGAAAGGTTTAATAGAAGATACTTAAAATACCTAAGTTGGTATAGACTTTCTACGTGACCTTGCTATGAATAATATAAGATCTCTTGGCAAACATTATCCGGTAGGAAATATCCTTGGCCTTTTGGGCCATATGAGGTGCAGAAAACTGCAGATTTAGGCCTCTTGGCAGGTCAGCCTGTTCCAAGAGGGTCACAATGCCATGGGAACCCATTAAAGCATACCAGTACTAGAGTTAACTTGCAGAATGAATCATAGAGTGCAGAAATGCTGCAGTCTGATTCCTAGTGTGGATAGTTTCACACCTCCCAGTCTTGCTCCTCTCAAAACCAGTCCAATATTAGGGTACAATTAAATGATGCCTCATATCTCTGAGCAACAGCCCATTTAAAAACAGCTTCAGTGTACCAACTGCAGGATTTCTTTTGTTTAATCCAGCGTTCTATGTGCTTTACCCTGACTGACCCAAGAAATCAGGTAGTGTCAGCAAACATCATAAGGCACCGCATCAACACTAGCGTTCCCCACAGCTCTCGCACAGATGTGACAGCAGTGGGAACATCAAACTCATCTGTTTGGAGTCATCTCCCAGGTGCTGTCAGTTCAAGAGGAACCTCTTCTTGCAATGGACTTTATGTATATGACCAAGGTGAGAAGTAAATTAACTGAAGAAAGCTTTTATCAGAGTAAGTTTAGGGTAACTAAAGAAGTGAAACAGGGACACTACTAACAGGGGCACAGAAATTGAAAGAGGTATGAGTGAAAGATACAAGACTAAGGAGTGAAAGATTAACCTGTTCTATTTGAGACGATAGTCAAATGGGTTAAAACCATCCTTGCTGCCAAAGAAGTGTATGCTTTATACAGCAAAATCCATACTGCTTTGCAAAAAAACCTTTGCAAGCCTTTTTATGAACTCAGAAACATGTAACTTTGCATCCCATTCAGGTAGTTGCCACTTCTCATTATCTTTAATTACAGCATAAGGCCATAAGGAAAGAGTCAGTGGCACAGGCTGTTTTGCCCCATGGATCAAATTTAGCCCAGCTGATATTAGCACCCTGATCCATCCATTACCTTTAAAAGGAGATAGTCATAGGATACAAATCTGACTATCACCAATAGCAGAAAACATAATCAAGGAGAAATAAACATGAAAAATTTGATAGACACTGTATAAATTGAGGTAAACAAAGCCAGTAAGAGAAAGAGAAACTGAAGTTAATCATCTAGTGAAAATGAATGAAAAGATAGCATTCTTGAGTAAAAACCCCAAAGCCTCCTCATAACATACACTGAAGAGAAGAAAAATCTGTACTGGCTCTTGTTTGTATGCAAGTTTGTCGTCTGTTTTATTTAAACAGAAAAGGCAAGGAAATTCTGGAGAATGAGAGCCCTATCAGCTCTTAGTCTGCACTCTACAGTATTTCAAAGTACAATGTAACTGCTCCAGTAGAGTACTAGCTATCAATAGCTAGAGACCTGAAAGTCCTCTTCCTGTAAGACTTTCAACAATAAACTGCTTTCCTGTAATCAGTCTTCTTCTGAAGACAAATACAATTCTACCACTATATATGGTATTCAGCAACTATAATAAAGATTCCCCTTTTATGAAAATAGTAACAACTATGAATTTTAGCACTACAGATAACCACTCTGGTCTTGATAATTAAAACGTGAAAATGAACAGGCACAGAAACAGCTATAAGAAACAGTCATGAACTGGGAGGACAGCAGGAATAAAATGACAGTGTTGTATAAAAAGAAAATAGAGTGCTCAAGAATGAAATAAAACCATCTTACATCAAATATACGATGCAATGGAGTTAATACAGAACATCTACAGTGACAGCACAGTAGTGTTAACCACAAACTAATCATGTGCTCATCCTGTGCAAAAGGGAAGGTCAAAGACAGAAATTACTACATGGGAGAACACAACACAAACAAAACCACAGGAGAGTCTACAAAGGAGAGAAATAAAGTGTATCATATATGATAGTCTATTCAACAGAAATGGAAAATGTCTTCAAAAATAGTTTTAAAACACATCCCCATAGACAGAGGGTCTGCAGCTATACCATTTCATAAAGGGTAACCTGTTGTAAGAAAAAAATGGAAATATTTCCCATTATTTCAGTACTTCAGCATTTCTCATTAGCATTACCTACAGTGGGTTATATAGTATTGCTGATAATCTTCACAACTCTCATGTGGACTACAACAGTTTTGATGATGTTCATATTTTCCCTCTGTGCTTTGGCCATTTATTTTTCTTTGAAGATTTTTCCATTCATTGAGGAACCATAAAGGAGACTGTTCCTAAGGAATTATTCTCATTTTTGTGCTAATACATTTTTTTTCTATGAAATAAAGTCACATATGAGCAAAAGTGTTTAGTTTTACATATTGATAGATCAAAATTGCTCTAAGTATTGAATACTGAACTCTGTTTGCCTGAATGATATGAAAATAGAAATACAATTTTCATGTTTTATTCCACATGGCTATCGCAGGCCTAGAATGCCCCAGGATATGTTTTTAATTTTTTCTTTTTTAAAATCAACACTGGAATTATTCTCAGAGTTGCTGTGTTAAAACTGATTCACAGTCTATCATGATGTTTACTACCAAATTGATTATATTTATTGATTAAATGCATTAGGTATTCTCCAGAGTGAATTTGTTTTCATTTAAAAGCGTCGGTACCCAGGATTAGAAACCTAGCATTTCCTCCTTTCCTTACTTGTATTTATCATTATGAATCATGTACCATAAATTTATTGCAAATCTAGAGATGGGTGTCAGTAAAAAAGTGACTTTATTGTTGTTTTAAAGAGGACTGTAAAGAAAAAAGAAGGGAGGTGCAAGTCTAATTTCAGGTCACATGTCAGCCTACCCACCTGACAGTTACCTACTGGTTGATAAGAGAGCCAAATATTTGATCTGTAAATTCTCCCCCAAAGGTTTATATACAAAGAAGCACTCAGATCTCCAGTAAGGGTGCAAAGGCAACCTCCCTCAATGCACACCACCAGCATCAAGGTCAGAGAGACTCCAGTTTCAGGGATATTTCGTCTCTTCCTGCACAACCAGAGAGAGTCCCTGAAAGTTAGATCATGAACTTCAGGCACCCCTTGAATCAGATCGGGGCTCTGCCTTTAACTTCAAAGTCTGTGTCTCTCACATGTTTGGTTGCCACTATTAGCCACAGATCTTTCAGCAGTTTCAATATCAGCGCCCCTGTCAAGATTCCTTTGTGCTGCAGGGGCTGAAAACTGGTGTAAGGCTAACCTTCAGGTGACACTCGAAACATGAGCTTGCATAATATGGCCCCTTGAAACATCAATAAATACAGACATTTTAAATGCCATCAATTTCTCTATAACTCTCAACCCATTAGTGGCATATTCTGTGTGCTGAAACACAGTTTAAGAAGGGTTACTCTTGCAGTAGGTGAATTAAATTAACTCTTGGTGAAAAATTTCAGGGTGTAAGGACTAAAACACTTGGATAACTAACTACCACATTTTGGGCAACTAGACCGTGGCTGTACATGCAGCGTGAGCAGCACCTGAGACATTGACCTCTCCATCAGCTGCTTCTGGCTTGGGAACAGAGTTTTCCTGCTTCTTAGCTCCTAGCCTCTGTCACATCAGGTCATCTGGACCTGTGCATTTACTGTTGCATACACCACTAAGACCAAGATCTACCTCAGTTTGGTACGCAGCCAGTCGCTTGACCCTAAGATCTATAGCCAAAGGTTTCCAAACCTTCTAAGGATACCATAGCTCAAACTCAGGACATGCTGCCACATAAAACATAGGGCATAAGACCAAACTCAGACCCAAGCTAAGTGCTCTCTACGACATCCCAGCAAAGCAAAGTTTCAACCAACTACTGGTTGAAGCAAAGAATTGCAATTCTACCTTGAAGTAAAGATCAGTCTGTATTCCACCATTACACAAAACTCCCTATACAGAGTGCAGACTATCTATGAAGTGCTTCCTCTATAGAAACAGGAAAGGGAATTAAGAAATAGATCATTAGGAAAATAATAAAGAAATAAAGCTACCCCCCAGAAACATGTTGAATCAATGCTGTATGTGGATACATTACATTTTCAGAGGTCTCTCACATAGTTGCAAATCAAATTTTCACTTTCAAACAGTGATATTCACTCTTCAGGACATTTTTTTTTAAGTAGCCAAGTTCAAATCCAGGCTGGAATACACACACAAGTGATAGGAACAGGCTTTAAAAGAGAGCAGCCCATATGAGCAGAACTACAGCTAACTGACTGGCTACTAACCTCCCTCACCACAGTAATTTCAGACCAATGGTCTCTGCAAGATAAAAAAAAAAAAAAATAAAAAAATGCATCTTCTCACAGAATGAGGAAACATGAAAGAGACACACCACGCAGCAAGTTTTCTCACCAGCGTCACAGAATTGTCCCTTTTCCACAGATGTTCACTCAGAGCATAAATACATGTAGATGATGGATATGACCTATGCAATTCTCTCAATTCTGGCTTTATCCTAGCAAAGAAGACAGGCATTGGTTCCCTTATGCAAGGCACTTATAGGATAATTGGACTGTCCTTTAAAAATAAAGGATAAAGCTGCCTTTTTTTTCCCCACTGGGGTGGAATAGGTGATTCTTTGACTCAGGCCTTCAAAAGGCCTTTTTGACCAGTAGGCCTTTTTGAACCTGAATTTAAATGCTTTTTGAGGAAACAAAAGTGACTTTAGTAGACTTCTCACACTTCAGACTCTGCAGTCAAACCATGATAACCTTCAGAGGAATTCACTGAAAGATGTAGATGCTGCAATGAGGGTAACAAAAAGCGGGTAGGAATATTTTTTCCATGGTGCTATTGTCTGATTTTTCAATCACTACTCATGGCTATTAGCGTTTCCTATTTATACATTCTTCATTTCTAAATATTTCCTGTGAGCAACATTTATTAGAAAACAGGTTCCAGTTTTCATAGGGCTGAACAAAACATGCAAGTTTCAAATGTTATGATTAAAGTACTGGTTTTGCAATATTAAAAAAAAAACCAGCATGAGTAATTAAGCTTCTGATTCTACTGTGTCATTATCAAATACAAACACTGTGAATTCCCGAAAATTTCCAAAGTACTGACTGTGGAACCTGATCTGCTATAAATAAAGTTTCCCAATCACCACATAGATCTAAGATACAAATGGCACTGGGTGTAAAAATCCATAAATAATGATAAAAAGCCACTGTTCCTGTACATTTAAGTTCTCTTGCTGATATTCAGAAAAGTGTCAAGTGTACCAAATTTAATTTTTGGCTCTTTATATACACAGTAGAGATTTAGATAACATATCTAGTTTAAATCAGCAATATATGGGCACTCATCTGCAGCCTCTCTATAAATCAAGCAATGAGATTCAGCCAGTTAGTGTTATAAATCTAAGACAGAAACTCCAAATAGCAGGTCAGCAATTCACTCTTACACAGCACAAGTGGGAAGCATAAAAGATTTCTGTCTATGCAAATAGGTGACTTTTTTTTTAATGAAAAATAATGATTTGCAAATTGTTTCTGCTCAAGTACAAGAAAAATTGGGAGTCTGGAAGGAGGAGAAAGGTCCACATTTAAAGGTCTTCAGTATTGTCCAACTCAGCACTGAAAAATCCTTCATAGTCAATAGTCTAGCTTTGAAATAGAGCCAATGCCCAAGATCCGACACACAGAACAAGCAGGAATCGGGCCCTACAGTGCACTTCAGCTGAGATTTACACACTTAATATACCTCCAGCATAAACCTCATGTGGCTGAAGCAGCTGAGAAAACATTTATACCAACGACTCACGTCTCAGAGTCAAAGCAAAGCGAAAGGCAGCAAGAATATCTTCAAAATCACCCAGTGCAATTTGCAAGACTTTGTTTATTGGAGCCCCCAGTTTTCTGGCAAGGGAAGGTGGGGCTTCCCTGGATTACTTCTAGCAGTTTAGGCTTCAAACAGCAGAAGAACATTCTAGATTTCTAAGGGTTTTTTTTTTTAAGCTGGTCCCACTTGTATAAAGCTACTTATTGTGATTGGTTATGTTTCATATGCATAATAATAATAAGAGTATCACTACCGTGACACAAAAATAATACAGTTCTGATTTCAAGGCATCTTGGCTCCCGAGACTGACAATGAATTGAAAATACAGCAGTTAACTAATAGACTGCTTTAAGTTAGAAAATAACTTTCTTCAGTAATTTTTAAAGTGTAGATGACATAAGGGAAGTATTTTTGGCTTCTACAGTATGTCACGAAGATGATGTGTGTAGTATTTCCCTAATACACAGAGTTGAAACTAAATGGATCACTGCTCCACAATTGAGACAAATGCAAACATTGAAAAGCACCGGTCCAGAAGATTTGCAGCATGAAACCTAGAAAGCCATTTCAAATTTTTCCCTCTTACAATGCAGAAAACAAAACAAAGCAGAAACAAAAAGTTACAAAAATATATTTGGGTAAGACATTTCTATCTGTGGGCTTTACACCGTTCACATCTAAAGAAGTCAACTTTATGTTCTAGTGCTGCCATATTTCACCTTCAAACTCATCAGTTTTAAGTAGTGAGCTTTGACATTCTTATGTGCTAATTAGCAAGTGGTCAAAGTCACAGAAGCTTAAGTTTATCATTTGTCCAATATTTTTACTCTTAATTCAAGGAATGTAGGGTTGAGGCTTGCCAACACTAACTGTTTGGTAAAGATTAAAGTAGCAGTGACGTGACGTATGCTTGCACCTTAGTTTAACATCAGCCATAAGTATTGCCTTCCAAGATTTGCAGAGTTAGGAGTTGTTAGGAATACGTTCATCTCACTCATTTGGCTCATGCATCTGAAGGAACTTACTTTTCTACCTTAGCAACATGAACCTAGGATAAATCAACAATAATAAGCTATAAGCAGGCATAAGTGTGCATAAACCAAAAAGAACAGCTTATCTATAAGTATTGTAGCTACAGCCTCCTAAATCAGTGGAACCACGGCAAGAATCAAGACACCACAGTCCAGGATTTGTTCATTTTGTTGTTTTTGGTTTGGTTGTTTTGTTGTTTTGTTTTGTTTGGTTGTGGTTTGTTTTGGGTTTTTTAAATAAAGCTTAATATCTTAAACAAATGAGAAAGTTGAAGAATAAGAACTATTTTGATGCCTGCTTTGACACATGATGTGACAAGGCTAAAGTCAAGCATTCCAAATGAGAAAACAATTGTGTTAGAATCAGAACAACAGCTAGTCAAGAAGTTACTTGATTAAAAAGTAAGATTAGGTAGTAGGTGCAACCGTAACTTCTTTCTGCTATATTTCTATTGAGAAGTGTGTTAAGAGCTTGTTTGCATAGGTGCACTTTGCATTTCATTGCTTCTCATTTCATTATGCACTGTGATTCTGATTGCCAAAAATGGCTTTTTATAGTTGAGGGGAGGTTTTTTAATCCTCTAATTTAAAAGAAACATACACAGTGCTCAGCTAGCTCTAGCACTAGCTCATGATTTATTTTACAAGCAGTTTCACACAGCTTTTTACTAAACAGACGTTCTTTGTGCTTTATTACAAGTTTGCTCCATTGAGTCATGCTCTCTGTGGGATGTTGCGTGTATATTTTATTTTACTCTAGCCATTAATTACCTTGTGGGCCTGTATCATGTCTCTCTCAGTCTCATTTATTATAACGGCGCCTGCTAGTGTTGCTCAAGTTAAGAGGCTGTCAGTATTTCCATTAGAAAACCCATCTCAGGGGTTTGTAAGTCAGCTGTAAAACTTTACTCCTGCCTGGTGGTTGGCATACATGCCCACAGCCAGAAGGGTTCTTTCTTTTCATAACATTAAATTGAGCTAGAAAAAACCTTCACTGTCATAGAATCAGACGTGTGTTTTGACACCTTGTTTTTGAAACTCAGAAACAGCTTAATTTTTGCAGGATATTTGCTGATAATGTAAGTCAGTGTTTGTGAGTTTGCTTTGTTGTTTGGGTTTGTTTTGGGTTTTTTTAAGAATTCAAACCATCCCTCCACTTTTTTCCTGTCATTGAACCTCCATCCTCAACACCTTGTCTCTCACAGGTGCAGGATCTGCTCCTCAGTGGCTGCTGCCATCTGAAACAGCTTTTGAGTATTTTGTCACATATCTGCCCTTCCATTTAAGTTTAACAGCAAAGATAAATTGCTCTCTTATGCTTGCATCTCTACAGCCACCATGTTCGCTTGCAATTAAGTTTAAGTCTCCATTTTGAGCAGAATTTGGAGAATACACCCCACGAGACTTTGATACACCCTGCGAGACTTCGATACACTAACACCTGTTTCTTCTTAGTTTAGAATCAGAAATGGGCACCCCAACAGCTTCTTTTTAAGGGCTTTGAGGCAAGCTAGTTTGACAGCCCGAGCCCTGAAAGTTCAAGCAGTCAAGAAGCTATCACAAGCCTCAGAGATCCAGCACTTGGCAGTACCAGCGGTGGGTGTCTCTGCTAAGTCAGGAACTTAGCACCATAGCATGCAGATGTATAGAAAAACCCATCTGGACACCACCACAGCTTTACAGAAATCAGATGTACAGAACAGATTGTCTCTGACTGACAACTCAGTAGTTCCCTAGATGACAAACACTCCAACATAAGATTTAAAGCAAGTTCTTCCTGTTTTATTCCAATAAATCAACAAAGAATTTTAGTGTAAACTTTCAGTGACAGGCACTATCCAAAAAAAAAAAGAAAGACCTTACAAGCTAAGTTGTATGAGTAGACCTTGATAGAAAAATCCCAAGGTTCAGAAACTGGAGATGCATTTGAGCTCAGTGATCTCATCATGGGAATGCATCTTTATGGCATAAGAATGGTACATATTCAAAACTGTATATTATAGTAGTACAAAGCAATTGGAAAACTTAGTGTGGTCAGTTGTCTTAACTAGATAATGTATCAAGATTTCACCTAGGTCACTTCTTTCTAAGTAGTTTGCTGAACTTGTATCACAACTGTTTTTCACCTACTATGCAAAGGTGCTTATGGAAAATAAACCTGAGGTTTTTAGTACTTTCATGCTGATTGTAAGGCAGTAACTACAACCTATTGTTACATTGATAAATTTTAAAGAATTCAAATTCATCAATGTTTACCTTTAAGAGCAATTTGTACTTCTATTGAAAAACCTTCAAGTCCCAATTTGACCAAAGTTCATAATTTCAATTTAGAGTCTCAAAGGGACCACAACAGTTTCACCTCTGCTTCAGAGCTTGGACAAAGCACCATGGAAGTCATCTCTATATTGTTATTTTTTAATCATCTGAACCAGCAGCAGGGAGATGCACTGCATACTGAAGAATACTATAGTTGTGCAAGGCTATTAAAGTCTCCAGACATGGTTCAAATGTCTCCACGCTGCCCTTCCTCTCAAAAGACAGTAGGGGCAATAAAGCAACTTATTAAAGCAATTTTAGAAAGGAAACAAGTTACAGAAGACTATAGAAAATCTTGCAAAATCTCCATTTTATACACACATTGATTAACTGCATAATGGTAAAGAATAAGCCAGCTATCAATCAAAGAGAGAAGAATGAGAATTAAATTATTGCATTTATGAGCTACGGGTAGGAAGAAAGTGAACACTGTTTTTGCAGGACAAGAAGTAATGAGACTGATAAAGACCTGAGCACCACTAAATCATCTGAAAAAAAAAATCTGGTTAAATAGAATTATTACCCCTACAAATCAGCAGCCCTTGCAATTAAGCTTAATTTGTCTTAAATTCCCTAGGACACATCCTAGTTAAACAAACTTCTTGGGTAGATGATAGGCTGCTTATTTCTCTGCTCTGAGTTCAGCAAAGTGGCATTAATTTTGAAAATTCATTGTCATCATTATTTTAACTGGTTGGAATATTCTGCTATATTTTTGACATCTAAAGAGTATACAATTGCTAGTCACTCCTCAGTTCTACTTTATACTATTGGTAAGGAAGAATATCTATATGTTACGTGGAATGGAAGTTAGAGCAAGAGGACAAATCTATAGAAAATAATCTACTTTATCCAGCTGAAAAATATATTAGACCCAGGGGAAGGGAAAATATAGTTAGGGGAAAAAAAATGTCCTTCAGATGCAAACTTAGAATTTTGTCTCAAAATACACAATCACATTAGATTAGGAAGTTAATCTTAAAGGATTAGAGCTTGCCTAACTGAACAAATCCTTTGTAACCTCCTCCTTATGCATACTCAAGTAACTGAAAAGGTCCTACCTTCCTAAGTAAGAAGCTATACTGACTTGAGTACCAGGTTAGCAAGCAGCTAGTTTTGCCACTTGCTCCAAGACTAAATACCTCATCATACACAGAAAATGAACACTCCTTGAGGAGTTTTAATAAGCAAGACATCGTACAAGAGTAGAAAAAAAACAGGGGGGTTTGTTTTTCTTTCCTCTCTCCAAGATACAAATTTAAGAACATCATCTTATAACTAAACTACAGGTAATAAATTCTTCTGGCTTTGTAGAATTTGCTTTGTTGAGTCTAGCTGCTCTGGACATCCCTCAGATTTAAACCCCAAGAATAGGACTGAACACATGAACTTCAGCTCATTATTGAATACTAAAAAATATCCCCTTTATGAAATTTCCTCACTCTTGTAGGCTTAATATTTTGGCATCAAACTAATTTTGCTTCCCAGAATTTTGAAGGGAACAACCTTGTATACAGCTGGATGTTCTCCTTTATAATTTGTTGGCATTTTTCTGTTCCAGGACTACCCAAAAAACATCTTTGTTTTCATGAATAATTTAAGTATTTCCAAATGTGATCTCATCCCAGTGAAAGTAAGAACTTTTGGATTTTCTAAGACAAAACGAAACAAAAAATCAATTGTTTGTGAAGGGAAAATACATTCAGAGTAGACTGCTCCAAATTAAGAGAAAAGGAGGAGGAAAACTTGTTCATCCATTTCCCCAGTGACTCCTCCCAGAGCTGAGAAATCCAAAGAAATTTTTGGCTGAAAGCGATAAATATTCTGGTTTTGATGAGTTGGCCACTGGCAAGCTCCCACAGGAGATGCTGGCAAAAGATCCCCGAGCTGTTCTAACAAGTGTTAGACACAATAGCTATAAAGCCTAATACTGGAGTTCATATCTTGAGAGTGAATCCTCTGACTTCATAGGTGTGTTGGACCCCTGCAATTCACTTCAAAAGGTAGTTTTATTTTTCACATGGATTTCAAGTTTTTGGCTGTGCTAACCTTACAAACAAGCGTGGTTATGTAGATTAAAAATCCCGTCTCTCTGCATCTGTTTGAATTCATCAAAGACAAAAGTAAATCTTTACATAAGAACAATATATTGCAAGACTGCAACCTTTGATCCCAATTTCTTTAGTTGATTTTACATTTCAACTCCCAGCGCTTTCTTACTGGAATGAATAGTGTTTATTTACTTTTCTCCACAAAGTTTACACTGGCATTAAAGATTTGCTTCAAACAAGAAGTGGTAGCTCTTATTTAAGATCCATGTTCGCATACAGTCCACAGTAAGCTTACTGTCCATAAATCCAACTGGTATTTCTCCATAACTCCTCTCAATCTATTCTGCTTTCTCTTCTAATGCAAAGAGGAACTGTCAGGCATGTTTATGGGTCAATTTTCAGTTTATTACTTTGGTTGACTAACAGGCTTCCTTGCTAGACCTGACCTATACTTGCCATTGTAAAATAATTAGAAGTGATGCCTCAAAGTATTTACTGCTGTGGGTTTATTAAAATTAAGTTTTTCTCAGGAGAAGCAGCAACATGCCTACCTCAAGACAAAAAAAACCTTCAACGAGGAAAGGAGACTTCCTCAGCTATGGGCTTTCTGCAAGTCATGTCCATTATTAAACAACAAAAAAGGAGTATGTAAAAATTACATATTAACATTGGTGACTCTGCTCCCCCTCTTATGAAATCCAAGAGGCAGAATGACAAGTGACGTAAAGGTCTGATATGCCAATATTCAGGGTTACTTGTACTGGCCATTACTCAGGTAACACACAAGTCACAAACCATTGGCAGAAAAATACTGCATTATAAGCTGGTCTTTATTTTGTGCAGCTCACTTCACTCTCCAAGTAGCTACAGAAATGGTGGTAACATGCTATTCTTCCTAGTAGAAAAACCTGTGAGGAAGGTCTGTGAAACTCTTTGACAGAATAAACTCTGTGACAGAAAAATAAGAGCACAAGTGGAGAAGGCATCTCGAAGGTTTTGAAAAAAAAGGTCTTAAATGGAAGATGTTATGATGCACTTTGAAAAGCAATTGCAAAAGAGAGCTCTAACATGGGGTTGCTTATCAGCAACACAGTTTAATAAAGTAAGAGCATGTTAAACATACCAGAAACCTGCTTATTGGTTTTGTAACCATTTTAAAAATGACATAGCTTATAAGGACAAAAAGCCTTTCAACCCACAGCAAACCTCAAAAACTTCAATAAGGAAAGCACATGTTTATTGAAAGAAAAAGATTTATGTGCCTGAAGCTTGCTTTAAAAAAAGAGGTTTTATAAAACACTAGAAGTTGGCTCTAGAGAGATTTATACAGGATGCATTAGATGGACTTTGACATGTTTTTAACCTGGTTAGCAATGATTACAGAGCTATCCTTTGCATTGTGTTGCGATTTCACTGAGGTATATCATTTGGAAACATAACTGTCATCTCTGAAGCACTCTTTAGCAGGGACAGTGACAAATATGTACTTAAGCCACTATTTGGCTGTTGCTAATAGATGAATGGGGAGTTTGCAGGGCTGAAAGTCAAATGAGGTAGAATAGAAAGCCTGAACTTCTGCCACAGAAAAGAGAAATTGATCAATTCAGAGGTGACAGGGGACACAAAGATGCTTAAAAAAATAATAATAAATCAGAGTTATTTTTCTTCCAATCTCATAGCAGACCTATAGCTTTTGCCCCAAAGGATCTGACTCAAAATTTTAAACCTTTCATTTCACAAGCATGTGACACAAGTGATAGCCAGGTGCTGCCATTGGCCACAGCAACGTGTGAAGACAGCCTTTTATAGGTGCCGCTAAGACAACGTCCACAGGGAATAGAACTCACTTGGCTCAGTTTCATCTTGTAATCCTGCAAGGGTATACTCCATCTACAGCCTGGAGGAAGTCCACGGACCTCTGTAAATGGTCCTAAATTTTTCACCTTCCCATTTAAGGCACACGAACTAGACTAGCAACAGTCTTTATTGCCTATTCACAGTCAATAAACAATTAAATTTGCTCTTACCACATCCAGTAAACTGGTAACATTTAAATGAATTTAGACATAACCACTAAGTAAATTCGTAAATAATTACTAACAATGTGTATTGCTCCACAGAGCAAAGAGCTGAAGTTGCTTCAGCAGTTAGCCTTTCTAATGCCTTTTCTGATACAAATGAAAAACATCATGTGTTTTAATAGGCTGATACCAAAAGTTAGGCTGCTACAGATCTTAGGGACACTCTCTTCCCAGGGGAGTGGAGCAATGGGAATAACACGTACATGAATAGCTCTGGGCTGTGGACCATTGGGATCCTGCAGGTCCACCAGTTCTACCACAGCGCTTGTGCTGGCAGCGAGCACAGGGGTAACTCATGGCAGCAAGCAGGGGGCTGAAAAGGGAGAAAAGGAGGAAGCTGGCTGTATTCACCAGTGAGGTTGTTTATACCAAACCCTGCTGACCCTGAATAATACCTATGCACCCAAGTCTCGTGCCAGCAGCTTGCTACTCTTCAGGAGCGGCTTGGGGGCAACAATAGTGCCAAATAGCTAATTCTTCAAAGGTCAGAAATCCATTCCACAAGGAACTTGCAAATATTTTTTTGTTCATTCTCATTTAATTCCTTTTGCCAGCACTAGAGAGCCTGGGAAGCATAGTCCTGCAGCGGATGATATCTGCAGGGTTCAATCTCAGGCACAAACTATTTAATGGAAGTACACAGACTGAAATGTGGAGCATTTGACTGCTGAAATATGAGATTGCATTAAGTGACAGCATGAACAAATTCTTCTCTTAAACATTTGCAGAAATTGAACTAAAACGGTAGAATAGTTGAATTAGTTTCTCTAGAAATTCCCCACAAGCCTACCCAGGGGCGTACATTACTCAAATTACATACATAAAATAAAAACACATTAAAAAAAAATTTGTCCTGATTTTCACACACTGATCAAATGCACTGGAAGGATGAATTCATTCTTTGTTGTTTTCAAAACCAGCACACCATAATAAATATGTAAATGCTGACTCTAATTAATGAATTACAATTCAAGCTGCAGACAAGCTGTTGCTTTTTAGGTATTGTATTGATTGAATTCTCTGTGTCTTTTTTTTTTGTTTGTTTTAAGTGCACCATTATCCTCCAGCAAAATGTTTGATTTATGATACAGATACAGTGGAAGTTTTAAGTTTTATCCCCAGATGTCTCATAAAAAAATAAAGACAAAGCAAGCATCTAAGTAGGAATGACACCAAATGTCAACATCCCAGCAGTTTATACAAGAAACGTACTCTCACATGGGTAGTGCTGCAGAGGAGCAAGGTAAAACAAAACTGATGGGTCATCCACAGGGGACAAAAGGCCACTTAGGGATGGTTATAAAATACATTTTTGGTGGAAGCTTAGTCATTCACACATGGCTTATTTTCCAACCAAAATCAACATGTCTTTTCCCCCATTTTGATTTGACCTCGTTTACTAGTGCATAGAATCAGGATGGCTAAGTCAACAATACAAGTTCCATCATCACCTACGTTTTTCAACCAGACAAGACTAATGCACAGCCCAAATCTATGCTTCGAGACCCTTGTAAACTACAATGATCCTTCTGCACGTGAAGACGCTTGGCAGCAAAGCAGTAGGATTTGCGTTGTCAGAATTTGCACAGTTAATTGAGCACTAGCATGAACCTGAACTTACAGAATGTCATATCAGAGCTAACATACACAGAAAATTGTTATTTTAACCTTACAGTTAATAGCATAGTAGTTAAAGTCACTGAATAATTATTCAATGGCCAAGTAATTTTGCCTGGTTACTCAAAAAAAAGGCTTAGCTGGTCACAATGCCCCACATAGTAAGAGTTAAGCAGAAGCCTGTTGTGCACGGGTAAGCAATCCTAGCAAACAAGATGCACGTAACCGCTGCAAAACCCTCTGCACAAAGCGACAAGCACTACGTTTCAGTCCAGCTGCTGTGCACAGGCTGTCGCACGCTGCGCTGGCCACATCAGAGATGTCACAGCCCATACCCACAAGGAAAATGAACTCTCCTCTTAAGCCCGTGTGGTGTTTTCGTATCTATAGCTCAGCCTGCATAGTCACCACCATAACTCTTGAGGGGACACTACAGTGTCTCTGTAGAGCAGCCTCGTTAATGTTCAGGAAGGTGTTATTTAAACACTGAAAAGCAAATCTATTAGATTGCCTGCTGATTTTACAGCAGAGAAACATCTAGATGCTCTCTAAAGGGTAAGTTTAGACTCTTCTTTAATAAAATATTTTTATTTGCATGGAAATAAACAAAAATTTGATCTCCAAATGGATCTGATAGATATTCTTTTCAGGTATTGATGTGAGGAAAAAAGCAGCAGAGATATAATATGGAAAGCTGATGAAAG
>JAOXJM010000033.1:12556492-12571325 GCA_026413425.1 Tringa solitaria
GAAAGAAAAAATAATCACAACCTAGAAACATCCTGTAAAATTAAGTTAAACTTTGCCAAATCTTTATTTTTGAGACAATCAAGAGAAAAAAAAACATATCAATGTTCTAGTAATATCATAACATTCTGTACTGACATTTCCAGAAGAAGCATCTCAACATTTTCCCCAAAGTGTTTTTTTAAATCACCTATTACTTTAGAAATAAGTCAACGTTAAAGTGAAGTGAAATAATTCCTAGACCGAAGCTGTTTTTCCACTGGATTTGATTTGGAGGAGAACTTGGAAGTCTGTGAGCTTATTTTAAAAGAAAACTAAGTGTTGCATCTTTTGCAAAACACTCTAACCATACAGTTAAATTTAGATAATACAGCGTAGTAACAGACAAAAAGCAAACAGGAAGAAGAATTAAAAAAAAAAACAAAAAAAACCAGAAAAAACAAAACAAAACATTAAATTGCTCAGGGCAGCTTCTCCCCTGCCTCCAGGACACCAAGTGGAAGTCCCAGTCTCAGCACTCTGCTGACCAGAAATTGAGGAGGATTCACCACCATTGCCAAGCACAGGAAATTCCCTCCCAGCAGATCTGCAAAGCTCAGATTTCTATTTGCTCCCCACTTACACTCCAACACTTGAAACGTGTCCTTAACTGGACCTTTCCTGATGTTCTGACTGCCATGGACTTCTCAGAAGAGCGCTAATCACTGCTTGCCAACCTACAGGGCCAGGCAGGAGAGGGAGCTCTGCTGGTCCAGCAAAGAAGCAGTTCATGGCATCAGTCACAGCCCCAACCAGCAAATGGCACTTGTAGGGTGGCATCTGAGGGGGGAAGACCCCTTTACACACTGTAGCTGTAGGAAAGCGCTTTTCTTGCACCGTGGAAAAGGGATGAAGTTCACCCTTGCCATTGCTATTTCTCCAAAGTCAAAGCTCCACAGAGCAGAGGCTGACTAAACCTCCCAAATTCACTCTGTGGCTACAGGCAAGCTTTTTGGACTGGATTAAGAGTCTGAACACACGGCTGTGATCAGAGGCCATGCAGAGAGACTATCTATGCCTCAGGCAGCCCAGTGTACTCCGGGTGAACAAAGAGCAGAGCAGCTTCTGTCTCCACGCTTCAAATGGTGCAAAGTATGTCCCCACTAATGCTACTCGTTCTGGTCCTGAAGCTAATGGCAGAGACTGCTGTTTTCACTTTTTCTCATCTTTGGAAAAGCTTGTGCCACCGAAAGTTTTAAACCTCATGCTGAAGCTATGAGGAGGTTGAGATTGTACTTAAATACTGCAGCGATAGATGCAGATGTGAAGTAGCAGTGACTGGCTTGCTGTTACCAGAAAACCCATATTTAATCTGAGTGCAAACACTCAGTTTTCTCAGTAATTCGGCTTAGTTATTCACTTCCCTTCCCACTTTGAGATAACTACTTTTAAAAGAAAAAAAAAAATATTATTACAGCTTATAGAAGAAGTGTTGTTCTTTTATCCAGCTTTGAACCTAGGTGCACAGCTACCAGAATAAATCAGGAGTTAACTGGGTCCATTGAAAAGAGTGGGTTAAAAGCAAATCCCTGCCTGCTTACATTACTGCTATGTAAAAGTGCACTATAATTAGGTTTGTATATCACAGATACCAAAAAGAGGGTCATTACACCTGCTCCTCCCAAGAAGCCTTCGTACTAGTCACTAGTTAATTGTCCATTTCTGCTTTCCCCCAAATAAAATGGTAGTTATAACAAGTATTTATTCTCATTCTTTGGCTTCCTGACAAAGATATTTCAATACTTAAAAATGCAAGTTGAAGTGAATTAACAGTTGAACATCTTTTTTTAATTATTATTTTTAGTGTTGAAATGTCTTTCTTAAGAATCCCAGGCTTTTTCAGAACAGCCAGATGCATTTTCTTTACCCTGCTTGAGACTTGCAGTGGACAACCTGAGGGGGCAAGAGTGAAGGAATGAGAACTGCCCACACAGCAGGGGGAGTGAGCAATTTAATTTCTACTTGCAGACACAAGCTTCTATCTCCTCTGCTAAATACCAGCTTTTACTGTAGAGAGGCAGTGAGCCACATCTATTCTTAAAGGACTTGTTTTGTGGTGGGCAGATGCAGGCTTTAACTTTAAAGAGGGAAAAAGCAATAAATATTTAAAAACACCCACAGGTAGTCTGTGAATAGTAGTTAACGTCTGTTCAAGCTACAGAGGATGCTTCAGAGAGAGAAGGCCACAGGCAGTTTGCCCTTCACCACTTGCACAACTTTCACTTCAAACACAAGATGCTTCTCTTATTTTCCTGCAGTTACATCTGCCAATATAATTTGTCTGTTTGGAATAGAGAAATGGCCCATCATCAATGCCTCATTAAGTATTAAAAGCTGAAACTTCTGTCATGAACCATTTGAAATGCAATTTCTCTGACTCTGGAAATAAGATTTAGATCTGCAAATTCGATGTCTTAAGATGTTAAAGATTCCCCCACTAATAATATACAGGAACACACCCAAAAATAAGCAAGCCAAAGCCTTTGACATGTTCCAAGTGGCATGCCCTTTCAAGTTTGCCTTATATCCCATTTCTATTCCATGTGACTGAGATAAACCTGGGTGAAAATGAGTGGGAGAGCATTGCATCAAGTGCTCTTCAGAATGAGTTTATTTCACTTATACTTTTTTTTTTTTTAAGAGGCAAGAGAAATAGTTTATATTTATAGGGCCTAGAAACGTAAGACGGAAATGGCTGAGATTTAGATCTCATCTTGTGACTCTGAATTGATGCTTGAAGACTGGCAGTCTGCTAAGCACAGGTAAACACCAGTTTATCTCAGTTGGATTTGGTCACTTAAATATTTTGGGAATCTGAGTTAGAGATGAGGATTTAACCTGCTCTTGCTCAAGAGAGCAAGCAAGGCAAGAAATATTGCAAACTTCCCCTAAAATGTCACTGGCTTCTCAGAGCTAAAGGAATCTCTGAAACGGAAGGGAAGGGACACGCAGAGAAGTTACACTGAGGGAAGCTTTAATGCTTTCAGTGGCTACCACAGCACGTTTGCAGGTGGCAGCTTACAGTCCTGCCACACAGTCCACGGGCCCCTGGCTACTGCTCAGGGCCCAAACTCAAGACAACAGAAGCTACTTGCAAGGTGGAAACTTGTTGTGGATTTAACACCTCTGTGGCTTCTGCAAACTTGCCTGCAAGGCAACATGCACAATTTTAGTTTGGTACAGCCTTTAAACCATTGCTGATGAGTTTTAGAGACACAGTAGAATTCCTCAGGGCTATTTAGAGAGCAGAGAAATTTTATGTGTGTGATTTGACCCCAGTAACACTGAGTAGAAATATTTCTTTCTGAAATGGAGACTGAAGTGTGTATGTGTCCTAATACAAAGCTTGATAAAAAGGAGTCAGCTGACGAGGTTGGCTAGGTATGACCTTGCTTCCAGGTATTACAAAGCACAAAGAACAATGCTTAAATCAGAGTCCATGATGCCAGGCGTTCACATGAAGAGCATGAAAGAGGCAGTTCTGGTAAAAGAAGCTCTAACGTGGCACACACATAAAAGATCAGCCAATATGGTACATGCACTTCCTCATCAGGAGAGACCACAGGCAAGCTGCAGGTTCCCCATGTCCTCTCTACTTGCTCCTACAGCTATGCTTTCTCCTTCGCATTCGAACCCCTAACTCCTCTTCCCCCAACTTGGCATGAAGTCCACCAGTCCCAAACCAAATGTGCAAAAGGCTTACAAGAGGAAAGCAGAGGACCGACACTCACCCCACAGAACAACCTGGCCCCAGCCCACAGAACAAGAGCAGTAAAACAAGAAAGCCCAAAGACTCCAACCTGGAGCTCCCTACCCCTAACCAAGGCAGCCATTGCACCACACAGCCCACCCAAAGCATCTTTGGGCAGCAGTCTGTGGAAGGAATTGATGCAAGCAAGATGGACCCCCCCAAAAAATAATCACTAGGAGTCTCTGGCTATAGCTAAAAGTTCTTCCTGTGTTTGCAAAGCACAGATGTTTCAGAATTAAACATAAGCAATCTAAGATACTTTGCTATTTAGGAGATGCAAAATATGGCACAAATAATGAGCCACTGAAAAGCATGCTTTACCTCTCACAGTTTTATTAAATCATACATCAATCTTTTTTGCAACCTAATAATAAAACATTTACTAATTCTTTATAAGGTATAACATGGGACTACCAATATTCTGGTTGTGATTCATATACATTGAAAACCTCTTTCAAAACATTCCTATTATGCCTGTGGACTGTTTTTCCAGTGAAGCATATTAAGATAAGAGTGAGGGCTACTCTGGAACCAGGTTTTCCCTAAAATATGCCAATGCCCCTTTCCTTGGAATAAAATAATTTCTGAATTATAGCATATTACTAAAATGTAGAAAGATGAAAATTCAGTGACTGACCCACTGCTTTATTCTTCCAAGTCATCACAAGAGCAAAGGAAAGTATTCAATAAGTTTGTCAGTGTATGTCTAAGCTTATTATATCATCTAGTTTTAGTTAAAATCTGATACTTAAACCATCCTGTCATTGCAATGAATATGTCCCATAGCACAGAAGGATGACTATGGATGTCAGAAGACACTGTGCTATGAATATATAAGCATCCAATGGACAATGTAGTTCTGAGTGTTATAGAACAGAAGCAAACACAATGTTTTCCAAAATTTCTTTTCCTTCTGATGGGTTGGAGGTTAGAGGAGAGAAATAAGACAACACTTAAAATGCTTGTCACCTGCATTTAGATATTTTGCTGTGAAATGATAATGTGACATTTTTCTGAAATTTCAAGCTGTATGCAATAACTTGTTAGAATTATGTGAGAAAACACCTCTAATGTTTTGGGGTTTTTTTCCCAGATTATTGTATTTCCTTTATTACAACAAATATGTTTATCTTAATTTTCAGAGCACTGATTTTGAGAAATGAAAAGGGGGAGGGAGGCAGGAGAAAAGAAAAAGCAACCTTGAGTTTACTGCCATCACCAAATGCAGAAAACTTCACATGTTTGTAATCTAATGACAGCTTGCAGTGTAATTGTTGCTTCCACACTGACTACTCACCAGAATGACGGTAAGTGATGTTGACACAAGATAACGAGCCATGCACAAAGCATCTAACAAGCACAGAAAGAAAACCCCGGAAAGGGTGTAATAATGATAGTTCATCATCTTAATTCTGAGACACCAGAGTTATTTTTGGATGGATCTCTATCCTTTCATCAAGCCACTCTGACTTTCCTCCTTCATTTTTGCTTCCTTCCCTTGATCTTTCACTGACTGAACAAAATAAAATGCAGATAAAAAAGGCTCCATCAGGAGCTGAATATATTATAAACTTTAGACTTCCCGATGTTAGTTCAGACAGCTGCTGTAAATGGAGGGCTGTACAGCATCAGAGCTCTTCCAGGTATCCCACAAGTGATGGGACATGAGGTCAGGACTCCTACCTCCCCACAGAGGCCATCAGCACCAATGGCACACAGCTCTACCTCAGTATGACAAGAGCAAGGATGAGGACTTCTTTGCTGAACTCAAGTGTTCACAGGGGCTGTGAGCGTTTGTTTATTGTTATTCTATTAATAATACTAATGACAACAACATAATGATGTTTGTTTTTTAAAAAATAAATGTGGAAATGAGATGCAAGAGCCCAAGTTCAGGTCTTCAAAGGCAGCTAAGCATATAACTCCACATAAAGTGCCTCTGAGAGGTGGGAAACCTGATTGTGAGGAAACAGACCAATAAGGCTTTCACCTGAAGTCAGAGGGTAAGTCCCCAAGTGACTTTAAAGCTGTGCCAACACCTTAAGACTTCTACCAAAAAGTAGTACTATTTACAAAAAAACCACCCAAACTCACAAAATAAATTTGAAAATTTCACAATTAGGGTATTTTCTTAATCTATTTTTCTCCTGGTACCAAAGGGAATAAAAACCTCTCACACTAAAATTCTGAAGTACTGCACTTGTAATAGCATATGTTATCCTAAAGTACTTGAAAAACTAGTATATGCTTCTTCATGAAGATACAGCTGGTTTTGCACAACACAGCAACACAAAATTAAGAGGACAATTTCAGTTGTAGAGTGTCTTTCCACAAATGTAAGTGGTCCAGTCTTCAGAGTCTAGAGCTACAGAATCCTCTAAAGCTGAAAAATAGTCAGTAATGACTTCATACAGCAACATTTATTTTGCTTTTTGCCTAAAATTGTGTATGGATGAAGGAGACGCTTTCAGTATTGTAAATCAGGGACTTCCATACAACCTAACAACATTTGTTCCTCTACCCTCTACACTGTCTTTGAGGTCTCCCACCCATGCACAGATCTAGGCAAGCCATGATTACAACAGCTTGTGAAATCTGTCAGATCACAGAACAAGGTGGGAAGGAAAGGTGCAGATTTTCCTGACATGAAGCAAATGAGGGCATTAAAGGATGTTTCTGGGGTTCCTGAGAACTCCCACAAGGGTAAAAAGAACGCGCGTGGGGACTGTGGCTCCCCATCTCCTCAGAGTTAGCTAAATCTAATAGAAAATACAAACCTGAACAAAAAAGAACCACTCCACCCCCAAAAGCAAACCCAGCTGCAATTATGTGCTTGCAGTAAAAATTATCTGCACTCATATCCACCACCCAAAGAACTGAAAAAAATAAGGTTGAGATGAAGATGCAAGGTTTGCTCATCACTACACTGTGAGTTAGTATAGAAAAATATAATTAAATGCTTTAGACATACACCAAGTCCAATTTGTACTTCTTTCTCAGAAGATTAGAGAAACTGCACTCAAAGCAGCTTGTTAAGCAGTAAGTAACATTTTAAGAAAGGCATTTAACAATCTGTTCCTTATACAAATCCTTTCCAGCCAAATTGCACCTATAAAGTTATAGCAGAACTGCTTTGGAATCAAACATGAATTGCATATTTTTATTACACATAAGGTGGTTAGTGTATTACAATTCAATTAGCACATGTATACATAGTTTTCTTTTACTGCACTTTATGAGCACTCCAGCAAAGCCTTTTTAGATACTTACAGTATGAAATTACATGTAAGTATGAGATGTCCAATGTCAGGGAGTTGACACACACAGAGTAATGAGGTTTGATTATCTTTTTTTGCATTTTCCTGTTCACCTAACCTTCTTATGGATTTCTGAATGTCCATTTTTAACATTTGCTTTAAGTTTCAAGAGCAATTTTTTGTTACCATGAAAAGTTGGTGATTTCCAAAGCACTGTTACTGGCCCATTTCCATATACCATGGGCAGGCTGGGCTTTACGACAGTATCATCCACCAGCTGAAAGCACCAGGTCCCAGTGACCAAACAGAGAGGCAGAAAATACCGCAGCAACCACTTCCACTCCAGTGTTACAGTTGGCCTGGAAAGGGCAGTGATGACCAGAGAAGCAGGGCTTGGAGCAGCTCTGCTGTTCAGTCCCATGGTCAAGCATTTTACTTAGGGCTCCTGGGGAATTTCTACCTCCAGACCAAAACCTTGCTCAAAGCACTTCGTTCTCTTTTAAAGTGGAATCTACTTAAACAGAGAGAAAATACCCTAATGCTTCCCACAACTAATAATTCTTACAGTTAATCCCTCATCAAGGCATAAAATGCCAAGGCAACCTGTGCCTGGGATTTCATTTACCCAGAGGCACCACTGAGGTGCACATTTGCATCACTTTGTGCTAAGTTATTAACACTAAATATTGCTGGCTTTTTTCCTTTCATAAAGGGTCACTGGTAGCAGTGTAGTGTAGAGAGCCTTTTTGTCTCATGAATAATCAATCAAAAAATCTGTTCTGCCCTTCCACAGACAAAGCATATTAAGGATAAAAAAAAAAATCCTTCTCCCACATGTGTTTTCAAAACAGTTTTGGGCAAACATGACACTGGAAAACAAATTGTATTTGTGTTTATGTGGACATCTATTTGCATTTCTCCATGTCAGGTGCGTGGCTGGAGAAGAACCATGGAACAGATCAGACTATTAAAAGCAAAGAGATCCTTGCAGTACTGAAGCTCATTGTCACGTACTGATTATCCAGCATAAATTATGAATTGCCATTTCTCAAGCATCAGGTCACTGTTCTCATGCGCTCCCACATTAACTTGCAAGTTAACCCTGGATGATCTGAAGATATCAGACACACTCTTCTCCATGACCTTGTCCTTCCCTGACACTCAGTATGTGACAGCGCAGCTTTTTTCAAAAGTTAGGTAAAAAGAACTCATGGATGTGTGGGCAGAAGCTATGCTAATTCCTTGCTTTTGTAGCAGAAATGGTGTTTCAGAGTGGGCACCAGCAACATCTTTTTCCCCAAAATCACAAGGCTCAAAGTATTATGAAAATATATGAGTAAGAACAAAACACTAGTCCTTTTCCCTGAAAATTAAGATACAGTCTAAAGCAAAGAAAGCTTTTCTACTCTTAAGCTGCATTTGCAAAAGGCTTAGGGAATACAGAGCATTCAGGATCACAGAATAGCTGCATTAGTTCTCTTCATCTAGTTAAGTCATTATTCAGCCCCTCTCAGCGTAGGAATACCAAGCCTGACAGCTGCTCCAGGCAGGGAAATATCTAGCTGTTGAACACAGAAACTTATATTCAACTTTGTAAGTTAATTCGGCCTAGGTCAAGTTTAGCTTCCTGGGGTTGTTGGAGGCAAACGAAATTAATAAGTGTACTTGAGAAAATGAATGGAACATGAAGAAAAGTCTGGGCTTATTACTTTTGCTAAATTGCTTTTTTCCTCTATCTGGAAGATAATTTGTACTTTTTCAATCCTTTGGCATGCCAGTTAAGACATGATTGGTCCAATATTAATCCATCATAATTAACAACACTCATTCTATTGGAGCATTTGTTGGATTACATGTAACAGGAGGAGTCAGTGAATTATTCATCTTGCTATTAATAAGAAACATTGAAATGCAGATGTCTGAGAGCCAGAATTTCACTTTTCCAGTCTCAGTTATAACAATTCATTACAGAAACTCATGTGGGTCAATTATTCCCCTTCCCCCGAATAGTTTAGAAAAAAGGGGGGGGAAGAGGATGCAACAGTAAGATGAGTTATTTCTGAATAATTTTGGGTCACTCTGGTCAAGTTTCACACCTACAAAGCAGTAAACGCCACTAAGTATCATTAGACATCTGGTTAGGGTAGTAACCAGCGATGTGCATTAAATAAGTGGATTTCTAAGTATGCAGCATTATGAAATTGCAATTCATAAATTTTATAATAATAAAATGAATAATCTTTTGTAGTTTAGGATAGGCAATGTCTTCTGAGCTAGCCTACTGTGCATGGTAGAAACTTAAAATTTGGAGAGAGCTCCCTAGGCACAATACTTCACATTTTCATCTTTGCTGACACTGTTACTGATAAGGTTGAAATCCAGAGAAATGGCAGCACAAGGAAAGATGCAATGAGTTTTTAAAATCTAGCTGGACATCGAAAAGATAGAGAGAGACAGAAAGCCTATTGGTCTGCTTGACATTTACAAATGCCACTAGGCAATATTTTTCAATTTTGCTTCAGAAATATTTTTAAGATTTACGTGTATACTGTAATTATTGTCAATTAATGTTTGTCATCAATATTTTAAGGTTTGTGACTAAAACTGCATATTCAACTTCTTAGCTGAAAGTAGAAGCTAAGCTGTATGAGATAAGGGTGCGCAAAGATGGTGATTTGACAAAAGCCAATGAAAAACTAAAGGAGACAAAGACATCACACAAAAAAGGGGGTGGAGAAAAAGAACCAGTTTTCCTTTGCTCCCTAGAAAAAAAGAAGGTGTTTGTCAGGAAACCAGTCTTTATTTCAGGTTCTCTTTCCCTTACACCTCAGCATCTGAGGCAGGGGAAAAAAAATAATAAATAAATCAAAGTCTGGTAAGAGATAAGAGAAGAGCGGATGCTGTTCCCTGAGCTAGCAGTGCGTATCCTTGTTAATCACACCAGGATGTCTCATTTCTTCGTCACTGATTAGCAACAGTGGAGTTTTCGGTACTCCAATACTTAGCAGCACTGCTTTAAAACTCTTCCAGCTGTATGAAGTTCCCCCAGTTTCACCCGCCACAGGTCTGAGGATAGGTATTACAGACAAAAATAGTCAGAGATAATCACACATTTGTCTTGATTCAGAAAACAAGGACGTTGCTATAGAATGGGTCAGTGACCTCTCATTCTGCTGCTCGTCCTATAGCTGTGGCCATCACATACTTATGAAATAGCTCTCAAACAAGAGCTGAGAGAAATACAACCACGTGTCTCAGTAGTGTCATCATTCCCCGTTCCTAGACAACATCCTAATTCATCGAGACTTTGAGTACATACTCAAGAACATCCCTACACATCTTAGTATTTAAATAAACACTACACTACCTTCAGCTGAAATTTGACGGTAATACAGATGACAGTTTAGTGCTTTTAAGATAAAAAAACATTATTATATAATCAGAATTATCATACTTCACATCTATAATCTTATACTAGCGCTTTCCAAACACTGCCAGTTATGATGCCCCAGAAGTTCCCTATCTTGATTCTCCAGGAGGTTAAAAGAAAGGCAAAGGTCATATACAGATCGATTATCGCTGATGTCTGAAAGTCTATATTAAGTCCAAGATAAGGGCAGTTCAACAGAATACAACTACTTAAGTGAGCACCAATTTTGTTTTAAATCAATACTCAATTAAATATTTCCTGCAGTCTTATCCATTAATTGCTTCACAGTAGAAAAAATAACATTCTAACTGCCTGTAAGTTGGTAACAAACCTGTTTTCTTAATTTGTAATTGTTTCTTTTCCTGGCACCTGCACACTTTTTCCTTGCTCCTGTCCAAATACACTCAGGGAATGAAGGGATGATACAATAATGTACATATAGAGGTAGAAAATGCATGTTTTGACCACAAAAAAATGTACTGGGATAATTAATAGCAAGTAGAGAAAGAATATCTGAGAAAGTGATCAAACACCACATATCTAATGGGTTTTGTTCTTTATCTGCAAAAGCATCTCAATCTCTTTTTTCAAATTTAGGAAGAAAGTTGTTTTCTTTTAGGAAGAAAGAAAGTTGTTGGGTTTTGTTGGGGTTTTTTTGCATATTTAAGCTTTTACATATAGTTTAATTACAAACAAAGATATCAGTAATTTTAACCTCAGAATATTGAAAGAGGGAGTGACAAACATCTACCATCAGCCATAAAGTAAATGTTTTATATCCAAAATTTCCAATGCCCAAATCAGGAAAGAAACTGCTTGTTGGCATATTATTCCTACAAATCACAGAACAGCAGAAGTCAATACACAATGCTGCACTTCATTCACATCATATGAAAAGCATTAAAACATCTGCTCTGCCCTAAATGAAAGGACTCATTTTTCATTTAGAAACTTCATGCTTTCCCCATGTCATAACATCACCTGTACAAACCCTCTGTCATTACTTCATTTCTGCAGAGAACTCACATGGATGTTTTCATTTCCTTTTTCCCAAAGTGGTGAATTACCTTCTCTGCTGATTTTTCTACTCCAGCCTTCTGCTCAGGCTTCAGAAATACATGGGCTAAAGGGCTACATCAGCTCCCACTTTGAAGCAGCTCCACTGGCCCCTCATTTGTTGAGATTAGTTTGCTTGCAGGTTGCAAAGCCTGAATAGATTTCTTTGGAAGGTCATCAGCTTCTGTGCTTAATTCCTTACCTACCCCATCCCTCCCTGAAACACTGCATTCACGGCCTTCTCTAGCCCTTATCCAGAATAGCCTTTCCACAACTCTTCACTTGACTTGATTACATCAATAGAAGAGTTGCAAACTACCTTAAAAAATAAACAAACAAAAAACCAACATACACTACTGCTGTTTCTTCTCTTATGTAGTCCATAAAACGTAGCAGGAGATAGACGATTAGACTGCTGACATGATTCTACATGTAAAAGGGTAACTAACCATAATAATACAGTGTAGTGTATGCTGCTTAAATTGGTTTTAATTAAAAGCAACGTTAAAGGGTAAAACTAATTCATGCAACAAGTTAGGGCCCTTAATCTGATGCTTAAAACCAGGAATTCAACAAGTAAACTCTGATATTCTCAGAGTCTCAAGGAAGACTGAAAACTCTAAAAACACAGTTTATCCTATTATGGTCATTAAAAATAGACTACAATTTGTCAAACTGTTGCAAGTGCAAGTTGCAGCACATATGAAATTCTTATGTCTTCAAGCACTCCTTAATTAGGACTTTTCAAGGCTTTCCTGCAACTGACATTCTTAAAAATAAGAGTTCTACATATCTGCAAAACGTTCTTCCATTAGTAGCCACCAATTTCCACGCAAAGATCTAAAGAGAATTCATCAAGGCTGATCTCAGAGGGATGACCAAACATAACTGTTTTTCCAGACCAGCCTAACTTAATTCACTTAAACTAGTTTTTATGCTGTTACCCACTCCTGTCCTGTGCCCTGCCCTAACCCCAATCACATCCAAGATGAGAAAGATTTCAGATCAAAAAACACTTGTTGAGAAAGCAAACATCTTCAGTAACCAAAGAAAAGAGAATTCTAATTTAAATCGGAATCTCACGCTTTCCGAGACCATAAGCAAGCATTCTATTTAACATCTGATCTGTAAAATGCAGCTCTTACCTTCAGCCATCTTTAAAAATACTTATATAGAACAGAAATTTTATAGAATTATTTAAGACATTTCAGAGAATGGAAAAATTGTTTTTAAATTTCTATTATAAGCACATCATGAACTACACCATTTAAAATAAAAACAACAGCATGACATATAAGATAAGAATACTACCTAGCACAAAGTGCACACAAGTTGCTTTGAAAGTAGTTAGAAGTAGGTATTTTGCAAGGATGCTTTATCTTTTCATTTTTAGGGATATTTTCCAATTATTCCATATGGAAAATATACACAATTTAAAGTTATTTTCATGGACATAGTGTAAAAGAAGAATAATTATAGTAAATCTGGGAAGAGGCTTCTGTATAAAGCAACTGCAAAAGAGAAAGTTTTACCTGGCGTGCTTAAAGAGAAAAGGTTTTTAACACAACTTCACAGCTGCAAAGTGAATGCATCCTCATGTAAGATTTAATGAACAGACATTTTGACTAGAGCTCTCTGAAACCAAACAGTAGGTACAACTTGGGCAGCAAAAGCTTCCCACCAGCACAATTCAAGCTCCTTCTTGAGGAAGCCCAGACAACGTGCCATATTGGCAGATCTCTTCAGACCAGAACAGAAGGGCCTATGCTTCTCTCCTCTGGAAGATTATAGATCAAACACTTACACAAATACTTCGTGTTCCAATGTGATAGACATTTGTTTACAATAATATATGTATAATTCCAAATAAAGTTAGTTTCCCTCAAAGAATCTCAAAACCTATTAAAGAGAATTCTCAATAAGATGTCAATAGGAACAATTATAAATATCTTCTATGCTCTTTGTTTGGGTGATTGCTAAAAAAAAACAAATAAATTATTATATGGCTACCTGGCTATCCTACTGGAGTATTAGGAAGAGAAAGATCAAGCCACTGCGTTTTAATAAGCTTAAAGGAATGCTTCTGACACAGTAAAGTCTAATTATACCAAAGTAAAACTTAAAAGCTGGAGGGTTTGTTTGTTTTGGATCTATTAAATGGAAAATAAAATAATCTAAAAATCCTGAAATTAAAGAAAGATGTTTTTCTTACTTTAATTTAAACAAGCATCTTAATTTTCCATTGTCAAAACACATCCTTTCAATACAAACTGCCACAGAAAGCTTAATTTCAGTACTTTCCACGTTTTTGTGGTACAGCAGTGCCTCACAGGAGCTGTGGTCTGGAAGCCCTGTGCTTTGCTTGCACCACATCTCCCATAAAACTTTATCTACTTCACCACCCCCATGAAGTAACAGTTTTGCTCTAAGGCCATAGCTGCAATAAAGGGTACAGCTTAGATGATAGGGACCTCTCATTATGCCCCAGCGTTAATTTGGACATCAGAGTGTAGTTTAACTCTGTTTTGTGGACCTATTTTCCTGTGGGTGGGGGGTGGCAATCATTCAAAGTTAAAATTGCCAGGCAAATTTATTCTTACTGCAAACACACTTTTGTTGGCTGAAAGGATATTTGTCATGTGTCACCTGTACTATATTTATTCACTTCTCCCTCAGGATAAACATGCCTGCAGCTTGGATATCATAGCCACCTTATAAAGAATCTCTTCTATTTAAGAGTTATGCAAGTGGAAACTTTTCATCATAAAATAATTTCACCTATGGTTCTTTTAGATGAGAAGAAAAAAATATTCTGATTAAATCATATGTATCACACATGTAGGCCCAAGTATTGCCCAGAAGACAATCTAGATAACTATAAATAATACACAAGCTAAGGTAAAAAGCTTTCTTGATAATCACTGTCCTGGTCCCATTGCCTTTCTCTGACCCTCTACAGGAAGACAAGTTAAAATTCCTCTTGGTATAAAAGCTTGTTGGATATTTGTTGGTGTCATGTTAGGTCTTGTAGTCTTTCAGATCCCCTGTGATAACTTTAGAGGTGAGCTTCCTCCACCCTTTACTACCCCTTCCAGCAAGCTGACCACATTAAATTAAATTTTTTGCTTTCTCAGAATTTAACTAATTGTTTCAGACCTTGTCGCCTAGCGTGACGTGGACCACATCCATCCAACCTTCCAGCATGCGTGATTGCATTCAGTGTTGGTCCTTAATGGTTTGTCTGCCAGTATTACAGAATCACAGAATCTTCTAGGTTGGAAGGGACCTTCAAGATCATCTTGT
>JAOXJM010000033.1:12587922-12600457 GCA_026413425.1 Tringa solitaria
TCCTTGAAATATACCTATATGTGTGTATGTGTATATAAATATATATTTCCTAGCATAATTAGTTCATTTGTTAGCCTGTTTTTATGCCGTCAAGAGCCTTCTGGGAGGAATACTAAGGATTTCATGGGTGGTCTGAACTTTTCATTCCTTCCTTTCTTACAAGGTCTATGGATTATTTACCCATTCCCTTCAAGTGTGAACACATTTTGTCATACATTATTACATGTACCTCCTTAGGGACTATATAATGCAATTAGATCCCCTTCTGTCACCTTTTTTCTAGTCCTGGAGATATTGTACTCTCCAAACCTCTTCTCATACATAACACATTCATTTAATTCCCTGCAGTACACTTTTTGCTCTTCTCTGGACTCCCTACAGTATTTAAGTACCATCTCAAAACTTTTGTTCTGAGACTAACCAACAAAACAGCACACAGAAATTAGTCCAATTTTTGGAGATGCTGTGGAGATGTTTTCTTTTCTTTGACTCATAACAGTGCTCTTCCTGGTCTTCTGGCAGCTCAACCCTTTGAGAAAAGGAGCCTCAAAAGCAAGCCATTTCTAAAAGAGAGCTACAGCTTGTTGCTTTCTCTGGTGCACTTCAGTCATTTTCAGGGCTGTACTGAGTACCCTGGGTTATATGATTTCCTTTTGCTCAAGCGTGTCATCAGCATCTCAAGTCTGTTCTGGTAGTGTTACAGTCAGCATACAAACAGTGCAAGCAATGAATTTCAAAATAGATATGCTGGGAGCTAAAGGGCATTTTCTTAGTTTTAAAAGTGTTGTCACAATGTGCTAAAACCTTGAATACCTATCAGAAAGAATGAAAAGTCTGTTTCGGAAAGAAAGGTTATAATTTGTAACAACAAGAGTTTCTATTCTAAAAAAAAATATAAAATAAACTGAGGGAACAAAATACCAATCCCTCATCAAGCGACCAGCTATCTCCTTACAAGCAATGCCACTTATGAGCAAAGCATTCTCCACTTTTCTTTCTCAAATGAATTTTGTGCTCCATAAAAGCATGAAGGTGTGATTACATTATGCTTCTTACAGTTTCCAGTGCCTGACTATATTTAGCCTGCTTCTAAACCCTGACAAGTTTACATTTTCCCTATTGTTAAATAGGCTATTCTGTGCAGTTTGTTTCTTCTGCACAATAATGAGCAGACTGTTATGTGTCACTCCTGTACTGTCATTAACAGCAGACTGGAACGAGGCCATACCTTGCTGGAGCAAAGCCAGACCAGAGAAGTGTCTTAATAAATGCCAAAGCTTGTCTGAGAGAATACTCCATTCAGAGTGAGCCAGAAAATTTCCAGGAAAACAAGTTTTCATCGAAATGCATCAGGTTCCTCAAACACAAAATACTAAAGAGAAACATGATGATTTCAGTGAGAGGGGCCCTGAGAAGTCTTACTAGTTTCCAACCAGGTGGAGCAACTCTCCGGAACCCAGGGTCTGTCCTGGAAGCATCTTTGCTATCAAGATTCCTGCAGTTACTCCATGATTCAAACTCAGGAGCAGAACCCACTTGGAGGCTGCTACAGGTAAGGGGTTCCATGAATTTCTGAAGGAGGTTTTTTTCCCTAGTTTTCTCACTGTAAGTTTCAAACATATACTTCTTTTTTCCCTAAAAATTAAAAAAAAAAAAATCCAAAGCTCCAGGGCTTCTCAATACCTCAAGACTGTTAAAAGAAATCTCTGGTTTCCACTAGCTCTGTTCTGCAATATTGACTTCTTTAGAGATCTCACAGTAAGTCTGAAACGTGGGTCTGCATAACATAACACTCAGGGTAAGCATCTACTTTAAAATGTAATTGCTTCGGTTTCCCTACAGGTAGAGGGAAACCACACTGATACTGGTGCAGTATATTGCCCACTCTTAGGTGTTTCTCATATTTCTTTCTCTTTTGGTGGAGTACACTATGTTTTAAGTTTTTCACTGGAATCATCAGCAACACTCTACAGCCTCATAGTAAGGGAAGTAGAGTCCTTGAAGAGTTAGCTTGGACTTAATGGTGGGTTTAATGGTCTAGCTAGAGTGCTTCTGTTCTTAATCCGACTGTCGTTACAACTCGCCTGTGTGAAACAACATAAAGATCCAAAACAGATGAATCGGTACTATATCTGGAGAATGAGTATAGCATTGAACTCTGGTCTTCTCGCTAGTGTAGAGCAGCACGACTGTAGAGATGACTTATGAGGCAATTCCTCTATATTAATTTAGACGACACGCTCTCCCCCTCAAAAATAACTTAGGCATTCTTCTGTCCATGCCGCGAGTACATTTTGCTGAGTCAGCCTTTCGCTAGCTCTTTATTTCAATGTCATAAATTTCAATGACTAGTGATAAAATATATACTTTTTTCTTGCTGAGGAGCACCAGGAGTTTAAGGTCCACATTTCTCTAACCCTGGAGCTGGGTTTGCTCATTACGGTGGTGCCTAGGGTTAAAAGTAATTAATTGTTCCTGACCAATACTTTTCCATATAAACAATTCACTAGTTGTATATATAAACATACATGTGTCTGTGTCGGAATAAAGCTCTTAAACAAGGGAAAGATTCAAGAGACGTGAAAAATTGCCCTCTAGCTGGGGGCAGAGGTGGTGCTGCTGACAGCCTTATATACAAATGAAACTGTGGGGTTGGGCTTATTTTTGCTTTAAGACCCAAACTTGCCTTAACTATTCCATTAGTAGTAGCACCTACTTTTTTTTCTTTTTTTTTTTCCCAGAAGATCACTGCTACATGTCAAATCCTAAAGGTAAGATATTATTTTACTGTTATCCTGAATCTGATATAGGCCTGGGTTGCTATTTGTGGCATTTTAATCCTCTTATTTGCTGGCCACATTTGCCTGGCATGTGTGGTGTCATGCCACGCAGGGGGAAGAGATTTGCTTTCCCCTGGAGTACTGCAAACATTGTCTAAAGGTTCACAGACTCTTAATGGTAATAATTTCTAACGTCCCCAGTTCCCTGTCCTATTCACAGACTCGGTATCAGCCTGTAAACCAGATTTCATGTCTAGACAGATTTTATATCCTTGGCAAGGACAAAAAGATGTGGGCTTTATCTCTCTATTGTGTGGAGTATGAAGTGATCCCCAGGCTCAGATGGGCATTCTACCTGGCAAAATGCTGTGCTGTAGGGACCTAGGACACTGGTGTTTGTGTGCACATTCATATATCCACGTACACATACATAGAACTTAATCTCAGTCGTTCCCTGTTTTTGTCTCTGGCTTCTCTCCGGTGCCGTTCCCTATGGCTCATTATTTTTGCCTTTGATTCACTTACCACAAGTCTTATGTTGATTATTGGGTATCAGAGTGATTTGCGACCTGTGGAGGCTGGTGACAAGTGGAATAGATGTTCTGTAGACCCTTCTAACCCAGACATCAATTCTATGGTTGTCTGTGATAGTGATCAGATGATTCCCGCATTTCTAACATATTTGAGCAAATGTTAAATGCATCCTTCCCCTTTCCTTCCCATTGTTTTTCCCCTTAAAATGTCATTTGTAGAGTTAGAATTGTAAGAGAGAAAAATATCTGAAAATCTCTGATTTAAGGCTAAATTTACCTTTGCTCATGAATATCTACCCTGCAGAGGAAAGGACTGCAGCGCCTTGGAGGAAAGAGAGAGCATCAAAACACCCATTTTGAAAAAAATACGTACCTAGTTTCACATAAAATATCTGAAGCTGTGGATGAGTATGTTTAATCTCACATTCAACTTAATGGGGAGAGGTTATCTTTGTTTCATTTGTAAATATAATGAAGGATCAATCCCAAAGGCATTGATTCAGCTCAAAGGTTGCAAATGTCTCTCTATATTTTATCTCAAGCTCTGTAGGTGGGGTGGCTTGCTTGTTCTGAACCCCACCACTGAGTCAGAGACCTACAGAGTGGCGTACACAGTAAGTCCAGTGACTGGGCACTAGATCAAGGTGGACAGGGGGTTCCTGGAGCCAGGGAAACCAGAGGAAGAGCAGAGAGCTGGCTGACGTGATGAATGGAGTACGCAGGGATGCAATGAGGAGGGCTAAGGCTCACTTGGAATTAAACCTGGCAAGGGATGTAAAGGACAAGTAGTAGGGCTTCTTCAAGTACATTAGCAGTAAAAGGAAGACCAGGGAAAATGTGGGCCCACTGCTGAATAAGGTGGGTGCCCTGGTGACAGAGGGTGTAGAGAATGCTTTCTTTGCTTCAGTCTTTACTGCTAAGGCAGGGCCTCAAGATCCCCAGACCCTGGAAGTAGGAGAGTGCCTCAAGTAAGGAAGACTATCCCTCGATCTCAGAGGATTGGGTTAAAGATCATTTAAATAAACCTGACACCCACAAATCCATGGACCCTGATGGGTTGCAACTGAGACTGCTGAGGGAACTGGCAGATGTTATTGCAAAGCTGCTCTCCATCATATTTGAAAAGTCATAGAGAACAGGACATGTGTCTGAGGACTGGAAGAAAGCTGATGTCATGCTAGTCTTCAAAAGGGCAAGAAGGAGGATCCAGGAAACTACAGGCCAGTCAGCCTCACCTCCATCCCTGGAAAGGTCATGGAACAGATCATCCTGGATGTCATCTCTAAGCATGCAGAAGGAAAAAAGGTTAATTGGGAGTAGTCAGCATGGATTTAGCAAGGCGAAATCATGCTTGACCGGTCTGATAGCCTTCTACGATAGGATGACTGGCTGGGTGGGTGAGGGGAGAGCAGTGGACACTTTCTACCTTGACTTCAGCAAGGCTTTTGATGCTGTTTCCCATAACTTCTCATAGGTAAGCTTAGGAAGTGTGGGTTAGATGCAAGTCAGTATGCTCTTATGGTGGTGAAGGTTGACCACAAACTGGTAACACTGGAGGCAGCAACTCAAGGAAGTGATTATTCTCCTTTTAGCACTTCTGAGACTGCATCTGGAGTGGTGTGCCCAGTTTTGGGCTCCCCAATACCAGCAGGACATGGACATTCTGGAGCAAGTCCAGCAAAGAGCTACAAAGATGGTTGGGAATCTGTGAGGAGAGGCCAAGGGAGCCACTCAGTGCAGAGAAGGCAAGAAGTCCTCATTTGTCCATCTAAGTGGCTTCACAGAAGAGAAAGCCAGATGCTTCCTGGAAGAAGAACAGTAAAAGCACAAGAGGCAAAAGACCTTGGTTCAAGGAACAGGATTTCACCACGAGGGTGGTCAAACACTGGAGCACCTTCCCAGAGAGGCTGTGCCACCTCCATCCTTAGAGGCATTCAAATCTCTGCTGGGCATGGCCCGTGAGCAGCCTAGTGTAGAAGTTGCCCAGCTTAGGTAAGGAGGCTGGACCAAACAATCTTTAGAGGTCCCTTCCAACCCAATTTTCTTCTGAGGTTCTGGTATGCAAATCTAAAAGTCCTACAAAGAAATGGAGCAACATGTGAACCAACAGGCAGAAGTATAAAGAAAGAGAGGAAAACAGGGAAATTTTAATCCTGAGCTGAATTCCTCTGCCATTTGAGATGGCAAATGATTTCATAAATGTAAGTAGGAAAATGTCTAGATCCTGAGGCCTATTTATAAAATACACTGACATTGAAAGAAGTCTTCCAGAGCAACATCTTACCCCCTCTCACAAAATGTGCTTGGATTTTTGATGACATTTCGCAGGGGGACAGCCAGCCCCGAGAGCTGATTAATTCCACTCCCTGTTCACTGGGGATAGGTTAAAAGCTGGAATGCAGGCCTCTAGCCTAGCAATACCAATTATAATAGTAAGATGACTAACGAGATGAGTAATGGAGGATATCATGGCTTAAAATTTCACCTTTCCCAGAGATGAAAGGTTGAGGGAAATAGTTGCATTTATACTCTAATTCCTCCCATATAGGGACCAGATGGCTTTTAGAATTGATTCCATTGATTTTCTTTTTTTTTTATTTGACATTCCAGCAAGAGAGCCCTTCTTTCATAGCAGCTGTGTAACTTATCTTTGCATAGTCCTACAACAGTTCTTTCTTCCCTTTCCTTTTCCTAATCTGTGCTTTTTTTTAATAACCAAAAAGCCAATCTTGCAAAGTTTAAATGTAGCAGCAGTGCAAGACGGAAACATTATTCTTTTGCTTGTTATTAACATGGTTTGTCACTTATGCTAAACAAAAACTCTGCCCTCAGAAAAAAGGTTACATGCAAGAGAGATAAATGGTGGTTTATTGTACAGCATGTTAAAATGTGTTGCCTTCTATCAGGCCCACACTTTGTCCAACGTTGTGTGTCTAAGTCACACCTGGGAAAGCACTTAAGCTCATACCTATTTACAGGTGGCAGAAGTAGTTTGCTAACTAGGAAGGGACTACTCAGCTGGGGACTGCATTTGCAAATTGCACATTGATCAGCAGATCTGAGTAAGTATTATAAGAGGAACCATCTGAATAGCACTCATATGGTGTATAAATTGCCATACCACCAGAAGGAAAATATATGGAGTGGTAATGATAATCACTATTATTAGTATTTTAATCAATGGAAATGACGTGTAACTAGTAATGACGTGCCCTACTGTTTTAATTTGAAAGTTTTTTTCTGAGATTAGGAGTTTCACAAAAGTTTGCACTTTAAAAGGCACTATTTTAAGAAGGAAGGCAGGCTTTATGCTGTATTTGAAAGAGCTCTGAACATCAGGATATTTCAACAGTTCAGGTTCATACAAGTATGATTTTCCAGTGCGTCACGAGGTGATAATGCTAGATCTCATGCCAGGAGGTTGCCTGCTCCTTGTGAATCCATGCCCGGTCCTTAGAGCAGTGCTGACTGCGCTCAGGTCTGCCATTCAGGGTCTCTCCAAATGCAATGAAGGTGTTGGGGAAGCTCATTATTTCACACTCTGCTTTAGACTCTTCATCTATTGACAGCTATTGAGTAGCTTCCGAAGAATTTAGCATCTGCAATCAGGCTCTCCTGAAAAGGGAGGTTTCCGTATGTTGTTTTACAAGCTTTGCAGTGGAGATTGTAGCAATAAACAAGTTTGTTTCACAAGGAAACTCTGGCCTCTATATCCCCAACTTCCCTCTGACAAGAAGACAGCTTGCAAGACTGTAACTTCTGCTACCTCTTAGAAATAAGACAATAATATTAGCTCAGCTGTATTGCGAGGGCAGGATGCTTGCATCCATGGAAATGCTGAGCGCTGACCACGGGGGGTGCACTGACCTCCTGAGTCATTTAGAAACTTTTGAGTCTTGCACGTTGGGTCAGATCCACCATTCCCACCAGTCTTTAGCCTCAGTGGAAACCGTGGCAAGTGTGTTCAGAGTTTTTGCTTCACAAAGCAAGACAGTGCATGCAGAGCGCCAGTGGTCTTTGCTAGGTGACTCAGAGTCTACAAGCATCTGGTCAAGAAGTCTATCTCTCAATTTGGAAGCGTTTTTATGTTTTCAATTTATTACTCTGAGTTACTTTCAGTTAAATGGGAGATAGTTTAATGACCCGAATTTATAGGCCTTCTGCTAATAACTTCATCTGACTATGGAGTGCAAACAACAATGGCAAAGACACAGAGTAGTCTTATAGCAAAATAGCTTTTGAAAAACTGAAGTTGAATTTATGCTAATGTAGCTATAAATAAATGGAGCTAGTCTATGACATCTCTGCAGAGAAAAATAACACAGCAGGGGTACTTCTTACGGCCTTTCTTCACCTCTTTTTGTGATTATTCAATGACTTCAACTCCATGCACTTCAGAGAAGTGTAGCAATGCCCAGTTGCCATGGCAGTACTAAAAAACTGTTTCAAATTCACCATGAGTGTAGTCTCTTGCCTGTACAGTTTTCCTCCTTGTGGCATTGGTGGCCATGAGAGGCCTGGTCCTGATGAATGTATTGCTGATGGGAAAGGCATAGTATTTACCCCATATGAGTGCAAGAGGTGAACCCTCATGCGGGCTAAGATCTGGTCTCTATTCCACATCTCCAGGAGCCATTTCTGTTTTCACTGGTGTAAGGCAGACCAATAAAACCACTAACAGATACTTTGGAGAAAGGGGCTTTTCTCACAGCCCTTCCCTCCCTCTTCCCCTCACTTATGCACGTTACCTAACATACCTGATAAAAACCATATAGTCATATAATCATAGAATAGTTTGGGTTGGAAGGGACCTTTGCAGGCCCTCTACTCCAACTACCTTGCAATGAGCAGGGACGCCTTCAACTAGATCAGGTTGTTCAGAGCCCCGTCCAACCTGACCTTGAATGTTTCCAAGGATGGAGTATCTACCACCTCTCTGGGCAACCTGTTTCCGTGTTTCAATGCCCTCATCGTAAAAAAATTTCTTCTTTATACCCAGTCTGAATCTATCCTCTTTCAGTTTAAAACCATTGCCCCTTGTCCTATTCCAACAGGCCTTGCTAAAAAATTTGTCCCCATGTTTCTACAAGCCCTCTTTAAGTACTGAAAGGCTGCAGTAAGGTCTTCCAGAGCCTGCTCTTCTCCAGGCTGAACAACCCCAGCTCTCTCAACCTGTCCTCATAAGAGATGGGCTCCAGCCCTCTGATCATTTTTGTATAGAAAGGAATCCTACCTGACAGCAACGACTTTATTCGCAGTTGACACTTGATATCACACCTATCTGTCACCTTCTCCAGCCACCCTCTTCTTTCTTTTGAAAACATGAATCTTATCACCTGTACTGCCCTTTCTGACTTGCTGATGGAGCTCTGACTGCAGCTGAACTTAGAAAAGTCTCTCTTACCCACTATCTTTTGCCTTCCATGGCTGTCTTGCAGTTCAGCCACCAAAGTCTGATCCAACTACAGTATCAGGAACGGAAGAACCAAGAGGGCTCAAAGTGTCGTACAGCAGCTCTGCTACATAAATATGTGTGTGTGCGTGTGTGCCTGTATGCGCATGTGAGAGAGTACACACACCCCCCCCGATTGCTAAATTACACTTTTTTCATAACTTCAGTCTGAGACAAATGCAATCGCCTCCCAAAAAATAATGAAAACCAAATTGATCTCCTAAGTGGATCAATAGAAGCTTAACTGAAATAGATAGGGGAGTTTATCAGACCTGATGTAGTAAAACACTAATAAGATCACTTCCAATTCACACATATAGGACTAAATTTTCAGCACAAATTGATCTCATTGCCAAGGATGAATAGGAACCTCTAGTAACGGATTAGGGCTGTAAAGCATTCTTTTTCTATACAAACAGTAGATTTTCCTCTTATCCTTACTGATTGCGTGTTTTTAGTGCTGCCTTTCTTCTGCACAAAACCATAGATTTCTCTCTGAAGCATTTGTTTTTGTCAGAAAGTGAACTATCAGGTCATCGTCTGCACCATTTTGCCCTGAATGGTAGCTGAGAGAAGGAGCATGGGAGTGAAAACCACTTATGGCCATGAATGCAAAAGCATTCCTCTCGGTGCTGCCCCTGCCCGCAGCGACCGCATCAGGGGTTCGGGCGAAGTGGAGCAGCCTCAGGAGATGGGACGGGGAGATGGGACTGCAGAAGAGGGAAGACCTTAACTGGAGGTTCCCATTGCTGGTGCTGACTGCTGGATATTGGGCACCTTCTCCTTTAAAATTTTTGGAATTGAGGTTGCCTGTAAGAAAGAGGAAAAAAAAAAAAAATCCTATTTCCCTAACTCCTTGACTATGAGATCTGCAAAAGGCACGTCTCTCCCTCTGCCCCGGTGGCAGGCACCAAGCCACCTCTTTGGAGTGGGGATGCAGCCCCCCTTTCCCCGCGTTCCCCCCGGCTAGCGCAACGCTTTCCTCCCTCAGCACGTTATCCTGGCTGCTTACCCAGGCGCATCTACTGCTGGGTGGATGGATAATCTCATTGGTTTTATCACTGCTACTTCAAAGAGCGGGATTTACCTCATCTATTTTCAGCCTCCCTGAAGTCCAATGTGTAGCTTCTGTTCTACTACAGCCTAAGGCTCTTCTCCGTGGTCAATGGGGAAAAACAGACTCGTCCAAAGGGAGCGATGAGAAAACCCACACAGCTCACGACGTGTCGGAGTATCGGTGTGAAAGGCAGCAAAGTCCAACAGTATGGGAGAGACACGAAAGCACAACTCCCCTAAAAGCAGAAGGCAGGCAGATAGAAATTCATCCTCCATCCACCATAACAGCTCACATCACTTCCTGGAAGGACCATTTTCTCTCCAGTGGCTACAGAGATCTTCACCACTAGCACTGACTAAATGCTTAGTTTTCAGATGGTTAGAGGCAAGTGAAACGAATACAGCTTTGAAGATCCAGCATCCACAGCTGTGAAGTTAGCTCTTAATCTGATCTTATTTTTTTTTCTGGAAGGCTGTTCCTACAGCTGGAATATAACTTGTTCGCTGCAGGTTGATTCATTTAAAGGAAAAAAAAAATAACGGGCAAGAGTAAGCATTCCCTTTCCCATTTTCAGTTATATACATGTAAATAAATGTAATCAAAAAGGACATGACCCTTGCACAGCTTTACCTTTCTCTGTCTGACTCTTAAAATATAAAGAGAGAAAATAAAAGGAATTGCCAGGAGAAATCTTATTGTGCTATAGGACATGAAAACAAAAAATAAATTAAAAAAAAAAAAGCACAATAAAGTCTGTAGATAAAAAAAAAAACCCTGAGTTTTGACTATGTACAGTTTTGGTAATGTGAAGGGGTACTCTCTTTCTGACCCATTGTGCATAGGTTACAGAGTTTTGTGGTAATCCAGTCTGAAGCTAGTGTACTGTCTGCCCAGTGATAGCAATCATTTTGATACAGAGACATTCAGCAAGGAGTTTGGTGTGCTCTGGGATTAGAGGATCCAGAAGATTTTCAGCACCACAGAGGGAAGATGGCTGAATGAAGATGACTGAATATTTGTATCCCAAGGTATCACATTTAGAACAACTTAGAGGAAAAAACAGGGATGAAATTATAACACAGTATAATAACAGGCCTTTCCTAATGTTTTTTTTTTATAAAGCAATATTTAAGAGGATCATTCGTGCTTTATAATTACAGAACCAACTATATATGATTAAAAAAAATGGAATTCGTAGATAATAAAAAATTATTCTACCAAGGCAATAATCTGTCAGGAAACCCTGGAGCAGTGAACATGAATGAACAGTGTCTACCAAGGAAAGCAGAATGATACTGAAAATTTCTGACAGCAAGATAACCAGGGACCAAATGCAGGACTCTCAACATTACCAATTTCTCCAAATAAATGTAATGAAAACCAGACAGAACTGAAGAGAGATAAGATTTCCTGGACCAGAAGTTCTGAACATAAATTGTTGTCTGAAAAAAGCATGTTGAAAGTGGCATATTATAATAGATGGGCGAACCAACTAAAGTGGAGTTACAATCAATTTTTGAAATAACAGAAACATAAATAAAAGAAGAGAACTATCATGATACCCATCAGACCTGTGTTTTGTTAATGAGGAGTAAAGGATTTCTGCAAAATAGGCTGTTAATGTAAAATCCATAACTGTGCCTAGACTTCAGATAGCTGTCTCTGGAATGATAGCTCCTGGTCTGCTCCTAGCATTGCCAAAAATACAAGAATATAAACTGTATCCAGAGTGCAGACAATAAAAAAAGTTTGTTTGTTCTTTTTTTTAATGAACAAAACCTTTTAGTAACAGACTCAAAGTGCAGGCCTTTGCAGGCAAAAATTCTGAAGCTCTTGAAACCCAATGAGCAATATGCACACTGTTCAGAGGAAAAAAAATAAATTTACCACTCCAAATAGAGTCCACAACTTCTAAATTAAGGCTCTGGAAGTTCCTTTTAAGTCTGAAAATTAAGTTAAAAATTTATCAAATTAAATGCTCCAAAACACAGACAACCAAAATCTGTTGCTGTCTTTTAATATATTTTTTTTTATTACTTCAAAGGCAGAATTTTAACTGAAGCACTTTGTGCATGCTCTTTCCCATTATCATTTGAACTGAAATGTTTGGAAATAATATCAATGTGCCTGTCTTTATCAACCACAGTTGTTTTATGGATATAGTTCCTCAACTGTAGACTAAAGAATGCAAAACAATATTTTTTTGAATATGCTTGAATATCACATGACTCTCAGTGATCCACAATCTGTTAATTGATACAATATTAGCAGAAAAAAAGAGATACAACTGTCAAAACAATCACTAAAAAATGCGTTGGCCATGCGTTAGTAACAAAACACATCAAAAAATTAATTTGTATTAGATGCAGCTCATTGGGGGCAGGTTGAGGAGCCACAAATCTTAACAGACCAAATCTTTGTGGTGAAGAAAGGCGGGACAGAAGCAAATTCAAAAAAGTGGTGCTGCAGGGGGGGAGTTGTGCCCGTCCGGGGAAGGCAGTGTGCTTTTTACAAGGGAAGAGAGAGGTGATTTGTGAGCCACCTCGGAAGCAGCTGCAGAGGAATATGGTGGGTGCCTGAGCGGTGAAGAACCCGTCTTGGACCATGTGTCACCTCCGTCATCGGAACTCAGCGGGGTTTATGCGAGTACCTGCTGAAGAGAGAACTGTCAGAAGTACTTGCAGAGCCACTTTGCATCATCTACCAACAGTCG
>JAOXJM010000033.1:12603362-12617852 GCA_026413425.1 Tringa solitaria
GTGCAGATTTGCATCAATAAAAAAAAAAAAAACAACAACAAATAAATCTGTGTTGTGTTCTTCCAGTAGCTCCCTTTTATTATCTTTTCCATTTCTGCATAGCTTTGTTCCAAGTTCAAAATAACAAGCCTCCGCTTCACACACGGTTGTAATGTTTGGCAAACGGGGGGCTGGGATGACACTCACCAATAAAGATGTTCCACGCATAAGGCAAAGAGGGTCTGTCTCACTTTGCCTCATTTATACTGGGGGAAAGAAAGATTCTGAAGTACCGCAGATTTATTGCGGAGAGCTCGAAAGAACCTCCTAATTATTATTCACTGCTTTATAGATCATTGTTAAAAGTGTTAATTTCAATTATCTAAATGTTTTTCTGGCTTGTATGTCATGTGCAATAAAATTACTAGGGCCAGATTTACTGGTGTACACCATTTGCTGTGTGCAATTCCAACCTCAGGTTTACGACTGCTTTGTGTTGCTGGAGTGGTGCACTGAGCTTTCTAATGATTCTGGCTTATTGCCTTTTCCTCACACATTCTATATCAATTTATTATTCCGTGGTGGATGGTTATATGCTTTCTGCAATTTACTTTAGAAATAGTATTAAAAATGAAGTTGACATGCATTAAATAATACTTTATTGATTTTCTTAAGCTTGCAACACAGGAACGCACCTCTGCATCGTTAGCCCTAAACCGTACATACATATATATGTATATACAAAAAAACCACATGTATAATATAGGAGAAAGCCAGATGAAAGCCACACAAGATGAATATAAATACATCTCAAATGACATCTTGAAAAATTGTGAGGAGGAAAAACCCAACATTGTACTGCACCAGTCTGCATTTCTATGCGGGCACATTCATAACATGAATGAAATACAATTTTTCCATGGGCGCAGCTTCCAAATGAGCCACGCTGCTACAACAGGAACATAAACGGCTCCCCAGCGAGCCCAGGAAGGGGAGATGGCCACACGCTGCTCCCCCTCGCCCCCTCTGCCCAGGGAAGTTGTTGGCTTTCAGACCCTATTTCAAGCACTAATTTTGGTGCAGACACCCATCATCAAGAGCCAAACAGTAACAAATCGAACCCGAATCTGTAGGACTAGGTTGTTTCTGATACCTGATTAGACAGATTTTTTTCTAAAGCAGGAACAAAGGGAGCGTTTGGGTGACCATCTGACCTTTTGGCTAGCGTATAATGATTTCATTTCCAAAAGCAGCAACTCTAAGTGAGCACAGAGACTAGTTATTTTATTACCCACATGTGTCTGCTTTAGATAAAGGCTTTACATATCCATTTTGGAAAGGATTTTGAAAACAATTTCTGTTTAAAATATGGGTAAAGGAATAAAAATGGGTCAAGGTGGATTCAGCACAAGAGATAATTATTAGCATGAGCTACAGCCTGAAGCATTTTAGAGTACACATGCCGCTAGATAAATATGACACTGGTGCAGCACTCTATGCTGTCTTCTAAGCTAGCGTGCTTTTCATCATCCAGATGCCTTTGTATGATCTAAAGTAGGGCTGCATGAGACTTGCAGTCAAATGCAGTGCTGTCAGAAAGGTATGATCAATCATCTCTGCCAAGCTGACAGCACAGGATCTGATTTATCCTGCCTCTGACTCATATATTTATTATAAAATCAAAGGTAGCTAGAGTTTAGCATCAGTACAAAGTGCTGGAGTTTTGTTCAATAGGGAGCTATTGCATGTGGAACAAGCATCAAATCTCCTGACATTTAATGATTCATTTTAAATATATCTGGCACATGAATTAGCAAACAGAGCTGTGAAATACTAACAGCAGCCAAAAGTAATTTATGAATATTGAATTGCACTGTGCACTATGTCAAGTAAAAATACAGCGAGTACTCCCTTAAAAGCTTCTTTGCCTCTCCCAGCTTTCTGGTAATCAGGACACCTCAGAGCTGTGCCAACTGTAATGCTAAAAATCTAGAAATAAGAAAAAAATAATATATAAAAAAAACCCACAAAGAAACAACAAACCCACAAAACCTGAAACATCCCCCAGAAATGAATACCAGAAGCTGTTGGTAATTGAAAATATGCAAGTAATTAAATATACATACATGGTGCCAATCAAAAATTTCACTGCTGTGCACATAATATTTCTGTTTTTCCAAATCTATCAATAGCCCTGCAGAGTCTTCATGACCCCTAGCAGGGTTTGTCAAGCGTCCAAATTCTCTAACGCAAGTTGGCCATGTCAGGACCTGTAATGGGGTGCTGGAGTGCAAGGGCAAGGATTCTATTAAAACACTGCAGCACACCCGGGATACCCTAGAGGAGCCGAGTATTTGACGTGATAAGCTTTAAGATCCTTCAGTTGCAATCTGCAAACAAAACTATACGAGCCTGTAAGGGAGGAGCTGTTTGGAAAGGCTTTAGATCCTTATGTGACTGTAACTTGTGATTATGTTACTTTTTAAAAGTACCGTTACAGCCTGGAAAACTGGTTTTCTATGACACGACAGTTTTCAGATGAGGAAAAATACAAGGCTTAAAAAAAAAATCGAAAGTGGATGGGCAACAATAGCACCCAGCTTAAAATTAAATACAGATGTCTCAAAAAGCTGGCCTGCAGAGAAGACAGTGAAAGGAAATGCTTTCAGTGAAAAGTTATTTGTAACCTTCAGACAGGGTGAATGTAGGAGAAAGCACGGGGGAAATGGTAAGAATCATCATCTGCCTAGGAGTTCATATTTATACCTCTAAGATTTTTCCCATTTTCTCCCAGAAATTTTTCCAAGTGCAGCAGAATGCACACATCCACACAGTCTAAAACACCTCAGGGTTTGCACACACTGTGTCCCAGGCTGCGTGTCACAAGCCCTTTTGAAAGCCTCCATCCACTTGAGGCCAGAGATCCTGCCTTGATGCTTTTAAACAGCTTGATACGTGGGTACCGTGAAAGCTCAAGTTCTCATGAAGCCTTATTCATCTCAACAAGTCCGTCTACTACGCTATGCATATTCATTGATTAGTATCCTTAGAAATCAGCTGGATGTCATAATTAAGACAAGCCAGCGTTGCTAGCAGCAAATTATACATGTACTTTAGATCCAATTACACTGTAATGACTGAGCGGCAAAGAGATACTGGCAGCTAAAACTGCATCAAATGGCTTTCTTGAGGCAGAGCCAACAGTACAGGGTAAAATTAGAAAACTGTCCCATGACATTTAAACTTCTCACAACAAACAGGGAGAGGGGAAGGGAAAAAAAAATCCTAGGTAACAATTTTATAAAACATAAGTATGAGCGGCGATTGGCAAAAGCCAGCTACTTTATAAAAGCCCAGGACTCCATCTCCCCTGGAACAGAACAAGCTCTGGACTCAGCAAGGCGCCTGCCTGCAGCTACGGTCACTCGTTAACATCCAAAGCACCGACTCCAGGTGGTGAGGGGCACCCCAAAGGAAGGGATGGGATTTCCCTTTCAAAGGAGATCGAGCTGAATCCCTGGGAGCAGAAGAAGGCCTGCAGAAAAGCTTAGCGGTAGGAAAGTTTTGTAGCTTTGCATTGTGAGAAGAGACTGAGCTACAGAGGCGTCAAACTGATTGGAGCCACGGCGCTTTTATGACCATGTTGGATCGTCACCAATAAGATATTTAGAAAAATATCAAAGCTTTGGTTTAGATCCCAACACGGTAGACGTTCTCATTACAGGGAATGTAAAGAAGATCCAAACTCCCTCTTTAAAATAAAGTCAAGCCTTTGTTGAAAAAGGTATTTTATCCATTTGGGTCTTTGCACTTCAAGGAAAAAATTATTTCAAAAGTTCCCTTGAATAAAAAGGAAACAAGAAAGCAAACGTTAACGGAATTGGTGTGTCAATTGTAGACATGCTCCCCAGCAGATCCTTGGCAAAAAGACAATAACAAATCAAATTAAACATGGACTAATGCACTAGAAAAACATATAGACTTCTGAAGGCAAGCAGAAAATCCAGCATCAGTTTGGCAAGTCTCAATGGGTCACCAGTAAGTGTTTAAAGCTAAGGAGTCTCTCCTGAGTTACTCCAGACTCATCATCATAGAGAATTGGATAAATGAGTGCAGGGGGGATGTTCAAAGAGAAAAAAAAACACAACAGCCATCTTCTGCAGACAAGAGTTCCTATCTGGGCACAGGGATATCTCCACCCTGCCATCTCCCTTGGGCAGCACCAGCCTTCCCTGGGGACTGAGCGTGCCAGGGAAAACAGCCAGGCTGAAGGGTGTCCACAGCACCTTAGGTGGGACACAAGCTGGGATGGGTACAAGCACAATTTCATAGGGTGTTTTATCTTACTACTGTCATGAGGCTTGCACAAAAACACCTCTACGGACTATCTATAGAGCATGAGTCAGTTTAAGAGAGCAAGACAGTTCAAAGGTCTGAAGGTCCAGCGATGTTCCTGAACTGGTGTTTGGTACTGGCCCTATCTATAACAGTAGCCATACAGACATGGAAGTCGCTGCAGAAAAGACCCCAGCCTTAGGAAGCAGCCCTATAACCAAACAGAAGGCATCACACGTTGTCCTGCACATCCCCCGGACCGCTCCTTCCTGGGTTCAATATGCCGGACTTCGGCATTCACATCCTCCCCGCATATAAACACACTTTTTGCCCTGGATTTCAGCGTGTTCCCTGCTTGAGTTTCTGCTGTACGAGCCATCTGCACTCTGCTGGTCATTAAACACAACATTTGATAGCTTTATTGAAAATACCTGCTTCCTCCCGGAAAAAAAGGTCAACACTCATTTTTCTAAGACCTATAGCGATTAAAATCTGTCTGGATCCTGATACATGTCTAATGCTTGAACTAAAATTTCTGGTGGTACTGAACATTATGGAAAGTCCTTTTCATCTTGTTGCATCAACACAATTAGCTACCTGCCTTGTGGATATTGGTAACTTCTTTCTTTTTCTGTAAAATAACAGTTGAAAAATATTCTTAAAGGCTGATTTTCCTCTGAAAATCAAAAAGCAGGAGCATACATGTTCAGCCAAAGAGTTATATTTATATATATGCATAGTCAAAGGCAGATGAACTTCTTGCAAAGTTTGGTTTGGTTTTAATTCAAATTGGTAAATCTGGAAAAATGTAGTGTGTTCAAGTCAAAAGAAACCTCTATTGAAAAAAAGCAATTATTAGGGGATAATTGTGATCCTCAGCATCAATCAGTTTAGAACATAAGGGGTTTTAGTAATTATTTTTTTTTATACCAGCTGCAGTAACTTAAGGTTCATTTGACTCCCACTCAGCTATCTAACAGGTTAAGCATGCCTAAACCAGTCATCCCAACTCCTCCATCAAGAAAAACAGAGCTATGAGCAATTCCAGAGATCAGTTCATCTCACCTACCTTAAATGCCTGTCTTAACATGGGATGCATCAGCTCCTGGGGCAGCTTAGTCTTCTCAGGCTTGTCTTTCTCTAAGCCAGCTTGCCCCTTAGTTTATGATGTAAATCAGATGCATATTTATACCAAATCAGATTAAATGCCTTTGTTACCATACACCTGCATTAAAAAACAACTTTTGAAATGCACAATTGAGAGCAAAAATAAGCAACCATTTCTCAGTCAAGTGAAAAACGTACCAAAAATTTAAAAACGTGGCGTGGAAGTTATGACAACTGCTTCATTTTGAATGGCTTTTCCAAAAACATTCAGAATTTTTCTCATAAAAACATAATTTTAACACGGCACGACAATATATACAAATACATAAACATACACACTGCTACAAGATACTATAAGTTTAGCCGCTGAAGTGGCAGCTCTGAGCTACCTACCTCTTCCCGCTGTGACGAGGCTCCAGAGCGAGCTCCTGAAACACCGTGATTGATGGTGCAGTATTTTAAGGGAGACCCAAATCAATGCAGGGTAACTAAAAACATCACACGGCAAACTGCTGCAGCCTGGGAGCAGGCTGACAAGGCAAGGAGCCGGGGACAGGCATCGCACCAAAGCATCTTTGCTCCTTGGCCACAGCCGGAGGCCACGGTGTCCCATGGTGGCACGTTGGCACTCCTGCTTCACAAACTCCACACCGTCACGACAAAAAGCACCCCCAAAACGTTGCAGCTGCCTGTCACATCAAAGATCTGAGCGTATTGCGTCTTGCATCAAAAATGTCCGCGTACAAGGATGCAAAAAGAGCATAACACCCATGAAAAACTCTATATAGAGTGGATCTGGAAGTACTTCACGTGACATACGCAATCCAGATTTTATCAGACCTGGTTTAAAAATCATGAAAACCCTAGGTCCAGACAAGGAATGTATGGCTGACGTAAGGAAGGAAGAGGGGACCCTCTGGCTCCCATGCAATAGGACCTCGAAAGCCACGACGGACTCTGGAGCTGGGAGGGGACAGCAGGGTCAGACCTGCTGCACGTAGCACCAGAAAAAAGGTCAGCCACGCTGTGCCCGGGCAGAGCTGGGAGCAGGCTTCAGACATCAAAACGTGCCCCTCTGATAAAATTATGCCTTAGGCCACATGGCAGCCCCGATCAGGAGGCGCAAAGGTAAGCCAGCATCTTCAGAGGCTTCAGATGTTGAACTGTTTTTCTCCAAAAGGGGTTGTACTGAACCTTGTCAGGATTTGCTACTCACATAAAACGCTAATTTCTGTTGCCTTTGGTGACACTTCTGCCTATACCACAGAAGAGCAACAAAGTCAAAGAAGAAAACCAGCAGCACCCACCTAAACGAAAAGGAAGAAAGGAAGAAATATTTTGACAGAGCCCAGTTGATAAAAAGGTGGGATGAATAAAAAAAAAAAAGAAAAAAAAGAAAGAAAAAGAAAAAAATTAAGGATCACTAAAATTCTCCACAGTAGTCTCATTGGTCTGACCACCACAGGCTCTACTAAAAAGCATTGCATATAAGATTCATCATTTATTCTAGAATAATTTCCTTCATGACTCTGAAGACAATACTTTAAAAAAAAAGTCTCAAAAAATAACTCAATGCTTTTGAAAAAAATTCTGTTACCTTTTTTTTCTCCATTTGTGAGGATATGCATCACTTCCAGGTGTAATAAAAGTCCTTAGAAATTACTTTTTTAACACAGTGGAAACCCAATTACAATGTTTTGTATTGCAATATTATGTGCTAAAGACACTCAACCTGAAATTAAAATCCCTGTGCATTTTCAAAAAAATATTTTTTTATTTTGCAGGTACATATTTTTTTTGTTCCTAAAATACACAACTTCACAATCAATGAGTCATAGCATTTCCCTTGGGACAAATGAACCCCTTACATGAAATAAACCTGGTAAAATGTGGTTATTGAATCAGGCTTCAGAAACATTTCTAAACTTTAAAGTCCACGACGGGGAAATAAAGCAACATTCAGTTATATTTACAGAGCCCATTTATTTCCACAAGTTAACACTGCCTACATTTAAACTTTCAAGGAACGTGGCACAATAGGAGTGAAAACAGTCAGGGCTGAAAACTTGGCATCCGCACTGTCAGTGTTCAGGGGGTTTCTCTTTGGACTAGCTCTGGTGGGATCCCATGTGCTCAGCATCCATTAGGGGAGCAGTGCCTTAGGTGCACTCCTGGAGGGCATCAGGCAGCTTATTTTTATCAAAGAAAAAGAAAATGCCGTTTGTGTATTCTGCAGATGCTCCACGATGACGCAGGCCAAACCCTGGTGAGCTGGGGTGGCCTCAAAAGCAGAATTCTCACCCAACTGTAAATACTAATTAAACACGTGCACTGTCAACGTAAAAGTGTCCCTCAAATCATTTGCCTCAAAGAGTTTCAAATAACACTGTAAGTTACTGTAAACAGAAAACATTTAAAGAAAAACTTGTTTGCAAAATGTTTTCTGTGTCTTAAATTACTGCTCTTGTACATAATCAGTTTCTCCCATTTCCCTACTTCTATGAAATTCCCCCATAGAAATAAAAGAAAGAAAAACATGTATAAATTTAAGACATTTTACTGTACACCCTTGAAAGGGTAGATATTCTGGATATATACAACACATATACAATACACAGTCTCCCTTTACTGTAGTGGTCTGTCTACTAGTTGTGCTTTTCTCCCAGTTTAGGAAGTTTAATGTTGCTTAGTTCCATAAAAGTTTTCATGAAACACATGACTTGCTGATAGCAAACAGCTCAAAAAGTAGTGCATTCAATATTTAAGCATTGTATTCTTAAGAGTGATAACAAACCTTAATATTAAGGTTGAGTAGTCTTACACTAACAATATAAAACTGAATTTCCAAACATTGAAATACTCCTTTATCTACATCTATCTTAAAAAAGAGGGCAAAACTTCAGCTCGTATTTGAGCCAAATCTCAGCTCAAGCATCGTTCTGAAGATGAATTTCATTTGATTTTACCAGCTGTGATGGCCTTTCTCTGTTTCTGCTGAGATAAAACCAGGAAGACGACGTTGGCAGAGCACCTGTACTTGGCGCGTGCTCGAATGAAAAGCCCACAGATCAGGCACATATCCTACTCAAATAAAAAAATCTGTTGCAGCTTGCCTTATACCTTATTCATAAAAAAGTATTGCATTTATTGCCATGTCTATACAGTATTCCCACCAGTGACTATTGTTCATTTCTGCCCACTGATGATATAAAATTTGAAAATCAGGATTGCCTGACTGATAACTGCAGGTCCATATGCATCCAGATAGAAAATATTCACACAGCAACTGAGGTCGCATTCAAATGTTTTGAATCATTTGAAGGTGATTACTCGGTAGCTGTATATCCTATAAGTATGTACTCAAAGAAACATTGGTAAAAACCGTAATCATTTCCAGACTGGTAGAAACTTTAGCATGGAAGAAATTACTGCTCCCAGGTTAAAAACTTCCTGCCCCACTTGCAGAAATATTAATTCTCAGAAGATGTTTCTGTTGGCTATAGTATAACTACTCTGGAATGAAGAAACCTTGAACTTGCTACCACAAAGGTGGAAACGGCGTTATGCTTCTGCATCAGTGTGCTGGTGCTCCCAGAGAGCCAAAAGAAGCCAAATTGGGCTGCCAAACAGAGTGATGGGAAGAACATTAATAAGTGAAACTCAGCAGCTTTATCTCACTCTTTTTCTGGTAAGAGTTGGGTCCTTCAGGGACACCAAGCAGGATACATTCTTCACAGTACACCTGACTATTACTTAACATTGCTTAAACCTATTTTCAGTGAAAATGCAACCAAAATCCTAGTTTGGCAAACCTACAGTTTGTTAAAATATGACACTGGAACAAAAGAAATAGTGAAGAGATGAGTTCCCTCATAGCACAAGTTCTGGCTTTCTACATATAAACTAACCACATTAAAAAAAAAATAATTGCAACATCATAAAATCCAGTCCTGGTAACTGACCACTCAGTTTCCATCTCAGCTGTGACCTGTTCCTCCAGTTTGCAGAACATTAAGCAGGGGGAGAAGTCTCCCTACTCTTTTCCTCAGGTTGAAATGAAACACCAAGCCAAAAGCTGTACATGAAGATCATGATTTCTGGTCTTCCTCTGATGGGACGACTTCCAAGAGGATTTGCAATCCTATGGTTACCCTGTCTGCAAAGATAAAAGCATATACATGAGAAATTTTGGTGGAGATGGAGAAAGCAGAAGCAGCCAGGAAAATTATCTTAGCTGCTATACACTTGTACACACAGTTCACAGGGGTCATATATACCAGGTGCATATAACATTTACATGTCTCATTCAAATTTTTTTAAACTATGATTTCTTTGCCTCTGATCCAAGGCTATGCATATACAATAAAAATGGAAGGGTATGGAGGTATAAACTTGTTCAATAAAAGGTCTGCATGAATTTAAGGCCATCTTAAAGCATGGCTACTCTGCTCAACTGCTTAGTTTGAATGAAGTTGCAATGTTGAAATAAACATCTGAAATGTCAAACAAGTTAAACTTCACGCTGTGTTTTTGTCACTCTGGACATTTATTTCCTTCTGGTGTTTTTGGTGGTTTTCTTTTTAGGGTACTGATTCATAAACGTCACCATTAATTTACATATAGAATAGTAAAAGAGCATTCTCTTACCACTCCTTTCATTTGTCCCTCTTTTTTTTTTTTTTTTAGTAACCCATCTCAAACAAGCAGGAGTTGTTGTAAGAGAAAGTTCTGATTTTCCTTGTCTAGCACAGCATGTCAGCATTTACAGCAGTGCAAAGCGAGAAGAGTAAAACAGTGCAGTTCACAGAAGATATGAACCAGAACTCCTTCCCTTCTCTCCTGTCAAGGCGGACTCTACCAGCTTTTGCTCTTCTCTCTGGAGGTCACCAGTTCACTGGAAAGCCAGGTTGCCCTCAGACTATAAACTGATGGGGTCAGAGAAGCTGAGAGTCAACAGGGACTGCGTTTTCCTCCCGTCTCCCTCCCCTGCCCGCAGCGGGGACTTCAGAGCTGGGCTGAGCAGGGCCGGGGTGAAGGGCAGGAGGAAAGCCAGCAGCGGGAAGCCAGCAGGGCTTCGCCCCTGCCATCCCTCCCCTTCCAGGTTTGAGGCTGAGCAAAGGAAGAAGAAATAAAGCAGACTCTCTGTCAAGCTGAGCTAGGGTGTAACAGCTCTCGGAAAAGGGCACGGCGGCAGAGGGGAAGCCCGGGCGCCTCGAGAGCTGGCTGTGATTTTAATATCCTGTTCGACAAAGTGGACAGAGCCTCCTGCAGCAAGCCCTTGCCCTCCCTGCGGCGGGAGGTGGCTGCCGCTCTTCCATTTCCAGGGGGTGAGTTTTGCTCTGCGCTGGGATGAAGCCACGGAGGAGCAATCAGACGAGTTGCGGGGGGGCTGGGATGCTTGCTTGGTTTTTTTTTTGGTTGCAACATTTGCTCAGAATAAGACAGTGTAAGGAGTATATTTTCCCCCCAAAAAATGTTCCCATCTGTCTCCAAGTGTCCCTGTTGCCTGCTTTGAGCAGTACCTGGAGCTACAGGACCAGCTTCACATTTGTAACAAGACACTTAACATATCATGACAGTAAAGACGACTTACACACACACACACACACAGAGTTTAAACTCTAATTTTCCCTTTCAAGAGAAGAATTCAATGTAAATAGGCCCCAGGAGATAACCTTTATAAAAAACCTGTTATCTATATAAGCACCACATAAAGCCTTGGCGAGGAAAGAAAGCAGCAATTTACTGCATATGTATAAGACTGGACGTGAAATCTGCAACAGCAAAATGCTGAGATGATTTTCTGCGGATCCCAACATCACAAATTCGACAAAGAGAAGCAAACTGAGCATATAACACTACGTCTTGAGTGAGCAAGTGTCATCCTCTGGTGTCTGTAAATAACCCTGAAAGAGACATTTTGTTATATAAACAGATGTCTTTTCCAGCATGGGCTCAGGCTATGAAGAAAGCAGGATTCACAGCTTTTAAGCTCCTCGCAATTCAACCCACTGTAAAGAAATAAATGTTTTAGATACGAGTCTAAGGTTGGGGTTTCAACTGAGGAGGCCCAAATGGAAGCATCCTGGTGCTGGTGCTGCATGCTTTTACACGCCCATCTGCTTCATAGGATTTGGTAGGCTTGACTTTTTTCATTTTCACTTTAGCTCTACAAAAAGCAAGGAAGTGGAGGTCAAATGAAGCCTGTACTAGCTGAAAATTATTTGTCCCAGCACATCTGGTGCTACAGCAAAATTTCTTTGGAAGAGGAGAGAACAAAATGTTATTCTCACCGCAAAATACCACCCAGACCCTATTAACCCCACAAACTGTAAAGTTACTTTTTGTTCAGCACAGCAATTTAGTAAGGAGAATGGGCATGTAAATGCCATAAGGACAGTCAAAACGTACAGAACAAAGGCATTCAACCTTGGAGAGGATTTCACAGAGTCACAGAACCATTTTGGTTGGAAGAGACATTTAAGATCATCAAGACCATCTGTTAACCTAGCACTGTCAAGTCCACCACTAAACCATGTTCCTCAGCATCACATCTACATGTTTTTTAAATACCTCCAGGGATGGCGGCTCAACCACTTTGCTGAGCAGCCTGTTCCAATGCTTGACAACCCTTTAGGTGAAGAAATTTCTCCTAATATCCAATCTGCCATAACTTGAGGCCATTTCCTCTTGTCTTATCACTTGTTACTTGGGACACCGACCCCCCACTTCACTACAATCTCCTTTCAGGGAGTTGTAGAGGGTGATAAGGTCTCCCCTCAGCCTCCTTCTCTCCAGGCTGAAATTGGCAGTTCCCTGGCTCCTCATGACTTGTTCTCCAGATCTCTCACCAGCTTCACTGCCCTTCTCCAGACACACTCCAGCACCTCAATGTCTTTCTTGAAGTGCAGGGCCCAAAACTGAACACAGCACTCAAGGTGCAACCTCACCAATGCCCAGTATAGGGGGATGATCACGTCCCTAGTCCTGCTGGCCACTCTGTTTCTTGGTAATCCATCTGAGGGCTCTGCTGCTGTAACCAGCTTGAAACCACTTTCATAAACACACTCGTCTTCAGGCTGGGTTTTTTATCCCACTACTCATTCTGACCGTTCAACCTCCCACCCCTCTGATCCTTACAAAACCGAGTCTGAATATCCAGCCTAATCTCACGTGGGGCTGGTCTGTACCCATGTGGTTTTGCACCAGGTCTGTCCTTTACTGAAGCAACACACATTCCACGTGGGGTTTACGAACAGCAGTCATCTCTCATCCCTGAAGCACACCTGGGGAGCTGAACAAATCGAGTTCCCCAACAAAGTGACTTTGGAAATGGGTAGAGGGAGCCCCCCAACCAATCTGTTCCTGCGCTGAGCTGCGCAAACGAAGCAGCCTGGGAATAGCATCGTTAGCACGGTGCTGTGTTCAGAACAACAGGCTTTGACTCCCCCTGTGGGACTACACAAAATGCTTCGTTGAAGTCTAAGTCGATTGGATCTCCTCCCTTCTCCTTTGTCTAGAAAAACCAGTTATCTTCTCAAAGAAAGTTGCCCATTCAATCTGGCAAAAGTGTGCCTCTGAAATGACAAGCACATTTTTTCATGTTGTCCATTTACCTTGTGTCTGGAATGACTCTTTCATGCCTACGTACACCTAATGAATATTGTTTCAAGGTTAGAACATCAAGATTGCAGCTGCCCAATGACTTTTCTATATCTCACAGAGGTACCTTAAGTGAATTTATCCTCTTCAATGCCTTTGAAAAATGCTCTCAGGCTATACAGTGGAGCTCCCTTAACACTCACAATATAATGCCAGTTTAATGACTCCACACAGAAGGTTTATTGCTTCTTCTGAGGAAAAAAAAATGTAAAAATCTTTTTATCTAACAAGTAAATCTCTGCTCCACCCCAAACCTGTCAGCATCACTTTTCCATCATTACTGTTCTTATTTTGGGAATAATAATTACACAGCAAAGAAGCTGTTTCACCCACTGACTGGCGTCTGCTGCTCTCCCCTCCAAGGCAGTTCACTGTGCCCATCCAGAGGTATTACACGGGCACCAGACCTTCCTTCTGGGAGCAGAATTTTGTGTTATCTGAAAAACTAGAAGATTCACCTTCATTGTCACAGCCGGCAGGAAAAGCTTCACGTCTACCCAGTCGACCTTAAAGAGAGTATTTTTTTCACTCATTCAAGTAATGCGGTTCAACACTGGCATCCTGTGGCCAAAGATTCAAGTAACTGTATTCCAAAACCTCTGAGACTTCACAGAAAATGCCAAAAATCTCCTGGGTTTGATAAGGGAAAATTTCCTAGTCCCGAAATGTCAAGGCTGAGAAATTATAAACAGACAACCCCCCAACTATTTAACATAATGTCCTTTTGCACATAACTGTTTTTATTTGCACTGGAGCTTTCTACCCATTCCCAGGACATTGCAAGTAATTTATAACTTTATGGAGATAAAAGTAAGAAGACCATAGTATGCTAGTCTTAAACTAACATCTTTTTCTGTAAATATTTTCTGCCTTATTGTCTGTGGACTTCCCAGCATGAATGGAGAGGGAAATTCATAGATCCTACAACAGATAAGATATAACTATAGAACTGATATTTATATAGAGGAAATACATTAAAAAGGTTATAGTATAATAACATCCATATAAAAAACACATTTTTTTTTATTGTGAGCAGCTCATTTTAAATCATCCCTTAAGGCAGAAGCACAGAAGACAATATGCATTTTTGATTCAGCACTGATACAAATAAGCTGGTTTTAGTTGAAAACTTTTGTTGATTGAGGTTTTCTTTTGCAGGAGAAGAGATTTTCTTTTAGTTTTGTTTAATAAATTATCCATTATGCCTCAAATATTTTACTTATACTCTTGTTTCATGTTTTGAAAATTTCCTGCATTTTGGAAACTTTTCATGCTCAGTAACAATAAAAAGAGAAGAATTAGGAACTGTAATCACAATATCTTCTAGGTTGGAAGGGACCTTCATGACCATCTTGTCCAACCATCAACCTAACTCTGACAAAGATAAACACCCACACAACAAACAAA
>JAOXJM010000033.1:12617952-12632442 GCA_026413425.1 Tringa solitaria
GTAGACAGCAATAAGGTCTCCCCTCAGCCTCCTTTTCTCCAGGCTGAATAACCCTGAATAATGAGGGATACTGACTTCTTTCTAATAGAAATGCTGCAAATAACCCTTCTCCAACATATCAGAACTTCCACAAATGCTTTCAGAAACTTTCAGAAATGGTATAAAAATGATTCCCAGTGTATTTTAGGTGTGAAATACTACAGCCAAGTCACCTCGAAGTCGTTTTTCATGAAGCACAGAAACAATTTCCGCAGAGGTGTGTCAGGCACAGTATATTTTGCCATCGTTTTGTTGGGAGTCACCACTAAGGACACTATCCCCATACCAAACCAGACAGAGCCTATCCCATTCCAAATACTCCACAGACACGTGGTATCAGCAGGGAGCACCGAGCCCATCCTGTCATCACAACTGTGGTGTTTAAGTTTCCAAACCGCCAACGGAAAGGGGAGGTATAAGGGTGATTTAAAAGGATTCAGGTGTTTGTAGGGAAGGGAGGGGAGTGGAGGGCAGGGGGAGAGGCATCCAGTCATTTGAAGTGAATCACTAGCTGAAGAACAGGCTCGCTGTAAAAATATCTCATTAGTCAGCGGACATTGATCGTAAGCGGCAGAGCAATGCTCTCGCATGCACTGAAACGAAACTTGCGTTGTCATCCCCAGCTCAGAGCAGCCGAGAGGATCGATCAGAAGGGTTTCACAACGTGGGGAGCCCTGAGAAATTCCCAGAAGCGGCACGAAGGAGAGGAGTCCCACCGGGACTTACCTAGGACCTTTCTGAACCACTTTGGCTTCTTGTCCCATACAATAAAGAGGTAGTAGGCAGGAACTCCAGTCAAGGTTATTGCAAATCCAATCCCTGTATTCACTGGATCAGAGTAAAGTGACAGTGCAACCATGAAGAGGCAGGTGAAAGAAAACAACGCTGGAATAAATAGAGGCACCTGAAACATAACCACACAAAGAGCCATTACTTTACATTGACCTTGTTTTTGAGTGACTATGGCATTTAATGTTCCATGAAATGTAAATTGGATAAAACACAGCAGTACAGGACAGTTCTGGAGAAATATGGGTACCTAGAACTTGCACACAAAAGTGTCAGTCACTACAGAAACCAAGCTATGCAAAGTGCTGTGCAGTGAGCACCATAGAAGTCTTTTAATTACATACTAAAACACTGCAGTGTTTTATGTCCTTTAAAATGTAAGGGCTGTAAATAAGTTACATTGCAAAAGTCCTTTCTCTAATTCCCCAGTAGATAAGTAAGCAGCACTAACCGCAGTAAAGAAAGCAGCACTAACCGCAGTAAAGATTTCCTCTTTGATAATTACCTATTAGAAAACATTTTAAAACACAACCAGGAGCTCAAGTCACCTTTTAAAACTATTAAGAACATATTGATTTTCTTCCTAAGGTAAAAATCAAAATCTAGCAGGAAGAGAGCAAATTAAACACCAATTTGACTAGTGATAAAGATATTTGATAGCATTATGCAACCGATAGCTACTGAAAAAGCACTTTCTGACTGTATGACTGATAACATTATCAGTGTCACTGTTGAAAGTACAAAAAAATAACAATACCAAATTAATTCCCTCAATTTTCAGGAGCACCACTACAATCACTACGTTAGCACCTCTCTGAAGGAAACGCCTACAGGCAAGGCTTGGGAGATGTTTGGTGTAACAGAGACTTGGAGAATTCCTTGGAGATTGTTCTCTTCCTTTCATGCCTTGAAGCATTACTGTTCCTCTTTTGTGCACTGTCAAGGCATTTTTTTTAATCAAACCAAAATAGGTTGTGCTGTTGACCTTATTTACAGATACACCTACAAGAACACAACAGCACATATTCTTAGTTCTTCACAAAGTAGGGTTCTCGGCCATATATAAATAGGGATAGATTCCTCCCTTTTTTTCATGATGGACATAATCTTTCTGGATACACAATGGGACAACTTGCTTTGTAAGAATCTTACTTAAAATAACCAAGAAGAATGGCAGAATCAAGGCCAAAACAGCCACTGGTCGATGGGCCAAACTACTAGCACTTTCTTTCTGGGTTCTCAATAACTGCATCTGCAAATCCATCACAAGTCTCAAATATCCTAATGATAGTACTAGCAACTGATTTGCACATCAAATTGGCATATTCAATACTGGATAGGCAATAAAATAAATGTTTAATAGTAATGCTTATGCTTGACATGAATTCCGGTTGCAAAATTATTCAGGCCTTTGTGAAAGGAGACATTAAATAGAGGACTGGCTGAAAAATCAGGTTGGCACATGTAACCCCAATTTTTGCAGTTTGAACCCTACGTGACCACACAGGACTAGAGGTATTTTCACACAGCTTGCATCACACACTGCCTCGATGTGACAGATGGGCAAAAATGAGCAAACACCTTCATTTTGGTGCAGCAGCTTCAGTCACTGCACCCCAAGCACCAGGGAACCGGCAAGAATTATCTTTCAGAAGGGAACACAGCTGGAGTAGCACTGAGGGGCTTGCAAGAAAACACTTGGAGACCCTTCAGTGCAAAAAGCAATTTTCTGTTAACTCTGTTCTTAAGAAAAAAGAGGTTAGCTTTCTACATCAGAAAATGCTCCTTTACTGTCTGACTACAGGACAGACAGGAAGGAGAAGGATTCATGTAAAACAGTAGAGAGCGGAGGTTACCTTGAAAGGACGAGGCATATCAGGACGTTTATATCTGAGATAAATCAACCCAGCAACTACTAGTCCAATAAAAAGCCACCTGGCAAAACTGAGGAAATTCAGGAGGCTGTAGAGATCCCCGTTGAATAACATTATCATTGTGAGAGGATGCTGCAAAAGAAATTCAGAGCATAAGAGGGGTTTAGTGGATTGATCTCTATTATTTTACAGCAGCGACGTCAATTTTTTCCACGGGGACAGGCAGCACACCCTTTTGCACATCTGGGCAGCCACAGACTTTGGTTCTACCTTTCTCATGCCAGCCAGGTGTGGGACTGATACTTAGCTGTGCCCTGAGAGCACATTTGATCAATATATATCTGTCCCGGGTGGCCACACGTGATCAATATATATCTGTCTCCTGTGACCCAGACAGATACACAGGCACACAGCCCATTGTGTCACCAAAAATGCTTGAGCACATCCTGGGCACCATTTTCACAAAGCCTGAGAAATATATATGCCCCGTGCCGTTTTAGTTGCTCATCATGGATGCAAATAAGAGCAGTTAAATTTTGGTCACATCTGATTGTATGAAAACAGAGGTTTCCACGTGTCTTGTGGAAGGAAAAACTCTTGTGGTCCCCCAGGCTGCAAAAGGGGAACTCAGCAAAAAGGGCGCAGTAAGGGGTAGCTACACACCACGGGCCACCAGCCGGGCCCACCTGTTTGCCACCAGCTTGTGTTTGTAGCACCCCTTTCAGGGTGTAGGCTCATTGCACATCACAAATGCAAACCCTTCTAAGCAGAGAGCAGCATTTAGCTGTCATTCAGTTGCTACTGAACAGCAACAAGGAAAGAGAATGCTAGAAAAAATACATTTTGTCATTAAACAGCTGTTCTGAGACACTAGTATTCTGCGAGGCAGGCAAAAGCTTATGTATAAACTAGAGTGTTGCCTGTTGGGTGAGGTGATTAATGTGGGCCACAGGGATCTATTTCAGGGTAATCTCTGGACAAAAGCAGAGTATTTGTAGCTTGAATCCACTCTGCGAGGTAGTCCCGCGTGAGCCACCCTATGCCCACGATGACATAGTCCTTGCATCCAGGGATGAAGGAATGAGTCAACTTCACTGTAGCCCTTCTTGTTCAGCAAGAGGGAAGAACCTGGCAGTGCCAGCCTTCCTGGGTTTATAACGAGGCAACAGGTGAAATCAACTGCAGATGCTAAATGGGCTAAATCTTTATACAAGGAAAACTAACTTATATTAGTTATCAAGACTCACAGCCTCTGTTTCTCTATTTTTATTTTTTTTTAAAGCAGTGAAGACAGCATGGATTTGAACCAGAAGGATCAATATTTCAAATATGGGTCACTGGCTTTCAGCCTCTAATGACTTACAAAGTGCTTCTTTCTTTACACACAGATATTAAGCAAACTCCTTCCCTGTAAAGGTCAAAGGAAATTTTACCACTGAATTATATTGGGCAAGATTTTTTCTATATAAACTCAGCCCCTAAAAGTTTAAAATCTCAGTTATAAGCATGATAATGCAAGAAAGGGCTGTGGAGAGGGAAGATGAGCTATCAAGGAAAAAAAAATAATAAAACAGCGTTACAATGAGATTGTACACATGCATCTATGCTTTTTTAATCTAGGGTTTGAGCAACATGGTCTAGTGGAAGGTGTCTCTACACATGGCAGGGGTATTGGAACTTGATTATTTTTTAAGGTGCCTTCCAGCTTAAACCCTTCTATGATTCTGTGACTATCAAATATCAGGACATACATACATGAAAAGATTTCTCAATTTCTAAAATTTTTTTTAACAAGCCTCAAACACTAAACATGCTCATTTTTTCAGTTTCTCCACAAGAACTTTCTCCTTTCTTACAGTTTGTAGACCTTGGCAGGAGAAATAAAACAGAAACATGCTAAAATGCAGGCTATTGATGCAGTATATATCCTGCAACTACTCTAATTGCAATAAGGTAAGAAAAAAATTACAATCTCTGAAGGAAAGCCATCTTCATATGAGAATCTGACTGTTTTTCAAAGGAAATCAATGCACTGGTGTAACAGGACCAGATGCAATAGCAGAAAATGTCTTTCAGAAAAAAATAACATATTAACACATTTTGTGCATTTCATTTCACAGAAAACAGTCAATGCAATTTACCCATAAGGTATGACTATTTCAGTCCAAACGAATAAAATGCAAAGTAAATGCTTATGCAAAATAAATTCCATTAGAACTTTTCATCATGATTCCATTGTGTAATTTTCAAAATTTGGATGCCTCCAGTTATATGTGCACATATAAAATTCCACACTTCAGCTAGCACTTCAGAAGTGAGCTTATAGGCATCTATAGCAAAATCTGATTTAAATTCCAGCACAAGCATCTGCTTTTACTAGCGTATGCTCACAGATGCACACATGTCCTCTGCTGTGGCTAGAACTCCCCACAGACACAGGGGTCCGTCCAGATACATTACAGTCATCGGTCCCAAAAGAGGGGCTGAACACCCACGGTTATGAAGACTGCAAGTTAAGGGGAAATCATCTTGGCATTATGCAAGCTAGGGTTTGAGGTCGGTATTTTGACATTTTGTCCTAACATTTTACTATACAAATTAGTCTGCAATGCAAACACAGGGCCAACATTTAGCTCTGTTGCTATTTTAGAAGTCAGTAATAGGATTTCCACTATAATACTGGTGGTTTTCCTTAGACAATTCACAGACTATTGCCCAGGCACACGTTCTCTCATTTTTTAATCACCGCTACACTGCACTGCTGAGGGTTCCCTTTCCATTATCTTAGTGCATAATTGTTTGCATTTTTCACTATAAGGTGGTATAATGAGCCTTTAGGGTGCCCCCAGATGCTGGTGTTTAGCTACACTTTCAGTTAAATGAATCCCTTTTTTGTTTGTTTGTTTAAATGGAATTTGTTTCTCTGAAAGGGAACTAGCTCATCACTAGCAGGTCCTTAGAAATAAAGGGCAATAAGACACGAATTAGGCTGCAGCAATAGGCAGTGAAGTGCTGCCGACAAGATGGCAAGAAGATGATAGAATAAGAACAACTCCCAAACCTCATTCCTCTCTTTACTGTCCTCTGCCCTGCCCAAAGCCCACGTACACGTTAATAAATGAGACTCAAGCAGTGCCCAAATTCTGTTCGAATCCTCCAGAGCAAGCCTGTAATATGAATTCTTGTGCAGGAACATTTGTTTGTATGATTTACCAAAACAATGACAGCTGGCAGAGGAGTGTGCTTGCGGACATGAATCATGGAGAGAATTTCCGGAAGGTGACCCTCGCGGGATGCAACGAAGAACATCCTGGTGGGAAATAAATGTGGACAGACTTTAAATGTGCTCATTACTGTGACTAGGCAAAGCGGCTCATGAAAGTCACAGAGCGCAGCGGCACTTCTTAGGCTTGTTTGAGGTGTTCTGAATGAAAAGACTAGCAGGAGAAACCCATACACAGAAATCAAAGTCTTTTCTGAACGTGTCCCCTCCTTACCTTACGCTATGATTGGTGTCTGGAATTAGTTAACATTTTCCCTCCAATTTCCCTCCTTCACATGAAACAAAGCAGCCGTTAATTAAAGTGCTACACTCAGAGGGATCCATTTCCAAACCATTCAAAGGGTTTTTACAATAAGATACTAAATTCGGGGGGAACAAAGTGAGAAAAAGCCCCACACCTGGTAAAGATTATAGCCTACCCTCTCTTCCCCTTGCTTCCTCAACTTCAGTGTACATCTCATGCCCTTCCCCCCCCGTAATATTAGCAATGCTCACCTGGAGACCGCAAAAATGCCGCCATTCATAGATCCAAAGCAGGAGAGAGCAACAAATACTGGTACAGCTAAAGAAAAGTTTCCCATTAGTCGTTCTGCAAAGGTCTGTTAGAGGAGAGAGAAACATATAGTGACTTTTCATAAAAAATTAAAGTAATTTCACTCTATCAACAAATTATTAATAAGTATAGTAAGTTTTATTTATACTCCTTTTCTGCATCCCTCACTGAAAGTTGAGCTGTGCCTTTGTTACCTCTTATTTTGTGACACCAAGGCTACTGCAGATGAGGTCTCCCACCCTTACTCCTGACTGTGCCTGGAAGATTGCGAGTTGAGGCAATGCGCTGGAGGGGGAATCAGGCTCTGATTTATGTCAGTTTAGACCATTATGACTCCCAAAAAGAAGACCCTGTCTGAATGGATCAAGGTCTGATCTACATACCTAATATCTTTTTTTCTACAGCCTTCATTTTACTTAGCCGATGCTTCCCAGTGGTATAGTTCATTCTTTATTGTTCTAGTTTACCAGAAGAGCCTTACTTGGAGTTTTGGGCATCACAGGAGACACACACAACTTTCTTCAAGTTACAAAATGTTTTGTTTCTAGATCTCCCATGAACTACAGAATTTGGTCATTTTTTAAATGCCACATCAATTGAAATAGCCACAGGCAGTGTCACTACTGAAAAGTAAACAGATTTTTTCTTTTTCTCGTTGCAAGTCAGATACCATAAATATAAAAATCAGTGTCATCACCCAAATTCAACAAGAACAATCAAAGCGGTATTTCCAAACAAGGTTGCTTCCCAAATGAACTCCAGTTTTCACAGCAACCCCCTTCCTAAGTAGTCAGGACGCACATTGTGTAGAGATAGCATTACTGCTTCTTCCTACAAAAAATAGCAGAGCTCCCACTTCCACAAATATAGGTGTTTTCTGCTTCCCAGGAGCTTGGCCTATAATTTAGCAAAGAATTTTTCAGGCATATACTTGTCTGTAAAATTTAAGTCCTATTGACTTTGTTATATCAGATCAATAAATATGGTCTAACATTATGTTACGAATGCTATTGATGGCCTTAAGTGCAATCCCACTCATCAATCAAAAATCAGACTAAGTTCACCAGGATGCTAATATGTGGTGTAAAAGAGGAGCTATAGGAAAGCCTGATTGGATGTGTGCCCCCGATTTTTTCCCTGGAAAGAATAATATATCAACAAACACAACTGCAGCAGGGATACAACTTTGTATTTTTCTTCTGTAACTTACCACTGCTACAGCTTTTGAAAGCAGCAATTCCCCAGCACTGATTGTAGTGAAATAAGCCACGTTTGTTAACACATAGCCAACTGTGACGATAATCATTGAAATGCATATTGCGAGGGGTATGTTTCTGAAATACACAAGGTAGCTCATTATTTTGCAATCTGGTTGCTATTCCCTGAACATGAAACAAATAACATAAGAAGAAGCCACTAATGATGGTGAATGCACATTTGGTGATCCCAAAATACCGTAATTAGAAACTACCAGTAAAAAATAACACACCTAAACAAAACCATCTACACAAAGCAAATAGGTTTGTAATGATGAGGTGAGAAATCACTTGAGGGAGGATTCCTTTGGAGATGCCAACAGGTTGTGGTCCCCATGCTTCCCATGCAAGAAGGATGGCCCATTTGAGCTGTCTACCCATTGTGACTTTCAAGCTGAGCCCAAAAGGAAGGCAGCAGGTATCAGTACTTGAACCAGCAACAAGGCAGAGAGCTGAATCACCTGCATCTGTCATCTATCAGGAGAGCAATCACAGTGGCATCTCCAACATACCTACTGGCACTCAATGGCTGCCCACCTGGAGGTGGTTCAGCATCTTCCCCTGGATGCCAAAAAGTCTAGCATGTAAAATTCTGCCCTCTCCTCCTCTGTGTGATTCTTCCCGTGCACCCCTTACCACATCCCAATTACCTTGCTCACTATGCAGGGATACATGAGGGTCCAATATGACGCAGAAATAGGTAGAGTACAAATAGTACAGGTTAGAACAATTATACACAAATAAACAACAACACTGAACTTCTACATAGCATGTCCTCCCAGTGCAGAAAGCAGAATTATTTCTATTTTAAAGAAGAGAAAAAGAGGTACAGTGAATTTGTCTGAAGTGACACTGCAGGCAAATGTCCGAGTTAGGAACAAAAACCAGATGCTTCAAGTGTTGCTCTAGTCTCTTTCCACTCCATATCATTTCTTGATAGCATTGATATCTGCATCGCACCAATAAGAGACTCAGGTCTGAACCAATGTTTGTTCCTTTAATTCCAAGGCCAAGAGTTGCAGCTGGAAAGATGCAGTATGTGTGCTCCCTCTGAGGACAGCTGAGAACTCCTGTTCCATGGCCAGTTCCCTCCAGCTGTCTGTACTAAGGTTGCTTTTGAAGAGATGCAAAGATTGCCACGTTTGGAGAACTTTGTTGTGAAGGTCACCTCATCAGGTGGTAGAAAGGAGAGAAAGAATGGGGAATTCTGATGTCCCAGAAGAGACCACACAGTCCTAAAGAACTATTGTAATTACCTCAAAGGAAAAAGTGTTTTGAAAATCCACACAAAGACTCATCATTTTCTGATTTTTTTCTCAAAGAAGCACAGCAGGGTCTGAATTTAAGGATCCCCTTCACTACTGGTCCTTATTTCTCAAAGAAATCCTTGACATCACTATATCTGTATAGAGCCGAATAGAACCTCTAAACTGAGACTAAATAAATAAAGAGGTATCACTGCTGCACCTCTTGCCCACCTTAGAAACCACAACATCAAATACCGTCATTAACCCAGGCACACAGGTAGACAAGAAGATCACACTGTATGGCAGCACCAAATGTGGGTAGACATGATTATACTGCCAATAACCCACTACTACCTCACGGTCTCAAGTGAAGAAGCTGGAAGGTGGGGAGTCAGTCAGCTTGGAGGGCATGCTCGTTGATGGAGAAGGCAACGACAAGGACCAGAGCAAACAGCCCAGAATCCAAGTGCTGCTTCTATTGCTGGAAAAACCACAAAGTTACTGACTCAAAAAATACTGCAGAACTGTACGTTGGTAGTACGTCTGTGCAAAAAATTCTTTTTTGTAGGTCAATTGGCAGATATTTTGCAACCAGTTTGGTTAAGCTTTGTCCCTGATCTGGGTGTAAATTGAATTCAATCCACCTCACATCTGATTCAGGGTAAGTGGGGACACGTGGTTTCAAAGCCCCTCAGAAAAGAAATTTTAATTACGTCTTCTGCGTCACAGATGAACGCTTCAACCACCAAGCTATTGGATAAATCAGCAATTACTCCAACCTTAAAAAAAAACTTTCCAGCCAAAAATAGCAAATTTGTACTACTTTCACAAATACCATTTGAATGACTGAAACCACATTGTTAAACTTAACAAACTCTCTTTGTCCATTCTAACTCTTACCAAACACCTGCTTGCTGTGTTCAATTCTAATTTAAATCCCGGTCTTATTTCCTCTAAACCAAAGTGACAGTTCCAAAATAAAGGGAAAAAAAAAAATCACACTTCCAAACATGACCATTTTCTTAGCACTCTGGGTCCTGCCTTGCTATGCTGAAGAGCACTAACCCCCTTGGTTAGTTAATGCCACCACCAAAAAAAAACACCACAAAACAAAACTTCAGGAGAAGAGTAAAACCCAAAAACCAAGCCAGAACTAGTCAGGAAACACTATTCATTAATAAGCCTGCAGTTCATAACTCACGCCTGGAGCAGCACAAGGGATGCTGTGAGTTCTAAGCTCCTGAGCCCTCATCTTCTGAGCGAAGCGAGCACTCAGGTTGCACCTTCCTTTGTCTCCTGGCAGGAGCAGGCCTTCAGAGGGTTGCCATATGTTCACACACCGTCCCTCCAAGTGCTGCTTGTTAGCCACTGCTTTCAGCGACAGATTTAGACAAAAATGAAAAGCCAGTTTCAAAATTTCAGTGGTGAGTAATATGGTATGGTTCATTTCTCACTGACACCTCAGTTCAGATTTACAGTTGGTCCTTGAATCATCTGAAAGCACAGACAGCCAGGTACGTACCATATGTAAAACCACTAAGTGAAAGTTTTAATCATGTCTTTTCTATCCATCCAATTTCAGAGGCAGTTCCCAATTTGCAACATGATTCCATTATCAGACTCTCTGGTATGAGCTACCCTCACTGCACTGGAATGAAAAATGTGATGCCATTAATATTAAAGATTTCCTTGGAGGATCACTGTACCATATTCTTGTATTTTAGATATTCTTCTAGACTTCCAAATCCTCTTTCCAAATCAGTAAAAATGATACCTAAGTTCTATTCTATGTTAAGTTGCCTCTATTGATGCAGATTTCACCTTTTCACTTCTGTATCCTATGAATCAAACACAACACAGTGTTTGGGCACACCGATAAGCTATGTCTCTGAAAATGAATATTCACAACTGCCACAAAGCTAGCTGAAAGATTTGGGCTAAAGCAAGTCAGAAAATTCAAGACAAAGATATTTTTCACTTTAAGATTTTGGTTCATTGAAGCTAAAGCTTTTGATGGGAAACTTGACTATTTTGGTACAACGTTTCTTCAGAAAAAATCTTAGAACCAAGACAGAAATCTTGTCTGAGCAGTAAAGACCTCAGAATGACCAATAACTTAGAAACCGTAGCAGTGTGTGTGCTCAGAGGCAATATTTTACTTACTTAAAGCAGGCCCAGAACTTGAACTTGCATTGAAATGGCTACTGGTTACTATAGGGCAGTGCATTTCCTTTGGCATTTCATCTCGGAGTGAAATCTCAAAAGATTTCAAAACCAAGAAAAACTATTTTCAAGTCAGATGTTTTTCTGAGTAGACCTTCAGGTGCTGACATTAGCCCCAAACCTACACACTGACTGGCAAGTGTGTCGTGTGTTACTGTTAAGACTATACTCAAGCAGGCTGCTCCTTGGGCAGAACGGGAAGTTGTTGCCAGATAAGTCTTTTGCAATATTCATCTCTTCTCCCACAACTTTGAAGAAAAACAGTATCAAAAGGGGAAAAAAAAATCTGAGAAAATCTGAATCAGGAAAATACTGAAAATAAAAATAAAAGTCTTTACAAAATCAGATGAGAGACAGTTAGAGTAGCTTCTAAGCGTCTGAATGTTGATGAAACGGTTTAAGTTTTACCCATCCCTAACTACTATTCAAAGCCAAATCTTCCCATTCTGCCCTAAGTACAAAGCAATTGTAATGAAAAATCACAGCAGCTTAAATGAAGAGTGCATCTACCGTGCGCTTCCCAGAAAGAAAGTCACTGAGGAATCTACCATCATAGAGAAATTCAGCATTAGAAATACAGCTCGTCCATCCTGTGGCTATACCGGGCTGAAATGCACTGCCAAGTTATGCTGTAAATGCCTTGGAAGCAAATTTCCTCCTTCTAGAGCCTGTAAAGGGCCCTGGGAGCCAGGGCACAGGGTTCAGTTAATCAGGATATCCACTGGGTTTTGGATTTGACCTTCGGTGTTGCAGAATCATAGATCTTCTAATAATCTGTGCTCTGGTGCTGCACTGCCTCCTACAAATATTTTTGAGAGAAAAAACACAGAGCAGACTGAGTAAGAGGAGTGGGGGAAATAGTAAAAAAGAGAAAGCCAGAGAAAGAACCTGGGGATAAGAAGTACAACGTCAATAAATCAGCCAAGGAACATTCCCAGAAGTCTACAGCTCATATCCCAGCTTAATGACAACTTTTATAACAACAAAGAGTGAGCACTAAGAGCTGTGACCACTGCAGGTTGTCCTTTCTATGAAACGACAAGCACACAGTCAAACGTGCCTGTGCTGGGTCAGCTGGGTTCACAAGTAGGAAACACATTGTGATCACATTCTTTGTTGTTTAAAGGCCGTGCCAAAATCATTTCTTTGCATCCCTTGCAAATCCAGGTTTTACACATGCTCAGTCTGAGTCAATTGACCTGGAAAAAGCTGTGCCAACAGGACCCAGTTGAGAAACATAAATAAGAAAGTCTAAACAGCTCAATTAATTACTGCTAAAATTAGGTGAAATAAATGACATCTTTATTGTGCTGTGGAAATAGTGAAAGATACTGTTATATTTAAATTAAAAAAAAAAAAAGGGAAAAAGGGAAAAAGGAGAGAGGAAAAGTCTGAATTTCCTTCACATGGTTTCCAGGCAAGGATTTGCTTGGTTTTCATGAGCATGACCAACCATGTATATGCTATATTTCTCGAGTTGAAAATTTAGTGCCACAGGAGCTTCAAGACCCTTTTCAAAAGATCCCTTGTGCAATAATTTATTCACCATTTGCAATCTGTTAAGCAATTTTCCAAATGAACTGTTTCCAGATTTTGGCACTCTTAAAAAAATCTAATCATCCATTGCACTGTCCATAGGGCCAAAGCTTGGCAGAGGAAGTCAGAAGTGCAAATTTATCCAAACAACCTGACACTGGAAAAAATAACCAAATACAATACGGAAAGCAGCAAGAGAGCCCTGGTAATTTAACATTCCCAGGACTTCAGGACAAGACCAGAAGATGTAGACGCTTGGCTTAGTAAGTGCTCTCTTGCCATTCCCAGGTAGTCATTCCGTGAGCTGTGGCAATCCCAAACCATAGACAAGAAAGCAATATGCTTTGATATAAACTTACTTATCTCTGATGCATGTTTTTCAAGCAAAGAGCAGCCTACAAGACAGCCCATTACACTAAAGGGATCAAATGGTTCTCACCATGTCAATGTGTGAAAAAATTACAATCACACCCATCTGTTCGGAGAAAAGGAGGATGTAAAACTTAAAAGGAGGCCACCTCCCAGGACAGAATCAAAGCCAGGAATAGAGAGGCAAAAGGGATGGGAATCATCACAGCACCTCTCAAATCCACGTATTTGTAAATGCTAATACCTATCTCAGCAACGACTGACTTCGGCAATGAGCTGTTATTATTTTGTTTATTGTAGCAAAAGTTCTCATCAGCAGATCACTGCTGCTCCCCCTTTACTGCCTCCCAATATGTTCCAGCCTTATGTTCCAGACTGGAGCTGCTGTTTGTGGGCTTGCAGCTCAGTCACTATTAAATTACATGGCTTCTCTTCATCTTCTTTTGATTGTGATTTTCCAGGGGAGAAATGAAAGAAAGGCTAGTTATTAAGCTGCGCTCTTATTTAGGCCACCACACACTGCACGGATGTTACTGCTGGAGTGAGCATTACAGAGTTCCCTTCTCCGTTTTGTTGGGTCGGTTCTGTTGGCTCTGACACCTGCATTGACACAGCAGCACAACACTGGGATAACTGAGGGGCAGGGGCGAGAAGAGAAGAGAAGAGAAGAGAAGAGAAGAGAAGAGAAGAGAAGAGAAGAGAAGAGAGAAGAGTTCTGCTGTGCCTAATTACTTGCTTTCTTCCTGGCGTTTGACTTTACTGGTTTGGATTATAATTGGTTACAGTTCATAAAAGGGGTTTTCTGTGACCAACTGACTTTAAAGGGTCAAACTGTTCTACAAGTACGCTGGGGAGGGCAGTAGATTTTCTTAACTTCTCAAACGTTTTCAATACCCTTTCCAAGAGGCTTTCCTAAAAAGTGAATTAGCGTAAATACTTCCTTGGCTAAAACTTGAGACCTAGAAAGGTACAAATTGCACAGGGTAACGCTGTTCTCCACAACATCTCCTGCCAGGCAAACCCTCCCAGCTGAAGTCCCAAGCAGAATCAGATCTGCCAACAGCCCTGGAGAGACCCGAGGATAACTCTTCTGCTTGTAAGGCAATTTGCTTTGTTTTCAATAGAGGTTTAAACCTGGCTGCGGTCACATCATGTACTGACTCAGGCTGGCAAGCCAGATCTCACCAGAGTGCTGTATTCCTTTACAAGACAGCCCAAGCTCGAACTTGTCAAGCCAATGCCTTTTATAGAATCATAGAATCATTCAGGTTGGAAGAGACCCTTGGGATCATCGGGTCCAACCATCTACCCTACTCTACAA
>JAOXJM010000033.1:12692528-12724871 GCA_026413425.1 Tringa solitaria
GATTTACTTCAATTACAACATCTCTGGACAAAATAAATGAGAAAAATTAAACAGTTACTGTGGAAAAGCAATATTGGGGACTTCTACTCAATGTGTAAGAATATTCAGTGACGCGCTTTAGAATATCTTTCCTGAACATTTCCAAAAATACACGTTTTATTACCATTTGCAGCTTTATGAAGACCTGGAGCTCCATTTCTACTCTATATCCAATGTTTTGATCTCATATATGCAGTCACACATTGCCCAGCTCCCAACTATGCAAAGGCCTTGGCTCTGTTTCTTTCAACAGTTCTGCTCTCACCAGCCCGTTGCCCTCAGAGCGCATCACCAATTACATCAGAAGCCAACGGTAACATCACTGATTTTGGAGGAGTTACAGAAGTACACACCGGATCTGAGACAACAGTGGTATGTGGACAGCAAGTAGCACTTAGTTAACAAACCTGTTGATCATTTTGACCATATAACACAGCACATCTTCCTCAGTCATGTCACTTGTACAGGGCTAGCAGGATTTTATGCTAAAAATGGACTTCTGTTTCATTTTTGCCTAAGGACAGCACATACGACTTCAAATACCTAACAGAAGCTCAGACAACTCTAGCACCTTATTCCTCAGGCTTTTACAACATTACTTCTTACTTTGCAGAATACATTCTCTGCTTAAAACTTGGTTCTTTCTGTGTTTAAAATCTTTAACAACAACACATAACACAGGCCGGTAGATGATATTTTGCATTTAAAGTCTAGAGTTCAATGCATAGCTTCTGTACTCTGCTGAAAACTCTATATAAATGAGGGTGAGAGACAGACATTTTATAAGACTGGAGCATAACACGATACACACCTGCATTTCTCACTCTTCCCTGAGAGCTACCTCATACTCAGGTCTTCTTTCTGGAAATTGCATATCACTGCACGTCATGAACATCAGGTCAAAAATATTTGAGGTCCATGAGAAAGCATTTCTACCTGTTCCAAATTTGCTGTTACCCTCTCTTTGTCCATCACACGCTCAATCACACTTAAAATCAAAAAGAAGATTTTATGGAATTATTCGTTATCTTTATAGGTAATGAAACAATACCGCATATGTTTTTTTAGTTTTACATCCACTTCATTTTCTTTAAGATTAATATTTGATTTTTCATAAAAACTTCTTCATTAATTTATAGCATAGTAGGAGAAAATCTTAAGAACATTTGTCACAGTCACATTCCCAGCTCTTGATCTTTTGGTACTTAAAATTGTCTCCCCAACCTCAGCAGCAGCATGCCAAACAAAGAGGAAAATAAAATCAGAATAGAATGCAAATAAAGAACATCAGCTTAGGCTGCAACTGAGGTCGAAACATTCAGCAACTCTAAAACTGTAAGAATTACAGTAAGAAAAGATATGGGAAAAAAAATCCATGGTGCAAGGGAATCTTTAGCCATATATGAACGACCAGAGCAAAAGGCTGAGCTGTGCAGTCACCTTGCTGCTAGGGCAGGGGACACCAACGCTAGGTTTTTGCTGAATAGAAAACTACTAAAGCACAATCTTTGCAATGAGGACATGGCAGTAAGTACTTCTAATCTTGTGTCCTGTGGATAGCTTTTGACAATAGAGTCTCTAATATGCTTGGCTGTGCTATTTTTTTTTAAATTTAATATTATTTTTACCATGGCAGGCAGTAATTTTTTTTGTGTGTTAACATTGATAACGGGCAATACTGACACCAGTACTTTTAGCCGTAGGACAACGGAAGACTGTAGAGCCATCTACATTCTGCTTCAGCATAGTATTGAGATTAGTGCTAGACATCAGCAGCTTCATCAAAGCCAAATATTTAGCTTTCCTTTAAACTGCATTCCATAGCTTCTATAACCTGTTAATTTCTACAATGTGTGAAATATCTCTGAAAGTCACACATTAGCCAAAAATAGGTCTGGTCTCCCTTTAACCCACTGCTAAGTTTCCAAAATGATATTATAGTTCAATTATATATTCTTCCAGTAATATAACAGGAGATGAGGGTGGGTACTTAGTCATTACTCAAGTCTGCAGTTGCACTTCATTTATAACCTGTTTCTTCAGCACTGATGCAGGGAAAAGGTGTTGTTACTTTCCAAATCCAACACAAAAAGATGAAAAAATTCCAATTATTTCCCAATGCACAAAAATAGAGGCGGCTGTAGAGGTCTGAAGTTTCTATCAGCAGGCTTATAATAGAAGACAAAAAAAAAAAAAAAACAACAACAAAAAAAGCACTCATAAAACTAAATATAGCTTTATATGAGTAAAAATTACCTCATAAATATAACAAAAATCCCTGTGGAGAATGAGAGTTTTCCTAAAACAAAGGTCTAAATGGATGTGCTAGTCTCAAACCTGCAGGAAAAAAAAAAGCAGCCTCCATGTATATTCATTGAAGGGTTGATTTAACAAGTGAATCCCCTAGAGTTTTCATGGTGCCCAGAGACAGTAATTTGGGCCCAGCAAGACTACTGTTCTTACTGCAAAAATGAAAACCTGTTGAAGATGAACAAGTATGTACGTCTTCTTTCATTTCCCAAGGTCACAAACATGCCGATTGCAGCACAGCAGCAATTTTTTAAAAAATACTGCTGTGTAGCTGAGGGATGCGGTGAGCCAAGAGATAACCTTCCTGCATTCCACCAACCTTTTGTAGAGTTACCAACACCACCTCTTCACTATCACAGAGGCAGTCTTTTACCATGAAAATAAGAGAGAAAGGACATCGTCTTAAGAAAGAAAACTGAGGCTGTCTATTGTCTACATAAATGATCTAAGATCATCATATGCTTCAGGAGCAGTTCTCCATCCCAAAGCCACCACCTAGGATTATTCCAAAAAGCACATCACAGGCATTGTATAAAATAGCTGGTCTTTCAAAAGAATAACAAATTCAGAGTCCAGTTAAGATCAATAAAGATTGGGTAGCAACTTTATAAAATCAACTGTGCCAGCAACAGCACCCTAACTAAATTTCTACTCAGGTAATGGCGGCTCAACGACTGGCAGCTCCTGTGGGCCTCCTGCTCCTCTCACTTCCTACCTGCTCCGTTTCCTCTGTGAAATTTGTCAATGTAGTTGCACACTCTTAAGAGACTATTGCATTTCAGGGATGGTCAAAGTTAACTTTGTATAGCTCAGTCTTTCCATATGCTGAGGAGACTCAGTAAGTGAAAATAAGCACATCAATATGAGCTTTTTCTCTCAGAAGATACCATAAACTCTTGAAAGAGTGACTTTATTAACTTTAGACTGTCCGGGGGACAGCTTTTCTCTTTCTAAATTCAAAACTTTTCAATAAAAGAAGAAAAAGTCCCAATAGGATAACTTGCATCAAATTTTACTATATGTTTTTCTTAATATTACCTATCTTATTTTACAAATAGCCTTTCTTAGGCTCCAGGCAGAGGAGCTTATGAGCTCCTAGAACCTCCCAGTTCCAGTGGGCTTTACAGATTATTCATGCCTACACACCCCCTCCTATCTAACAATTAAACATTACCACAGAGTAAAGAAAGGTACATCATGTGAAAAAAATTAAGTGCAGCACCTAAAATCCAGGCTCACTGGTACTCTGTTGTTCTGCAGCTGCTTTCTTTCAGCTACTGGTTTTTTTGTATTATATTTGTTCTAGCTTAAACAAGAGGAAAAAGTCCTTTCCTACATCAAAGTTATTCTGAAGTAAATCCGTGGAAACCTGTGTGGACATCTGAAGTGAGACTTAGGCCTAAAGTCAGGATTTATAAACCTGGTAGTAAAATTTATAGCAGCACTTAAATATGACACAGTTTAATTAAAATGAGAGACGTTAGGGTGGTTAGGTTGGGTTTTTTCCCTTTTTATAGTTTCATGGCCAGACTGCTGCGGTAATTGAGGACTCATCTTATTATTATGATCTTCATCATAATTATTTTTCTTTGTTTAATGTACAAACAAAGTTTTGTTTCCATCTTCCATTTCATTTTACAGATTTTGATCTTACTATGAGCCTGGAGAACCTTGTTTAATTCTCCTACATGTTAGGACCAAAGAAGAGAGCTAATTAAAAAGAAAAATTGGGAAGTACAAAGAAGCTTTGGGGTGGGGGAGTGTGTAAAGGGAAAGTAGCACAACAACAATTGCCAATAAATGAACACCTAATCAGCAAGCAGAATTATTGAGCCATTATTCCAAGTAGTATTCTTTTACCCTAGTAGTTCTGCCTTTCCTTACTAAGTCTGGAAGTGAGTTTCTAACTGTATTTTCTTGAGTCCCTCACAATAAGTATAACTCTAAATTTTCTGCATGATGACTCTAGGACACATCGTGCATTACAGGAGTCCTCACAGTAAGAGATTGTCCAAAACCAGGAGCTATGTATGCCACAGAAGCCCCTTTTTCTCCCATTTTCAGTGAAAAAATTCACCCAGCTTTACAGTCTTACAAAACTAAATCCATATCATTTAAGGCACTGCTGGAAATTAAGTGATGCATTAGCAGCTCACATCTCCCATTCACTCCTGTATATCTATCTTGTCCATAAGAGGAAAAATTACGTATTTGGCAAGCAATATATTTGCTGGTTTTATTTCAAGATAAAATAATTAATTGGAAAAAAAGGATAAATTTGCAAATTTTCTCTGAAAATAAAATGGAATTATTTGTTTTGACTACACCAAGGCGTAAATGCATTACCCATGCACTTAAAAAACTACTACCCCTCTGTGGTAGACAGGAGTTCTTGGTCAGTAGTTAACTACTGTATAGGTACTAAGGTAACTTATGACCTTTTTTCTGTATCATTGCTTTTACATTTTTATCAGTTGTAGCAGCTGTCATTTTATAAGGCAGATTTGATATACCATGGAACCAAAGAGGCACTTGTCTAAACAACTTCTGGAAACCTTACTGTGATGTTTTCCTATTTATTAACTCACACTTATCTTAGGAAAAGCCACAGCACAATTTTAACAGTGTATAGCCCCTCTTTGTGAACTGAAAACCAATACAACATGAAAACCTTCTACTTATTACAGAAATTATGAGTTCAAAGTATGAATTATGCTACAGTTAAAATGTGTCAACCCAGCTATCCTTCCTTTGGCATCTTAATGGCAATAGCCAAAGTACTATCCCCAAATTTGGCCTTGCTGACTTTTTAAAACAAGTACTAGAAGACGTAAAGTACTACTCTGCTAGTATGGGAAGAGGGGATCAGAACCTGTCATACTAAGCAGCTTAATAAAGCAGAAGGGCCAGGAGGTCACTTTTAAATTCTCACCACTTTGAGTGGAACTCACATGCCTAGACACTGGTGTCTCATCCATTTGCAATGCTTTCAGGTATCTTCCTGCCCCAGCTGGTGTTCCAGGCATCCCATCGCTCCTGTATCGCATCTGCCAACTGCACAGAGGTTATATCAGCAGGTATAGGTGTCCGGTACAGTTAAATTCCTGAACCACTCCTCTTTTATCTGTCTTTCACTGCCTGCAAACTGTACGCTTGTAAAAACATTCCTGGAAGCAGTACTACTCCTGATACTGCATCATCCATCACTCTCCATTGGCACTGGGACACTCAATATTTTATTTTAGAAAAAGGTCAGATTTCCTCTTCTTGCACTTGTATAATGCAATATACCAAAAAGGCATGCAGCATTTATTTAAGCAGACGGAAGTGAGACCACCCTTGAGATCGAGTATATTTAATCCTCAAATTTATGTATGAAGTGGACGATACTGGGACAGATTGCATTGCGAGGTGTTTCAGAACAAGGCGTAATTTAAAGAATCAGGTTGCAGCTTCCATGCCCACAGTACAACTGCATCCCAACTCCACCAAAAGGAAATCCAGGCACCCAGACTAGCCAGCAGCTGTGGCACATTCTCTCAAGAAAAAAGGGGATGCGTGACTCCAGGGCATACTGCAGAGTTCACCTGCAAGTTACCTAGATGTCACTGCTTATAACATTCAAAATACAGTTCCTCTCTAAAATTAACCCTGACTCCCACGTTCCGAAGGAGTAAGAAGAAGGAATGATTAGAATTTAGGAAACAAACAGAATTATTCTGCCCAAGTATTGGGGTTTCAGAGGACTCTGGCAGAAATTACCAGGAAAGACACTTGCTTTGAATTACAAAAAGCAACAGGGAGACAGACTTGTTAAGGTTTCAAAATTGCTTTCATTCCATTTACGCCAAAGAAATCACACAGAGCTCAACACTTCTAATTTTCAATCACAGCTAGCCAACCTTGATCCCATGGTCTCTTATTAATTTTTCCTTCCTGCAGTCCCAAGCAGCTATAGCAGTTCCCCATTTTAATGTGCTTTCATCCTGCTTGATTTAGATTCCGATGGCCAAACTGAGAACTTCTGTTACAGGTATCACTTAAATTGGATGAAGGGCTTCAGACTGCTCCCGTTAAAAGAGATCATTTATTAGCGATACGCTTTTAGTTTGCATTTGAGACACTGCTGCTGTTTTGCATCTCAGAGGCAATTCAGCATTTTTAACATTGCCCAGAGCCAAAAGGTCACTAAATAAGAGCTACATTATAACGTGAATGATATCACACGGGTGCAAATCTTATTCCACAGACACATGCTGAAGCAGAGTACCCTGCAGCCGCCTTCTTTAGGTGAAGCCATTTATGACCAATTCCATACAAACACTGCCAAAGAAAGCGAAGGGAAGGAAGTACCAAATATTCTTTTTACACAATAAGGGTACGTTCAGTAATAGCTATTGCAGGAATTAACATTAATATAATTAATTAACCTGTAGCTATAGACAGTAACATGAAATCAGGAAAATCAGGATTAATACATTTGGAATCAAGTTATCTTTAATGGCCAGTGCAAAGACAATACGACTTGTCATACCTCAATGATCTATTTCATATATGACAGCTGCAAGCCTGGTTTACCTTACAGAGAGCACAAAATAATTTGCAATTAAAAAGTAGTATTATTATACTTTACAAAATGATAAACTGAGCAAGGCCAACGTTTTCAAGCAAGCCTTCAACTCAAGTAGGTGGATATTCATATTTACAGCTTTCTGCTCCTCAGGATTCTCCTCAGCTCCTCTGTCTATCCTGCGCTTGTGACCATTCTGAACTTCCCCAAGACATATATTTAACTGCCAGCATTTAGGTTCAGATAATTAAGATTTGACAGGTCATGTAAGCTAGGTTTCAGGACATTCAACTGTAGATTGCACCATAGGCTCTGTTAACAGCAGAAAAGGTAGCATTTTTATGGCCGGGTCATCTGACCTGTTTCTCAATATCTACCTTCAGAACGAGATCGGTCATGCACCATTCATTCATACTTTTTTTCCATTGATCACAAATGGAGTCTAGCAGTTTCCTCAGGTGGAGACGCACAATAAAGGTCTACATTTAAGCAAATGAATCCCAGACAAAGATGCAAAAAGCAAACTCCCACTGTCCAGTGGAGGGCTGGCTGGAGATCCTGAGCTGGTGGTGACCAAGCTGGTGTACGGACAGACAGCGGCAGAGAACCACACAGCAAAATCAGTCTGGGACCCAGGAGCCGCAGAGCCCTGCTCTCAGGACATTGAGTTCTGCTTTCCAGGTAGCTCTGCTTGCAAAGCCACCTTTGCAAGGAATGCTCCTTAATATCAGGAGATAGTATCTTACACCTATTTTTTAAATATAAACAATCCGATACTATTCAGCTTCACGTGAGGCCCGCTAATGCACTATTTACAATGACTGTGTGCTGCCAGAATGAATATGTGCCGAATACAAAGTTCAATTATATTTTTACATATCTAGAAAAAAAATTTTATTCATAATACAAAAAATATGTGGCAAGAAAGTGCAAATAAATACCATTGTGCTGCATAATCAGACTCTTTAAAAACTGGTGCAAAGCCTGTATTTAGGTATCTCTGGATAGTTAAGGGTAAACAACAGTTTCAATATTTAAAATGCCCAATGCCTGACAGCTTGTTAACTTCACAACTATAGATCATTATACCTCACTTCTAAAATAGAAGTCTTCAATGTTACGTATCACTTTATGAAAATACAGGTTAGTTTACAACACCTCACATTTAAAGTTTTCTGGAAGTGAATAAAAAAAAAATTTAAAAACTCCTACCAAAAAGCTCAACAACTAAAAAATTTCCTGCAATAAAAGTGTCCATAAGCAAATACTGGAAAACAGCAAATAACCCTCTAACAGTCCAGAATTAAATAAAGTCTTTCAATTAAAAAAAGATTACTTAACCTATTAAGAAAGAGATTGTTGTTATGCTTTGATGTGCTTTAAAAGGAAACATTTTGTAACTTGTGACTTCAACAGAAAAAGTTTTGCTGATCTTTCTCAGGAACTTATGAGCTTCATTTCTATCTGCTTTAGGTGCTAATGGGGGTAGGAACAACAGTTATTAAGGAGGACTTACATGAGGATATTTATTGAAGCAGCATGTGTTTTTAAAGAAGGATTTGAGTTTTGAAGTTATTAATAACTGGTGAACAAGAAGTCTGTTCTCTGTATTTGTTTCCTCTAGTTAGAGTGTGTCCATTTTAGGGGAATATGTTTTTGATGTAACGTTGTGTAAAATCTAGATGGTATTTACTGTAGGAACATCCCCAAACTGTAACAAATTCACTGCAAGCTAAAACCTCTTTGGAATTAACTCAATGGCTCTAGCAGTTATGTTGAGACTTTACTCAGAAAATTAATTTCAGAAACTGTTGAGCTAGAGATCCATGTCAGCAGTTTCCAGAACAAGTCTGATCACTGCACAAACAGTACTACATCTATAGCAACTGTCAGTCCTATAAATTTAGCCTTGGGCATTAGAACTCAAACATATATATCATGTATTTTCTTCCCAGAACAACACAAAAAAAGAGATTGCACGTGCCCATTGTCTCCAGAGGAAGGACAGAATCACACTCCTATTTTATACCCTCAAGGTCTGAAACCTCGCGTTGGTGTAGAATGCTTCACACTTTGGACATCCATTAGGAATCTCTGCTCTTATGTGTCAGGAATTAAATTTCAAGTAATGATAAATAAGATTGAGAACAATAGGATGACATGGAGAACAAGAAAGCACATTAAACTTCCTGCCCGTGGGCTCAAGGGGGCTGATTGACTTCTTCATTTTGCTGAGTTTCTTCTGCTCTCACAGAGAAGCTGGGGGTGATCACAATTATAGACTCACATGCTCTTCTGGAATTTTGAACCCTCAAGATATTAAATCCCATAATAAAGTGTAACATCTGCCTTGGAAAAGAAGAATCCTCACCTGGCAGGAGTAACTTTACTGCTTTATAAACCTCTTACACCTATAGTTACTAGAGCTATAAGAAACTAGCACACGAGCTACAACACAAATTACCCAACATGTCAGTGCTCAACAAAACACTTTGGGCTGGGAACATTATAAACAAATAGTTTATAATGTTATTAAACATAGTCCTATAGCAGCTTTGTCTCAGCTACTTTAGAATTAATCAGATATTAGTTGTTTGTCTCGCTTATTACTCAGTCCTGCCTTCTCAGGACACAGTGATTCAGTTTTGCCCACATTTCTACAAGCATCACAAGGGGAGGAATTGGAAGGATATCTTCTATAGAAAAATTAAGCTAATTTAAAACTTTTTTTTTTTTAGATCGAGAAATTTCACTGTATTGCAACCATTTCACACTGGCTGTTGTTTTTTTTTTCCTTACACGAACAATGTATGATAGTTTCCCTAAAAATTAATAAATCCATCACTCTTGTCCAAATTTCCACACTCTTCTCCACTGCTTTGAAATATGGATTATCAGCCTAGGCTGTAGTTCAAAATATGCAACTTATGGATCATATTTTTTTTAACAAGATCTATTCAAACCAAGTAAACCTTTTTTTAAAAAAGATAGCAAATACTGATATCTTTTTATGGTTTCTATCTTAATTTCAGGAAATTACCCTTAAAGATGTATGTATATAGAAGGTGAAGAGCTAGAAAATACAGCAGGTAATGACCAGAATTTTTCTTTATCATAATAGGAAATCCATCACAGAAAGTTAAGTATTAAGCACTTTCTGGATTTTCTTTTTCCCTGGGGAGTGCCTTGCTCTGGAATACACAAAGGATTTTGGTTTGTTTTTATTTAAAAAGAGCAACAAATTTTGCTGTTTGGATCACTGACGACATATTAGCAAATTTTATAATTTTCTTATTATTTATGTATCTGTTATTTGTCCCTGAGTATCTTCACTTGAAAAGAGGTTAAATGATTTGACCTTTTATCTTAACAGAGAAGAAAAAAAGATGGTTGCCCAGTCAGGAGTACAGAGATACAAACATCTCAGTGAAAAATCTCCAAGCTTCCAAAAAAGGGTTAGCTTAGTTTGAAGGGTGATCAGAGTTTTGACAAACTTCTGCTTTTACAAACTTGACCATAATAAGGCACATATCAAGAATGTCACATGAATGACACATTTTTGAGCCGGACACGATATCTGTGTGCAGAGAAAGCTCTCAGTCACTGAGTGACAGCAGTTATTGCAGCTGCTCATCCTTAAAGAAAATATATTTTCTGTTAATACCTGCAAGTGCTCTGCTAACAGGAATTTCCAAACTCTGGATTTTAATGGTTTCAACATGCTTTATTGATCTATTTTATTTCTTTATTGGAGTGTGGCTAGAAGCAAGATGATCTGTTTTATATAATGTCCTGACCTTCCCCTAAGCTTGGCAATATCTCAGGCACAACTGAAAGTATGGGAGTCATGTAAAAAATAGATTTTGAAAAGGCTTTTGAAAAATCATTCTCCAGCTAAAGGTCATTGAACACTAGTTAAATTATATAAGGGGACTGGGAATTAAGATTATGCACCTTTGGCTGTTTTCCTGCTTCACAGAATGTGAGAACGATTAATAATGCAAAGAGCTTACAGTATTTAATGATGCAGAGTGCTTAGAAGAAATACCCATGCTATTTCCAAGACACCACAACAAAGACAGAACCATCTGAAGGAGGTATGTTTTTCTGCCTGCACAGGATATCATCTTGTTCCTTCATTACTTTTGAAAGCTCTACCCCACTCACAACTCCTTTCCTGAAGAAGAGAAGACAAACACAATCCTGCTTAATTAACTTCTTGTATAAAGAACCCAAAGGTTTGGGTGTAATTGAGGACAGAATGTAAATTTCCAGTTAACTTCAAAAAAAGTACCCAAGAAAGAAGCAAAGATCCCTTCCTGGATTAATAGCCAGGTAAAAGACATGAAGAGAAAGGGCCAGTTTTTGCGACAGAAGGAGTCCACCAGCGGGGTCTGAGCTACATCCCATTCTGCATCCCCAGTGTCTGCATAAACCAATAACCTGAGAAGAAAGACAACAGTGAAGTGCCAAACCCTGCCCATGACACAAAATCATTCAGGTGAATAAAACCTAAGCTGGCTATAAAGAATGGCAAAAACTTGCATGTTAACATATTACAACCCTGTTGCTTGCTAAGTACTATATAGACAAGTGCCTCATGGTACACATGGAACAGTTATCCTCAATACATGCACATATGTTGTTGCTGTAAACTAGGTACATTTACCACTAGGTTATTTTTTTTACCACTAGGTAGATGTCCTAGTGGTACTACATTTACCACTAGGTACTTAGTACCTAGTACTACCACTACCTAGTACCACTAGGACATCCTGAAGTCACTGCAGAAAATGCTGGCTTAGCATCGCAAGATAGAGAAAACATTCGAAACCAGGAATTATTAGGAAGGAAACAGAACACAATGGAAAAGGCCGCTTAAGACCAGAGGTGAGGCAGAGGTGTGTGGGCAGCCACCCAGCGCGGGCGAGGCAGAGTCTGAGAGCAGGCTCTAGCAGACATGATTAAAAGTCAGAGAGGGGAACCCAGCTCAACAGCCATCACTGTGACGGCTCCACACACTGGCTGGGTCTCCAACTCACATACGTGCTTGTTAGAGAAAGAAGAACAGGGGTGCCCTAAAAAAAGCAAAGGCTGTTGACCAGGCTACCCCTGTGGTATTTGGATGGCTGGCTGCTGCCTGCAGCTGAGCGAGCTCCATCTTTAAGGTGCTGAACAGGGAAAAGATTTCCTGAAACATTAGAAAACTGTAGTGCAATGTAAGCAAGGGAAATGACCGAGCTTTGTGAAATTAAGTGCAGGTATTGACAAATCCGCTAAAGTGGAGAAGATGTCAGAAAAAACTGAAAAAGCAGGAGAAAAAGGCAGCTGTTGGAGTTTCAAACTGCAGTCCTCCCTCTCCCTGTGCTGAGGGCTGGAGGAAGTATCACACAGCTCGGGCTCACCGGGTAGGAACAGTTGGCTTTTGCAATAAGCCTATGGCCATCTGTCAAGCAAAGCCAAACCCTTTGATCCTATAAACCTCAGTCCCATTGAGAACAACGAGCAACAACTCTTCACCTGGGAAGGACATTTTAATCAAGGGCAACCTGTGACCGCGGGGCTCCGATAGACATGCAGCAGCAGCAGACGAAAATTGGGCAGCTGAGGCTGCTACCACTCCCTGCCTTCCTCCCCACCTGCTGAACAGATGTTGCTGCCCCCAAGGCAGGGATGTCTGATCCACTCATGAATCAACTCCTAACTCACCCCCACTTTTCAGCCCGGCATTTTAAGGTAACCTGACATCAAAGTTGGTTAACCACCGGCGGGGTGGAGCAGGCAGCTATGGGCAGTAACAGCTTTAGCTCTCTGATGCTAATTCACTGCTGCGTTCCTGGCAAAGCCACCAGCCCTGCCGAGCAGCCAGCCGTTCCTGAGGACCAGGATGGTGATGGTCCCTCCTGGAAGAACACCTGGGCAGAAGGGGGTGGTTTGAGGGGGTCTCTGCCCAAGGACAGACTTGTGCCTTACTAGCAAATCTGCTCCAGGCTTCAAAAAGGACAGCAATTTGGGGAAGAATTCACAGGGGCAGGGAGCTTTAACCTCTACACAGATGCTGAGCCCTTGCTTTAAGCAGGAACTCGAGCCTAAACATGTGTCTTTTTATGCTATAATTCAGTGTTTGGGTGAGTTTCCAAGATTAACGAGAAATAACAAATTTAATGGTTACCGATCTGTATCCACACATCAGTTGAGACGCAATAAGCATCTTCTGGAGATGCTTATTTTTGTATAATATTTCTACTATAACTTCACAGGTTATTTAAATTATTATTAGGCTATTTAAAATAACTACTTAGGTGGGGGCTTTTTTTTTTTGATTTGCATTTGTGTGTATGTACATGAGGTCTTCTTTAGACATGTGATAGCTTGGCCAAATTTTGCATGGTAGTATGCCTTGGAAGAAAATGAAAATCAAAGTCAGAGAAAAACATGACACTTTTGCTCTGCCTGCATTGACTACTGTCTCCTCCTTTAGCACAGACCTTTCATTCAGAGTCTTTCCTCTCTAAACCTTGCCCTTAGAGATATGTTTCTAATTAGCTTCATTCAGAAGCCAGCCTGGACAACTGAGACAGCGTACAGCCAGAAAAATAGTCAGTAATAAAATGTATTTAAATTGGCGGTCAGGGTGCTTTATCTAATTGACAAACTAAAAACACAAAGACAAAGGTTTGGGGATGTGGATCTAATAGCGTCCATATAAATCCCAAATAGAACTTTACATCAACATGAAAATATACCCAATAAACAATAATTTATAGAAAACAGCTCACGAGAAGCTGTGCTTCATCTCTGGAAAAGTTATCCAGGGTGGGTTTTGCAACTTTTTCCTCTGAACCCTTAGACACTGGTAGCTCTGGAGACACCACCCTGGGTTAGGCTGACCACTGCCTGGCAAAACATTTCAACACCTGAAACAAAAACGCCAGTATTTGCGGGAACAAATAACAGCTTCTTCACTTCTGTCCTGTGTGAAAACTGCTCGTGCTCTTAAGCAGGCAGGCTGGTACCATTTGCCCAGAATTTCTGATCCCAGACCAAGGAGATGGTAAGACCTGTGGGCTCTTCATCACTCACTGGCCAGAAGAAAACGACTGGTAATGGGTAGCTATAGAACCACTCAGGACCCACTTGTGCCTCAGTATGAATCCTGAGCTACAGAGTGTGCTGGTGCACAAACGTGCTTTCACATTGCAGATGAGCAGTACAGCATCTACAACCTCCCCATCCATTTCAACAGCTGTGTGCTTAGCAAGAAAAAGCCTGAGTTCCTCATAACTCCACTCACAAAATAACATCTTTTACACATAAATTTACAACAGTTACTTTACCTTTTGTTCTTCCACCAAAGCAACTGAAACATCAGCTTTGTAGCTATCCCAGCCGCTGTTTCTCTATTTAGCTCTGAAAGGAATATTCTGAAGACAATGTTTTGTTCTTTAGCTATGTCTATCTGAACCAGGGCCAAATTAATAACCCTAGAAAAGACAGCCATCTCCCATAAAGGAGGTAAACTTTTTAACGAGAAAAAAAACCAAACACAATATGGATTTGGAAGCATGTGGAACTTAGATACAGGCAGCAAAAACCTGAGCACATTGAACTTAAATTCCACTCCTTAAAGAGTTCCCTATCTGCTTGCCTGAGGACACAATACTAAGGACAATATTATTTATAACACACAATAAAAGCACAACTTTAGGTCCTTTAAAAAAGTTAGTGATATTGATCTTGGGTTCTTTATACAAGACAATATCTGTTACTTTCCTAAACATTTACTGGACTGAAGCTAAATTTATTCTTTCATATAAAATGAAAGTGTGTCTGCCACAATTTACTACTTTTATTTTTTTCATAATGCCATATTAAATCAGTCCAGAGACATCGACAACACAGCGGTAAATATTTAAGATTACATCTTCTTTTTTACAACATTATACTTTTCCTTCTCTATCAGATCTACTGCCAAATAACTCAATTCCTCCTTTCATTCTCACTCTTCAAACACTCTCAGCATCTCAGTTACACTAAGATCATCAGATTTCATTGGAAAGATAAACAGACATCGAAAGTCTGAGAGAGCACCTAGGGCATGATCTAAAGTTACCAGGAGTCAACAAGAAACACTGTCTATGATTAGACCAGCCCAGCATTAAGCTCCAAATATCATTGCCACTTCTAGTGATCATATGCCAGAGCCTTCAACAATATTCATTACAATAAAGTGTTTATTAGATAACGGCAACAGTTAATGAGTGAAAATATGTCCAGATTAAAAATGTAATATTCATAACCTTTCTTCTATCTACGGATTGCTAGAAGAGCAAAACAAGTGTTTCTTTCCATTTCTCTAAAAGAGAAAAAGACTCACAAAAATCTTCAAAAAAACCTCAGGAGAAGTGTTAGGAAAGTAACGTCATACAGCAGAGCTAGGATAATCTGACAATTATTATTCTGATCTGGAATTCCCAGCAGGTTGACAGCTGCCTTTCAAGAAACACTGGTGAAAATCAGACAATTGTACACTTCCTACGGAAAAAAAAGCAAAACTCATTCAACCGGTTATGTTTAGATAATGACGGCACAAGACAATCCATCCTTGTCTAGCTGCCATCCACAAATATTTCTCCAGAGAAAGCTTTTGGGTTTGCATTTCTCTGATCATGTGTTGGGTCAAGCAGGGGCTTGCGTTGGTCAGTTGGTTGGCTGGTTAGTTAGTTGGTTATGGACTCCTGCTGCTCTTTTGTTTCTCCTAGATCACGGACTTTCCTCGTTTAAAATTCTCTTGCAAACCATAGCACTAAGGCAGAGCTCAACATTTCATGGATTTGCCTTTAGCCATAATTATAGGCTCACCTTTGTGCTCTGCACTTTCAAGCGTGGTGGTTGCTATAAATTACCACAGGTAGAAAAAAAATCCTCACAAAACAACAACAGCATTCTTGAAGGGGCACCAAACATGCTACAAGTTTGTCCACTGACATTTTCCGTCTGGATAACTCAGGCCAGGAGGTCAAAACAATGGTTGACTAACAAGACAGCATGCAGGGAAAAGGTTACCATTAATAATGTAACAGAAGAGCACTGTGTGAACAAGTAATGTAGGAAAAACATACCAAGATGACCAGTAGGATACAGGGGTCGTGCAAGAAATGGCTAGATGCTAGTCAGAGAAGTGATTTAGCTAATGTTGTTAGCTAAACATCCTTCCAAGTGTTTAGAAACTTCTGCTCCCTACCCATTTCCTTCAGAGGTAGAAAATACAGATCTACTAATGTTCTTTCTTTATTATTAACATGTCAGTGCTTTGATGAGCTTGCTAGGTGACTTTAAAGCCCCCTGACTCACGCAGTCAGAATAGACAACTCAAGAAAACGGAAAAGAAAAAAAGGAAGGGGAGTATGTGAATGGTGCAGTTCAGACAGATCTGGAGTAGAGGATTCCCTACCCATGGCAATGACAGCACAAGCAGTGGAGAGCCAGTCAGATGATGCCACCCATCCCACACAGTCATCCCTAACAGTTTCTCCAGTCTACACACTAACTCAGTCCTTGGTCTAACAGATAGGTACTGATATTATGAAAAAAGATTCATGAAGGATTTCTGAAGGAAGCTAATGTCCACTAATCAAGTCAGTTCCAGAGGCAGCTGAGAAAGGACTCCATATCCCACCGTTTCCAGACCTATGAAGAACTGAACACTGTACAAAACACATACAATTTCACTGCAGCATTCTCATAAGCAATATTAGTATATAACAACTTTGCATCTGATTAGGACATAGCCCACGCATCCAAGTTCTCTTTCTAAGACCACTGGGGTACAAACCTTGGTAGTGGAAATCCAAAAGCAAGCAGTACAGACTGAAAAAAATAAAAGTACTCCTCTCCACGCATCATTGCACTTCAAGTCTAAGGTACCAGAGACTTGGAAGCTTACCATTTGAATGGTGTAGATTCCCAATTTCCAATAGAAATTCCATGAGCAGCGTTCTGACGAAGAAAATGCCTTCCAACAAGACATGTAATTTTAAGGTTCCAGGAATGTGTAACACCAGGTTTTAGAGAACTGCAAAATTATTCCATTTTCTTAAAGCTAAATATTTTTGACTCTTCTCTAACAGTACTGTAAACCAGGAATAACTCAAGTGAATTCCCATGAATTACAGCAGTCTAAGGCTTATGTAAGTGGGAAGAGAATCATGCTGTCTATGCTCTATAAACTACAAGCAGGGTAAAGAGTTTACATAATGGGTTTATAAACAAAAGCCCTTCATATCTATAATCCATGACCAGAAAATGAATCTGTCCTGCATAAAAAAAGGAAACATGGCCCACCTTACAATCCCTTGCATGAATAATAAACATGAGGTGCAAGCCAGTGATTGATAAGAAGGAATTACAAGATAAAACCCGAACGTTGTTTTCCTTTCTTACAATAGCTTTGGAAGTGGTCTTGCAGTTTATTTGTACGCAGACAATTTGGGACACAATAGTGTATGTGTGAAAATACATAATTGTGGCAAGATAGAGACAGTGTGTAGTTAAGTTGTGTGTTTATTAATCTTTATTGCTAAACAACCCCACTAATGGTAAAGTGGAAACCAGTTTCAGAGTGTCCTTGCGTTGTGTTTTGCCTTCTTAGGAGAATATACTTGCAAAGAGGCTTTCAATCACTGTCTTCAAATACAACACAACAAAAAATATTTCAGAACTGCTTTTGGTGAGGTAGGCAGAAAAAAGCAGCCTCGGCGTGGAACCCTTCCCCTGTGAGCTCTGTACGAATGAGTGAGATAACAAAAGTTTCAGTTGCCTAATGCCCTTTCTAATACTGATCCCAGTCTCGTGGTTTTAGCTGATCCTCATTGCAGGGTATTCAAATAAAGACCTAATGGGACTATGAGTAGGGCTTACTAAAAATAGCTGTTACCTTTTTCATCAAGAACTAGCATATATGCTGTGTTAGGTCAGAAGCCTGTCCTGGACATAACTGATGATGTCTGGAAGAACAAACCAAGATTCTTTACTGCCATGTGCCTAAAGCGTAAGTATAAAAGCTGAAGAGAGGAACGGAACACAGTTGTGTTTTTTTTTAAATGAACTAATTAAGAACAACTATACTTATTTTAAGGATAGTACCACTTCAAAAATGATAACAAATTAAGATGAATATGATAATATGCACAAATCAGTAAATTGTGTTGCTGCTTTATCTGCAACATCCCCCAGTCGATATGATGAGCAAGCATTCCTGCATTTTGTATTACTTCTTTCTTCTCTGAAATGGCAAACATTTTCCTCAGAAGCACAAGGACTACACTACAGAGACCAACGAGAAGACAGATTAACACTCATATTCTGATTCATTCCTAGAACAATTAAGCCACATCCTGAGACTTTTGAAACCTCTGACTGTCTATATGCCTCATTAGTTTTATACATAGCCCTAAAACCGCTGTATGTTAAAACCACAAAAATAGAAATTATCCAGATTAAGTGTTCTCAATTGGTGACGTTCCAGACTCCTTCCTTCTGACATCTGAGGAGAAAAGATAGAGAAAAGGATGGTGTCAGCCAAGGAGCTATACCAGACTAATCCACCACCCTTCAAGTAGAAGGAATAGTTTTGCACAACACTGAGCCTCTTTCTAATCATGTGAAGATTTAATCTCTATAACAGAGAAAAGAGAACGAAATTAGAACAAATGAGGTTACAAAGACAATGAGCTTTGCTAGCATTTGTGTGTATGAGCTCCAGTTACCCTGGGGTTAGAAATCCAAAGCAATGGGGAACCCAAGGTGTGGGCAAGTTAAACTGGTTTTCCTGTGACTTAAAGTCTCCCTGAAAATCACACAGAGAGATGGAGGCAACAGAGCATCCAAGTCACTGCAAACATGACAATCTGATTTTGAACTAGCACGCTCTTTTCATCCTTTATCTAATGAAGCAGTGAATTCAAGCTAGTGTTAAAGCACACTATTCATGTCTCGAGTGCTCTGTTACACTGTCAGATTTTATTCGCACTGTCTGAATAATAAAACTGACAGAAACTCAAAGTTTATCTGAGCATAAACAAGGCAAGTATATGGTGCCAATTTGTGCAGGAATTCTAATGGGGCCAGTTGTCCATTTCCTCTTTTCATACAAGCTCATAGTATTAAAAAAGTAAGAAAAAGAGATGCAAAGAGGACAAGCCTGTCGCTGAATACTGAAGTACCTACCTTTAGAGTGTCTAACCCAAACAAGGAGTGTGACAGGGTACAAAGGAGGCCTGCACTCCTTCACGAACACACATCTGTCCAAGACACTGTGATCGGCTGTTCTGGGCTGTTGGATAACTGGGGAAGGCTTTGGTTCACAGGGTGGGAACCCTCAGGGCTCTTCAGGGAGGAGGAGGGAAGGCCAAGAACAGCTTCAGCTGCCATCCTGACACACGTCTCTGAGGATTAAGCCTCCAACTGTACTAAAGTAAAATGCCACCAGCACCAGCCTAAAAATTCCAGCAGTGCCAGCAGCAGCTGACACTGCCCAGACAACCTGCACTGCCAGTGGTGCTGCTGCACATCTGCCAGCCTGGTCCTCCCTCTCCAACATGAGAGCTCATTTCCTCTCCTCTGTCCACCAACAACCATACTGAAACAAAACTCGCATAAGACGATGGACACGATGAGAAGGAGGCAACTGAGGTGACAAAGAGGGCGAGTTCAAATGAAGCAAGCATTTATTACAGAAGGAGTTATTATCTTCACTTTGTCAAAGGACACCAAAGAAAATCCAGCTCTTGTAAAACTTGAACTCCTCCTCAAGTTTTACAAACTGGTATAAGAGGTGTCAGGATCAGAAGAGACCGTGGTAATGCCTAACGCTGTTTTACACAATAGCCAACACTGAATCAACCAAAACTCCTGCAAACCTCACTTCTCACACAACAGCAAGAATTTTCTTTCAAAGGGAAGTGAAGTTACTTTGCATAAGTGATCAAAGAGGCACACCGAGTTATTGTTCATGACACCTCCTTTTGTTAAGGTGACCTCCAAATGAAACTTGGGCTTGCAACAGGGCGATTAGAACACCCAGCATACTGCTGAGCATCAAATTATTCAGAATCTAAATGCCCCTGTTTAATATTTGAAAGATTGTTCGTGTGTTATAAAGCAAGATAATCAGAGGATCAGAGTAATTGTTTTGCAAGCACAGGCACTTTTTGTTCCTGTAATCCACTAACCAGGAGGAGCATCCAACCTGCACAACAAACAGAACAGATTAAACTGTTAGCTGTCACACACAAGATAAAAGGGAGAAGTCATTTCTGTGCCTCCAGTTGCACAGGCTGAATTCTGTTCCAGAACACAGACAGTCTTGCCAGTTCCTGCTATTATAAATTCATTAGTCAGCCTTTACCCCTCCTGAAACAATCCCCTTCCTCAAAAGATATTTTTTAAAAGGCATTCTCATGATAGATCCCTTTGTCTTGTGTCTGGACACTGAGGAGGAATTAAGCTCATATTTTTCAGGCTCTTCCCTGCAGAACAGCTGAAACAAGAGATCTAAAACACATTCTCCTCTTTTTCTAATAAAAAATGAGGGTCTCCCCTCCAGAAGTCAGTGCTTTGAGAGAACTGCAAATGTCTCTGATGAAATGTTGGCACTCCTCAACAGCTCGTATACTTCTCTGACATGGTGCAGAGAAACCAACGGTGAAGCTAATTTTGACACAAGGGTGAATCTGCAGCCTGAAATATCAGTTTTATAAATACAAAAATACTGATTAATGTTTTCCATTTAGACTAGTTCAGGAAATTCGAAAGCTGAGAAAGTATTTCAGCAGAGTTGTCCGATTTAGTTTTTCTTTTTTTAAAAAAAAAAAAAAAGATAATTCTATAGCTTACATATTAACAGGCAAGGAACTTTTGATTATCCTTAACTGAAACTAAAAGTACAGAGCATCCCTGTTCATCTCCACTCACTAGGAAATTTCAGTCATCTGTAGCCCCAATTCAGGTCCCTGGGTTTGTGGCTACAGTTCATATTTGCAGGGTGCCCCCAAACTTCAAAACTTCTCTGAACCTTTACTTTTTGGCTGAGCAAACTCAAAATAACATAAACAAGCTGGCCCACGCAAACACATAGAAAATTAAGTTGTAGGATGAACTTGTAAGATTTAATTTGGGCCTAAGCCATTTTTTATGCATTAAAGAGTTTATATGTGTGCACAGAGGCAGCATTTCATCAACAAACAGTACAAGCCAAGGTAGTTGTGTTTGAAAACTTCAATTTCAAATTAAATTCTAGGGGAAACTATTTGTTTACCTATCTAATTAGATTATCTCATTTCCTCCAAAATCAGTGTTATAAGATCCCTGCTCCTCTACTCCATGCTCCTGTATTAATGATTGAAAGCGGTTCATGAAATACACATGGACAATACCCATTAAAAACATCGATTACTTCACAGAAGTGTGTCATTCCTCTGACAAGGGGATATACCTACATCTGGTATCCCTCACCCTCCTGGAATTCCATTAGAGTCAACAGGAAGAAAGAGGACACAGGTCAGAAGGAGCTGAAAACGGATCAGGGGAATTGCATATTAAAACCACACATTTCTCTCTTTTGACTACACAGGGTGTTTAGGGTGGTTGCCCCTGATTCAGGCATCGACCCCAGAGACTTGTGAAGTCAGGTGAGACAAACCCCAGCACAAGTCATTTCCCAAGAGCACCTGTATGCACTCCATAAGCAACCACCTCATCTGACAGAGAGGAAGAGATGAGCAGCTGAAGGAGAACCTTGCCAGAAGATGTTGCTGTATCAGAAAAGTCCCAGATTCCAATCATAATTGTATACACACAGAATATTTTAAAAAAAAAAAAAAATCAGAACAACCAGAGGAAACAGCCTTACTGAGAGCTCATAGCCCTGTTGGCTACCATTTGACTCAAAAGATCACTTCTGTTTTGTTTTTGTTTTCCACAAATGTCATATTATATTTATACTATATTCAAATGTGAGCGGGACAGGCTCCTTTACTAATCAAGTTTGTTTCACCTGTTCTCCAGCTAAGATGTCTTTTCTCCATAAATCTATGTTTATTATTTGTGTCCAGTTTTCCACACAAAGTCAGTCCAAACATGTCACTGAAATTCCATGTCCTTATTTTAAATGGAGGACATGTGTTCTATATATAATTTTTAATGAGATCTATGCTAAAATGTGTCTAATTTCACATAACTAGATGTCCAACCAGCAATCTAAAAGATATCTTTAATGGCCTCTCCAAAAATGCACTTCAAACTCAGAAGGTTATATAGTTCATAAATTGTGAGTAGGTACTAAAGCGTTATGCAAATGTCTTTGCAGGATGGGGACTTTAAACTATAAAGAAAAAGAGCAGTGATTCTATTCTCCTAGGGATTTGTTCAAAAAAACCCCAAAACCTCACATATAATTAGATAATATTCAAGCATATTCTAAGCTATTCAGAATCCAGGTTTCTGAGGGAATACAGAAAACTTCACATTTGTTTTAATCACCACTACAGATTCTAATTCCCAATAATTTCCCATGAAGAAATGGAGAGTAATTAAAGACAACCTTTAATACTGGGAGAGAAGAGAAAAAAAATTAACAAAAGGTAAGCATTCTGAACGGACACTAAAAGGGAAGAACAAACTTTTCTTCTATTTAATTTTAAAGTTTTCTGCTTTTTCCTTTAAGAAGTGAAAAAAAAGAAAAAATGCTTTGAAAAATTATTGTTTTAACTATAGGTAGTTACAATTAAAAGCCATCTAAAATCACAATGTAGTATTTAGCATCTCAGGTAGTGGCTGTTCAGCTAGATATTTATCACACATAAAATTAAACCTCCCAAAATTAACAATAGAATGTATTTTACTGTTTCTCCTAGAGTGAAAGATTACTTATTAGTTCCAGCCCAGTCTTCGTGGTGATCTTATTCTAAATTCCTGAAAGAAAACCATATATCCCTTTTTTCCTGGTGAATGCACTCTTCCCTGTCTTAGGGCATTCATCTGCTGTTGCTGCTACTGCACTTATCTACTGGAATGGTTTTCACAGAGGTGGTACATGTATTGCCACGCACAGGTCTGGCAGCAACTTGACATGTAGGGTAGGTATTTCCTATACCTTTCCTTCTTCATTGTGAAAGATCTGTAATAACGTCTATTCCCATACCATGATTTACGTGATCTACAAAGCCAAGAAGTTTAACTGTAGGTTTGGAATGACCCTAAATCACTCCTTAAAAGAAAAGCTCTGTTTTAAAAGGTTATTCATGGGACTGTCCAGCTTCTTATTTCAGTTTCATGAAATTCCCATTTCACTCTCATGCTTCAGAATGTACCGCCTCACTAGAACACATCCCTCCTGAAATGAGAAGATGTATGCATCTAACCTTAGCATGTTAAATCTTCCAAGCTATTTTATCTTCACCAGGACTTGACTCTATTTTCAGTCATTCAAAACACATTTTTCCTAATGAAGACCCAGCCCTCTGGGAAACAAGGCCCAAATTTGCCCATCGCAGCTGTCATTCACTCAGGTGCTCGGAACATACTGTCACCCGAGACAGGTCCAGGTCATGAAGGAGAAGTACAGAGAGCAGCTATGAGTGCCAATTAGTGTTCAGATTCAAGCTGACTCAGCTTCGGTGGTGAGACACAGTCCACATTTTTTGTGTACCAGCAATTTTCTCCTTTCTTGTGCCTATCCTCTAGCTATTACCGTGCTTCACAATTAAGATCTTTTTTCTTCCTCAACTCCAAATATAGCTACTGTTTCCTTAGGCTCCAGCCTTTTCTTACTTTTTGTATTACAGGCTAATGATCTGTCAACTAATATTAAATTATTTGCTCTCCTAATTGCCCATTTTCAAATAATAGATTGTGGAGTAAGGTGGCTACCTTAGCATTTTCCCTGTATATTTCAAACAAAGAAAGAATTGATACATTAGAAATGAAAGGCTCAAACCCCAAGAGAATCCTAGTCCTACTTATTACTCACAGAAATATTTTATCCACAATATAAGAATATTTCACAAAATTTCTGTAGCATTTATTTTTCATCGCCATCCAGTATCAGTTACTTTCATTCTGAAGCCTATGAGGTTTTCTCATTTTCAGATAAAGCATTCAAAGCATCCTGAAAATTTAATACCACCATAATGCTGTATTTTAAAACAAACAGGAAAAAAATCATGATTGAATCCACTGATATGTTTTCCACCTTGTAAGAATCCTTCCCGTATGCCAATAAGAAAACAAAACCTCCAAACCACAGGCAGCTGACCTGGTTACCAGTTTGAGATCAGTTCTGCTGTATGACACGGGCTACACAGGTAATACGCTCAAGAACTCAAACTTTCCAAAAGTTAAAAAGCCTCAGCTGATGAGGTTCTCCCTTTATAGCAGGGAAAACACAGAAAGCAGAGGTGCCAATGGGATGCACACATACAAGAAACAAGGTCCCCTACCTGTCTCCTCCCAATCCCGTAATTATTTTTCTTGGATAGATTTTTGCTCATATTTTCCTCAACTCTTCCTGGACTCTACAAGAAATCAATTACACCAGTGGAGCACTCTGGTTACCCTGAACCTCTGAACAGACTCAAGGTGGAAAAAAACATGGAAAAACACTGACTAAAGACCTGCTGGCAACTCAATAGACACATTGGAGGGAGCCAAATAAAGCTCCTCTCTTTCAGATTCACAAAACAAATTTGCTCCAACACTCCACTGAGAGCTTCGTCCTCATTTCATGAATGTGTTGCAGTCTGACAAAAAAGAACGTATGAGTTTTGTAGAAGGGAAAAATGAAACCTTGCATTGTCACAGGGCACTTGCAGAGATAATGAGAAAATGATGTAACATCAGTTATAGTAAAGTTATAGCATTAAAACCATTCACAACAATACTCCTTCCTTTTTGCTCAACCTTTCTCTCTGCCGTGTCAAAGTAAGCTATCTCAACAAAGAAGAAAAATCAAGATTGCATGACACTCAGTTAAACCCAGTAACATCAAATATTTATAATTTCCTCAAGGAGATAATCAAACTTCGTAAAATGTTTTCACAGATTATTAGTACAGAGTGATAGTTCTACCAAAATTATCTTCCTGGTAAAAAATAAAACCTACTTTAAAGGCTAACATGACGGATAGATTAATGCAGAACATTGCTTAGCTTTCAACCGCTTGTTTTAATTATTGTACTCTAATAAACTCAGTAAAGAATCAAAGGATCCTCAAAGATCTTAGCAATGTGTGACCTTAAACACAGACGGCCTAAGAAGTTTTCAGCTATGCCTAATATTTATTTCTCAAGTTAGGCAGAAAAAAATATGAAATAACAAGCTAGACTTTAAGTCAATGTAGGTAACCTAAAACCTTTAATAACTAAAAAAAAAATAATCCTAAAATAGCTTTCACATTAAAAAAATACATAACTTTAAGATAACTTTAAGTTTCTTTTTGAATGACAGTCAATTACTAACAAAAATACCTGCACCTGTTAACAATTAATAGTAACTGAATATAACTTCTCAAACACTTTATCACAAGACAGGTCATCCCTAACCTAATGACATAATCAGGAAATGATGGACAAACACTTGCATAAACCATCTGTTTCATCCTTGAATCCAAAAGCATGACAGATGACCATCACTACAGCCCACATTAGTGGCAAAAGATGCTTTCACAATACAGACTCAATGTTATAACAAGAAATGTAGCACCATCTCATTGGTCCGACATCTAATATCAGGTCGGGGTTTGTCATCTGCAAAGAAACAGAATGCTTCTGTTGATCTTTCATAAATGTTTTATTTCCATGATTTTTCTTCTTTGAGGGTTTTTTTTTTCCTTGGTTTTTTACATGCTTATAATCAAGAACATTAAGATCTGACTGTAGTTGCTAGCAGCACCGTCAACCTATTTGCATAACATTTGTGGGAGGGCAAGTCATGCAAATATCCATCACTATCTGCTTGGAATCCCAGTAAGACATAGGACTTTCCTAATCAAGGACAGTGACCTATGGTCACGCCTCATGACTTTGGTCTGAATCATGGACTTACAGCTCTTCCCCTGTACCTAGCATGAGTGAAACTCTTAGAGAAAAATAAGCGCATATTATTAGACAATGCCCTGCTCACACGTTTAGACTCACATTTTCTAAATTACTATCAATGAAACCAGATAGACCTTAAACATTAAGATTTAAAAGATTACCTGTTAAACCGAAAAAAGCACTTCCCATTTTTTTGGAAACTCCAAATTTGCTACAGTTACAGGGAAGTCACAAATCAGAAGTGCCAATGGAAAAATAGCTTCCCTGTGTATCTCCTCCAGCTCCCTTAGTTTGGGACTTTTTACATAGATTTATTCCTTCTGCACAAGCATTGTAGTCCATATTCTACACAGTTTTGGGGATCATCCTTTCAGAGCAGGTGTCCTTTTCAGAAGGAAGGAGCTTGAAAATAAATTTCTTCAAAGCAGAGACAGGTACTGCACAAAGGCAATGGCTAAAAATTATTTCAAAAATTAATTCCAGTTCAGTGTCAGTGAACGGGCTTAGAATTTCACTAGGAGTTAAGTGGCTCCAATTTGAATTTCGTGTTATCTGTAAAATGGGATGCCCATTCTGCATGTAATTTAAAAAAAAAAAACACTTAAAATTTTATTTTTTTCCCTAAAATTTCATTTTCTTTTCCTTCTCAACATGAGACTAGGGGTAAAAATTTCTCGATGGTTCGCTGTAGGTGAACTAATAGAGATATCTTCAGGAATTTCAAACAGCCCTGAGAAGTCTGACTACATGCACACCTCCCCATGCCAAAGGAGATCAGCCGGGCAGCGAGGCCACCGGCCACCAGGCAGGGTCAGGATCGGGCTGTGCAGATCAGCCACCTTCTTACAGAAAGCGCTGGGCAGAGGGTCAGGTAATCACAAAAAGCAGTAGGCCACCTCTCTCTGCCCCTGTATTTTTTCAACAATTTTTCAAGTCACTTCATCCTTTCCCTGCCAGCCAAAGCCAGATGTAATACTGGTTTTACTGCCGTGGAGAATAACAAGAGAGATGTCATTAGTCTTTAATTTAAGGTTTACGACACAGAAAATTTTAATGGGAGTTAAATTAACTATTGACATTTATCACAATAATTTGTTCTGTAGCCTCTGACCTGCAAGACAATAGCAGGATAATAAAGGCTTCGGGACATGACTGAGCTGGGAGAAGAAACCATCAGTTATCAGATGCAAGCAAGCAGCTTGTCAAATGTGAGACTTCTTGTTTTATGGACAAAGAATATCCAGTGATGACTGTTTTACCTTTGAGATATGTTCATACATAAGCAACCACATCAACTCTCATATCCACTCATTTCACAAGTATATGCAAAATGAGGTCCCAAAAAGCCTTTTTTGGAGAAAGCAAGCTAAATTGCTACTGACCATCATGGCATACAAAACAGCCAGGGTGACATCCTCACAAGAGAAATGCTTAAAAACTTTAAAGATGATTTATGGATGTAAGCTTAGCTTCAAAAATATTTACCATATGAAGCAATTAGGTTTTAAATAAATTTTAGGCAGAGTAATACAAAGGAGATCTCAGACAATAAGAGACAGAGTCTTTTTGACTTAATGGTATATTCCAAGTGAAAAACTGGAATATTGTGACTTTCCAAAACATGTTTAACACTAGCTATTAATAATGCATTGCAGGCAGGTATGTCTATATTCATCTGATATAATTTCACTGGATTTTGCATCTTGGGTAGGTAATTGTAAATGCATTTTTTTATATTAATAAAAGGATAATACCACAGCAAATCACTGCTAAAAACCTTCCATTCTGGAATTTTCTAATTAAAATGTTGGTATCATTTTAACATGCCAGAGCTTGTGCAGCCCAGGAGCAAAAATATGCTAATAAATACTCTTCTCTTACCATACAATCCCTGTGGCTTTGCATTCCTGCAGGAAGCCTCATCTATTAGCATGACTCTAGACAGGACTTTATACCCAGTTTCTTGCCTAAAACTGTTCTGTAAAAGTATGGTCATGAAGTTCCGAGCATAAACTCGTTTTAACATCACAGGGCAAGATAACAACAGTATGTCAAGACAAGTATTAGCTGACTTTTTCACAAGAATATTGTCCCAAAGAATGGAAGCAAGAGAGATAGATTTTAGCACCAAGTCCTGTGTTTAGGCACTGAGTGGTATTTAATTAAATATACTTTTTTCTTAATTATATAATCGTGTGGAGAGGCCAGAATAATGAAGCCAATCACACAGGCTTTAATTAGACCAAATTCTACTGAATTTAAGAGAAGTTTCACCTCTTTAAGAACTCAACGCTCAGATATTTCTTCCTGCACCCAGCAGTTGATCACTATTTTTCCATTGAAGCCTGATTAATTGCTCATATAATGTAAGTTTTTTTCTGGCTTGTGTAACTGAACTTCTTTTCATGTGTGTCTCGTCATTTTTATTACCTGAGCTATTGGCAACAGCATCATCCTGTCTCAGCAATTTCTATAGATTAAATAAATGTTGCATGAAAATGTGTTTCTCTTTATCTGTTTTAAATTTGTTGCCTTTTAATTTCAATATCCCTTTGTTCTCTTGTTACGAGAAAGAGTAAAAGCTAAGTATTTGATTAAGGTTCTCCATGCCAGTTCATATTTCATGCACCGCTAACATTTTTTGCTGTGTCCTCCTTCTTTATGTAGGTCAGGCAAGCCTTATAAATATGTTTGCTTGGTAGCCCCTCTGCCTCTGATAATTTCCATTACCCTCTGAATCTCTTCTATTTCTGCCATGTGCTTCTCCTGCAATGCAACTAGAACTGAACGTAGCATTCCAGGTTAGGAGGAAGATGTGATTCTGTTTAGATAACACCAAGGAAATACTTCCTGTGTTGTGTCACTGCCTAATAATATCCCACTATTTCACTTGCTCTAATTTAATACTAGAAACCTTGTCCCCACCTCTACTGAAGCGACTCTAGGTGCCTCATAAAACCTACATAGCACTTCGGTAAGTCAACATATTTTAGTGAATTCAGTGAAGAGATGAAAACTTAACAACACACTCCAGCATGGACTGTTTCTACAGCTCATGTTGTACCATGCCACCCACAGAGTGGCGTGGCTCTGGCTGTGGTCCCTAGGCATCACCAGACAAAGAACACCAATTAGTTCACCCTGGAGGCACTGCAAAACCAGACCCTGCCCAGACAAGCTCATATACACATGTGTTCACAATAAAGTCACACCTGTGTCCAAAGCCTGCTAGGGCAAGAGTCATATGTATTTCTGTTCCACAATTTTGAACTAGCTATTCCTATTCTCAGGATGTGGTGTTGGGTTTATTTGCATCACCTCCTAAGGTACTGGTTATTTCTATTATGTGAGTGCTCATTTCTCTTAATTATTCTCTTGCTTACCTTTTTCCCACCACCAAGGCAAAAATGTTACTTACAATTACAGCTTCTCTGCCATAAGTTATTTATCACTCTCAAGAGGCTGTGTGCTTTGGGATAGGGGAAAAAAGAGTTGTTTACTTAATGAAGGAGCAGCCTTTGATCATGTCAGTAGTTTTCAGCACAGATTAATAAAAAAAAAATTCCAATACTCTTACAATATTAGAAAATGCAGAAGTATTCATAGTTTTACTTAGGAGCGCTTACTTTTAGATTAAGACACTTTTCTCAAGGTGCTTGAATTTTTTGTTTCTTTTTGATTCATATCTTGTTTCCCAGTGCGGTAGATTAATGCAGAAATACATATAGTGTGCTGTGTTTATCTCCTTTACTGCCCCCTGCTAAACATATTATGATATAGTATTTACATTCAGCGCACCACTGCCATTAAACCTGCTCCAGAGTTCAAGGAATAACCTAAAGGGGTTGTTCAGCCTGGAGAAGAGGAGGCTCCGGAGAGACCTTATAGCCCCTTCCAGTACGTGAAGGGGGCTACAGATCATTTGCAAAAGCAATACCTTAGCTATAGAACAATCTGCCAAGAGAGATCACACTTGGCTCTATTGCATTTTGTTCTCCGAGACCAAAACCCACACATTGTTTTTGATGAAAAGTTCACTAGAAATAGAAGCTGAATATAGGAAGAAAAAAAGAGAAAAGGAAGTGCAAAGTTATTGACCTCATTCCTTTATTACCTCTCATGGTCCTTCCTCACATCTAGTTTTGCCAGGCATTTCAAATGCTCCAGTGAGAAATTCTTTTGAAATATCATGGATTGGATTAGATTTGTAATATGTGATGTGAAAGGTAGATACCTAAAGAGAAGAAAATCCAATTAGACACAGGTGCCCAGCAGCTGTCTGAGGAGTGAGGGGATATATAATTGGGGCAACAGACAGCAAGACAGCATCTAAAACTCTCCATCAGGATGAGATGAGGATGGCTTACTGTACCAGACCGACACTTCTCTTCTACACTTTCACTTTGGTCAGTTTTCAGCCACAGGAAATCAAGGCACTTGGATCAGGAATGAGCAGTGGCACTCCCTGGCCATGGTCCCATGGCAATGCACATGGTCAGGAAAGAAATTTCAGAGTGCACTGGGGATCCACCATTTATTTATTTTTTTCCTCCTCCCTTAGATTACCTACAGTTTTGTTTTAGCATAAAGGTGTTTGGAGCGTACAGTTAGGTAAGCATCTAAGGCATCTCCAGCAGCAAAAGGATGAACAATCCTATTCAAAGCAGCTCAGTGAGCAAGGACCAGAGTAAAAAGGAACCTAAGAAACAGCAGGGAGGAGTGCATAGGGCCACTTTATAGAAAAAGAATCACATTGAAAAGCAGCATTTTTGGCCTTCTCCAAAAATGCAGAAAGAATGAAGCTAAACCATTAATAAAAGAATTGGTGGAATGCTAGATATTTTTTTTTTGTTAGTTTTACTAAATTTTACTGGGTTTATGCACAACCCTTCCAATACCTGCAGTGGAAAAGTCCACAGATTATTTTTTAACAATTTTTTTTTTGAAACACAAGAGAAACTTTTTGAACTCATTGAACATTTTTCTTTTGGGAAAAAAAAAAAAGTGTGTTGACCAGACAGGAATAAAACAGAAGTCTTTTTGTGGTTCTCTACCTGCTGACTGTTGCTGGTTTTCTTTCATAAATATTCACAATCCACTAAAGTCCTCTTTGTAGATCTAAGAGAGGAATTCTGGGGTTTGTGTATGAAAAAACTAGATTTGGATACTACTGAGAACAGAAGCAGCCTATCAGAGCTGCTGCCCATGGCAGCTGTCATCTTCAGTTTTGTTTCTGGAAAAGAAAAAAAAAAAAGACATTTGCCTTTTGTAGAAATAAGCATACAGTTCCCATCCAGAAACAAACAGGTATCAAAGTGATGAAAGCTAACTTTCTGGGGCAAGTTCACACCATGTTGCATTCCAGACATCCAGGCAAGTGCCAAGTAACTTGGTGCACCAAATGACAGAGCAAGAGCTGCATAGAGGTTTCCTTAAAATCATGAGTACTATGAAATGGCATTGATGAGCTGAACCAATTAGCTCTGGTTCAGCACTAGGTATACACGAGGTAGTCACTTCCTAGAAAAGTGTTTGTGGGAGAAGCTGCACTAGTATGATTTACCAGGCAGTGTGATTGTTCCCACCAGTGCCACTGCGGGAGCTTCATTGCTGGTCTCAGTGGGAGCCAGTTTACACCAATACTTGCAGCTTTTAATCAGCCCACTCTACAGACACAAACATTTAGGACCAAATACTCTCAGCATAAGCAAATAAAAATATAAAAAGAAATAGAAGATGGAAAAGACAGCTCCAACTCAGCCACCCTGCAGGTAGCAACAAACAGGCAGGACATTTTTTTTGAACAAACAACTGCAATCATTTGGAAGACGAGATTTCATGTTGGCTTTCAGGAAGGTAATCCCCTCTATACAGCACACATTGGGAATACCCTCCAAATTGTTTTATTGACCATCAAGAAGAGAAAGTTCAGAGCCTGTTCCTGGGCTTGTTGCTGTATAAGAGATGCTGGGCAGGATGACTAGAAACTAGAAGACAAGATACACAGATGGATAAGAAAGCAAAAGCAATAGAGAAAGCCAGCTCAGTAACCCAGAAGAGACAGAGTCCACTAAATTATCTCTGATCCTTGAACGCCACAAAAGCATACAACATAAAGATAATAATATATTTATAACACAGCCTTATGGAGGAGGTAGCCTGATTTGCTAAATGACATGATGGAAACAGAGAGTGTCAGGTCCTGTACAGTTACAAACTCAAATCAGTCAGTCTATTTTATACCCCAAAGAGAATACAAAGAGTAATGGTACAGTAATCACTTCTGCACAACACCCCCATAACAAAATGAATAAATCTATGTTATTCATT
>JAOXJM010000033.1:12731060-12756715 GCA_026413425.1 Tringa solitaria
TAGATGATCTTTAAGGTCCCTTCCAACCCAAACCATTCTATGATTCTATGATAAGCTCACAGTATTTCATTAAAAAAAAACCCTGTCTTTTTATTTGAAGCATATGCATTAAAGCTGGTTTTAATAAATGTTCTTTCAGTTCTCTGCTCCTCCAAGGAAGGGGTTAATCACAGTCTATAGATAATCTAACATGCACTTACACTACACATTAACAAAAATTAAGTCCCAGATTATAAAGATGACCAAGGAACCTGAAATGGGACTTCAGAACTGGAACACCAAAACTGCAAAGTTACAATCACAAGTCATCTGGCAGCTTTCTGTGAGTGTGTAAAGTCCCACCACTGCTTTGAATTCACATTCTCTGCACAGTGCCCTAACATCCACACCTCTGCATACTGTCCCGGTCAATGCCAAAGTCCCTTGAAGCAGGAGAACCTCACATTGTGTTTGTACAACACCTAGAAGAATGCCTTCCTAATCTTTATTAGAGACTCTGCTGTGCAAATAAAAATGATATATATATATCCCACTTTATTTTTCTATATATCCCTATATATATCTTCCACTATATATTATTGTAGATCTAAAATTCATTCAAGTTAAGCTCCCCACATTTAAGCAAACACAATATAAAGTGCATCTTGTGCTTTATTCTTTCACTTGCAGAATAATGCAACATGAGAGTGTAATGTAATGGACTAGTGAACCGAATCTCTGAAATGTGCCAGAGGTAGATCACATCTGTTATTAATAGTAGCAATCTGGCTTTTATAACGCCTTTCATAAAGAAGAAACCTAAATGCTATTCAGTTTTAAACTGATAACAGCAACTATGTCAAATATGTTGGACTCGGTCTGTGCACAGCTGAAATGTGAGAACGCAGAGGCACTAGCAGTGCAAAACGACCTCATACAACAGAGCATACCTTACCCAACTGGGAGATTGTACACAGTACTGTCCAAGCAGTAAGAACAAATCATTCTTTTGCCTCCGAATAATTTTTCTGCAACAGCAGGGTTAGCTTTAATCAGGGAGGGTTTGCTTACAATGCACTTGAAAAGGCATGAACAGCTAATGCAGTGACCCAAACTAAATGCCAACTCCATCATCATGAGTTGATGTTTAGCCCCTCGATCAGCATCAAAGTTTTTGTAATAAGTAGGTTTGCTCTCCATACAAAATGAGGCTCTCCCTACAAAAGATTCAGGATGCACCCAAGTGGAAGAACGGTGAAGATACCTCATCCTGAATACATTTAGGTGAATAATCAATTCTAGAAAACGCGCATGCTACAGAATCCTGTCCTACGTCTGTGAGCAAGAACAAAATCTCAAAGCAGCTCAGCAGGGAAAGAAAAGCATTAGCTCTACAGCTAGGACTTCTGTCACAGGCACAGCCTGGTACTAGGGATATCCAGCGACCCTCAGGAGGTTATGTCAGCCTCCTGACAGGGATTATTTTTTTCCCCCACTCTTGCTTCCACTCATCACTATATTGAAATTATGCCTGGAACAGTTTCCCTAAGTCTCAGAAGGCTCCTTCTATTTTCCTAAACTTATCACGGTAGGACTTTGTGCCAAGGAGTAAGTTTTAGCCCGTCTCCATCATAGCAGATCTCCTACATCTTTAGTAATTACTTCAACTGTTAACCCCCACTGTTAGGGTGAGGCAGTGTTCCCACTGCTCCCTTGGCTGTGTACTAAAATAGCCAAGGCTATCACATTTGGTAGGTGCTGATGTGTTTGATCTGCCTAACAGATCAAACTGAACAGATGAAATATCTCCAAGGAGACAAGTTTTAGACACGAGCTGCCAAAAAGCAATAGGAATAAAGTGCTCTTAGGTATGTGCACAAACAGATTGTAGCCAGCTGGGAAATCGTAGCGTGGTCATAAACCCTGTGACCTATAGGGATCTAGCCTAGACAGGCATAGGTTGGAGCTACACACAGGTTTTTCAGGCTCACGGTTCTGGAAGTATCTGATCTGTAATTAGGACCACTTTGACCAATGCCCTCTCCATCCCCCATCTTTATGATTACCTGCCCATGCTACTGAAAGTGTTCTTATCTACTTTTTCATACCGTTTCTGATTCCTGACTTAGCCCTTTAGCATTCAGAGTGGGGAGCTTATCTAAACCAGAAGAAAAGTAATGCAAAGTTCAAAAGCAGGCATGTACACTACAGGATTAGCTGGAGGAACTCAAGACAACATGAGTTATCATTCTGAAAATTTCCCTAATTCCACCGATGGCCAGAGCATCTTCAGCTATCACATCAGCATAATCCTAGCCTTGCAAAGACTCAGCTCAACCACTTGAAAAATACCACAGGTTTTCCACGTGCATTTATGACTTACGTTCAGTCATCAGGGATACAACACTAATCCCCAGAAAATAATAAACTGGGCTGTCCTGACAAATTTTTATTTAGGTAGCCAGCAGCACTATGCCATAAGATCTTAACGGGATTTGAAAGTGTCCTCTCAGCAGGCTGCCATAAACATTTTCCTTCACTTTGAGAAAGCTGACTAGCAGAGTTTATACTGGATAAGTCACACCAGCCCATTCAAGGACACTTCTGTGGACTGGATGCCAGAGAGGAATATAGGCTCTGGAACGGGAGCTTTGGCAATTAGAATACTATTTAAAAAAAAAAAAAACCCACACAAAAAAATTGCACAAAAAAACAACCCACAACTTACCACTTTGCCTTCTTCTTTCAAGTGTTGATTTAGTACTTTCAATGATTCTTTTGATCAGTGATCCAAAACATACACTAAAAAGCAAGCGGTAGCTAGGAAGTGTAGTAAAGGGACAGAGGCCTTGGAAGTATTAGACAAATATCTTTCCACACAAAACACATTTTTCCATAGAAATGAAGGGATATGTTCTGAAGAGAAATGCTACAGTCAGCACTACATATCAGTCTATTTGCTAAGTCTCAAAGAACAGCATCAGCACTCCAGCCCAAACAAGTGAAATGAAAACACCATCATCCAGTTCTACAGAAAAAGATCAAATTGAGGGGGGCAGGAGGAGAAGGGAAGAACATCTTTTGCAAATAAAAGAAAAGATTAATAACCATCTTTGGCTTTTCAAGCTCTGTAGCTTCTAAGAACAAGCACTAGAAAGAAAAATATTTTGCTGCTTAATTGCTGGGTAACCTAAAAAAAAAGTCACTGGTATTGTTTTTTCCTAATTAACAACAAGAAAAAGAGAGGTGGTTGTAAGGCAACATTAATATCTTGATGTATATGACAAAACAAAAGAAATTAGGATACTGGAAAATTATTACAATGAACATAGGAGAGACTGTCATGCACTGAAGCTTCTTTGCAAAAGTTTTGACCACAACAAACATTTTCTCCTGCAATCTTTCAGTAGCCTAATTTTCACAGCTTGACACTGAGCAAGCTCCAGTCTCCGAGAATGTTCAATGCAGAAGTGGGATTTTCCTTGGAGAAAGGTTGGGCTATGTCCCTCAGCACCATCCTCTGGAGTCTGCCTTTGCACAACAAAACAGTCACGTCCCTGAACCACTTTGGTTTGACTTCTACGCTGGGAACTACGTGACTTGGGGGTAATGGGAAACAATCAGGCCAAGCACAGTCAGGTTGGCGGGGGTGCCAATGTGCCAGAATGGCCAATATTGTCTTAAGCATATGAATTCGGGAATACTAAGAGTACAGATGAACAATGTTGCCATATTCCCAGAGAACAATTGCTGAGTTGATATGCGTGTTGGTAACATCAATCTGCAGAGCCAGTTTACAGAGTAAAGAGGATAATAATTTTTATCTTTTCATAATAAAAGCAAACCTGAACTTACTTTCTTTATCAATATTCAAAGTTTCATATTTTATACCACTTTACATTAACTTAACTTTATTAACTCCACTAAGAGTGGAGCAACAGTTTGTTTAGAAAAAGAATCTGATTTATAAGATAGAAAAAAAAATGGTTTTGTTCAAAAAATGAAGTTTTAAAAGTGACACTGGAACAGTACATAAAATACAATAAGAAGTCCCAGTTTTGATACCCATTATCCTTGCATTGTATTTTCCATGAAGGCAGCATTGACCAGTAAAGGGAGTAAGTGAAAGGACGCCTATCAAAAGTCCTAACTTCTGCCCTTCCCAGGCCTCTGACCTTATGCGATGCCACGAGCAAGAGCATTTAACCTTTTAACGTCCTGAGAAGGAATTTACTATCACTAATGGGTTCCTAAATATCTCCTCATACATTTAATTCAGCGCACAGTCATTGCTGACAGCCCAGTTTGTGGCTTGTTTTCATTTTTAGGATGAAAAAACATCATGAAGAAATGGAACATATTAGAGGTGATAGCAGCAACAATCACTTAAAAATGTTTTTACTTTAAGTTCCACGTTGCATCACTTGTATCCTTCAGTTTAGTATTCCACTTAAACACCCATTAAGGCTTTTCTACATTCTAATTCATTTATTTTGAGGAGGATAAAAAGTATGGAAACTTCTAGAAAGCTCATAATCTTGAGCAGCTCTACAAATGTACCTTTTTAAGTAACTTTCCCCCTTGAAGTTTGCCCTTTGAAGTCAGAAAGACCATATAGTCTATTAGAATATAAAGCGGGGAATAAACTGAATAGAGTAACTGCCAGCTAGAGTATTCCAGGAATTAAATAAGATGAAAAATGTTTCTTTCTGAATGCCTTTCAAGTAAATTCCATGCAGCAGAAGGAAATCAAAAGAGAATGCATTTGTTGAAAATTCTTCTAGCTGTCATCTAACAAGTTTGTAAATCATTATAAATTTGCCAGTTAAAAGGAATTTGACCTTGGCAGAGTTCCAGGTACTATTAAACAGACAATCCATAACACTTGGGGGAAAAAAAAGAAAAAACAACAAAACAACAAACAAGAAACCCCCAACCAACCCAGCATAAATCATGCCAAGGTTTGCATTGTTTAAAAGAAGATTTAACCGGGGATTGTATGCACAGGTATAATCTGATCTTGTTTTCCTACTGTAATATAGTATTTGTATAAAATACAACCTAAATAACAGTCACTGTTACATTACCTACTAAATCTCTTCCCTTCCCCTGCATTTTAACCTCTACATAACAGCCAGTATCCTCTAAGCCTTCCACTAAAAGATATACATTTCAGTAAACAACACATATAGAAAAATTTTGGAGTAGCCAATTTGGTTGTTCTCAATGGAATTGGTAATAATCCATATTCTGCTCTCCCAGGTCACCCCCCAACACATATCTGCTAAGCAGATACCACACGATGAAAGTCCATCCTTTCCTTTGTAAAGCCTGTGGTGCTCATACTACTCCCAAGGTAACCTACAGAAAGCAGCCACATCACGTAATATGGCTGACGGCACCCACCACACAAAATCCTAATGGAGAAGACACCCACATACATCTCTGGATGGCAGAAGTTTCTAAGCACGTTCCCAGTATGCTGCAAAAATGCTACCTATAGAAGACTGATACACTGCCAAATGGTGTCAAATAGCTGTTTCAGATGCTTGTGTCAACCTGAGAGGAAGCTGCCGTATCAAGCCATGCTAGAGGAGCATCCAAACCCTCAGAAACAGGGGTTGGTTAGCTTCATAGCATCCCTGTTCTTGGCATCCTTCTTTTTTTGAGAGGGTGGAGAAGCAGCTTAAAGATGTGCAGCTCCAAAAAAAAAAAAAATAAAAGCACCAAATGATCAAATAGGAATTTTCAAAAACTTCTGTCATCAAAAGAGTTAATCTACCCTTTGAAGAAGTTAATCTACCCTTACACACAAGAACCACAGGATATGTTTATGGCAAGATCTTTCTCCTTCAGCCTTCCTTCTCTTTCTAAAACATACCCATGCCTGTGAATCACCATGCGCTCTGTGAAGTCCTTGTGATTCCACACCATTACTGTACAACCATGTGAACTACCAAGTGTGTTTGTACATATTTCAGGCAGAACCCTGAGTTATTACAACACACTAAAGAGAACTTCGACCTGTGAAGCAGAAACAATTTGGCAGGATGCAGAAGAGGAAGGGCAGAGAACATTTCCTCCAACCACCCCCCACTGCACATTAAGACTGCACCTGCCCCTGTAATGTATATGAAAAGATGACATCTCCTTCCAAACTGATTTTCCCTTATGATTTTACTATATCTTGTCTGAAAACAAGTTTCTTTACTATATTCTGGAATATACAGCTATTGTCTTTAAGATGACAAAAATATTTCACATATTTGCGCAGGGGGGTGGTGCTGGTGATGGTGTGAATCTTAGGAAAACATAGCTAAAGTTTAAGGGAAGACACTTAAAAAGTAAGTGACTGCATACCACTAACCATGGCTGTTAGCTTTAATAATAGTTTCCCTATTCAGCTACATGGGGGTGGGTGTGTGTGTCTGTGTGTTCATAATTCTTCATTTTAAAAGTGTAAATAATCTAGAAAAATTTTGTGTTTTTTTTTAGGGCAGGGCTTTTTCCATCATTAACTCCAAATGTCAGCAGGGCAAGTTTCCAGTGTTGTTCCCCTTCAAAATACTGTGATTACAACAGATCGCAAACATTTCTGAATTTTTAAGGTGAGCGAATGATTCAAACCATCTCAGATTTTGGCTTTCTGCTGTTGAATAACAGTTTGGTGAGCATACAGCACTTTCTTATGTGCTCCCAGCCATAAAACAATGAAAATAAGTGACTGTTATTTGCTATGGACAAGCTGTGTTTCTTGAAAGCAATACAAAGCTCAGAGAGCTGAAAGTGCATTACAGGAGTCAGTGGAGCTCTCAGGCAATGGATCTCAAGGTCGTTTGGCCCTGTGCCTCAAAAGGCGACCCAAGAAAAGCTGAGAAGATTGCCTTAGAAGTATATAATTAAGTGATAACATCATTGCCCCTGTGTTCTGCAAAGCGGTAGTCCAATTCACTTGTGATAAACTACTTCTTCTCCAGCCTCATAACTCAGCCACTGAACATTCAATTATTCTATCATGAAACAAATGGGCAATGATATTATTGTTGTTATAATTCCTATACAAAAAAAAAAAAAAAAAGCTAAACTTCCTAAGTGAAAACAACTTATTACCCCTCAATTCACGTTAAAATGGTAGCAGGTAAGCAGGTGAATAAGTCATTTCAGTCAAGTACCTCAGAAACTGATGGCAGTAGTAGTGATACATACCTCAATACAGTCTTGTGTAAATTACAGAAGATAACAAAAATTATCACTTTTCAAAGCTTTCTTGACCTTTCTTCCAAGAGTAATTGGGCCACTCTGAAGACGATACTCCCACACCAGCTTTTCTGCATCCCTAGGAGCATCTCATTTAACTGGGCCTGAGCAAAACTGCAGAGCTAGTGCTTGAGACTGTGGCTATATTACCTCAACTTTGCCCTTCTATATAAAATACAACATATCCTGACACAACTTACAGCAGGGTCACAACAATAAGATTTTAATTGGAACAGAGGGAAAAGGCAAATCTTCTTAAAGACAGCACCATCTGATCTTTGTCCCCATATTGTCTTCCTAAGGTCCTTCTTTTGTAAGGAGGACATGCACACTTCCCATGCATATACAGAATGTCATTTCTTTACTATTTCTAGATATTTATCTGGTAGCCTGTTGGTACTGCAACTCTCAATACATGAAATATAAAATGATGCATAAACTAGTAACACCGATGGTACCAAACCTCAGCAGTCTCATCTCAGTGTCCCCAGCTGTGTGGCATGCATAAATTCTATGTGCCCTGAGAGATTACATTTGGGTAGTCTTCTACAAAAGCTAAGCAAACTTTCAGCCCAGGGCTGAGTTTCACTCTTACTCTCCAAATAACCCAAATAGAGGCTGAGATGTGAAGCAGAGCACAGAGAAATTTCCAGTTCCACCCCAAACACCACACTGGATATTACTGCTAAAGCTTTTATGGTCTCATTGTGCTATTTGCTAGTACCATAGCTTGCTTTCTCTATCAGTATCATAAAAAAGCACCCCCAGAGTCTCAAAAGAGAACTAGAGAAATCTTGAGTTCAACGTGTAAGCCAACCTAAGTTATCACAGACCCAAAATGACATGCAGATATCGAATTTTCTCTCATAACTCCAAAATTGCTCTGATCAATAGCAATGTGAGGCTGGAGTATGAAATTCCTCTTAAATGAGCCAACACAGCTTGCAGCCTATAAAATCCCATGAGAATCTTAATGGCGAAGCCTGATGTGGTCCTTATTCCCTATGTAAAGCAAGGAGAACGATTTCCACCGTAGATTTCCCCAAGAATTGTGTGAGGACAATATTCAACACCATAAAAAACGTACAGCATTCACTGAACTGTCAGGATACCATTTGCCTTCCCCAGCAGTAACGTGGGCTCTGAAGAAGCCCTGACCCCCCCACACCTCCATTCCTGCTGCTCACTGCCATGCCAAGGCCCTCCCATCAGTTGTGCCACCCCTGGCCACTCTTTGGCAGACCACACAGTCACCTGAATCCCTAATCTCAGCCTTTTTGGTAGCATTATCTTGGGTTTTGGACCGTTTACTGGTCTGAATCTCCACAGTTGGTCTCACGGACTATTGTGGTTTTGCACAAGTGATAAGGGGCCCCAGACAGGATAAGTAAAAAATGCAGCAGAGAAAAAGGTATATAAATCCCCACCACAGTCATCTCTCTTTCAAGAGGTTGGGCATTACATAATAGCTTTTCAGCACAACCCTGATCTCATCAGAACTGAGACAATGCCAGTGAAAACTAAGTAAATATTTAGCACAATTCTTGTCAAGTTCTAAACGTTTAAAACAAAGTTCCAAATTTGGAGTCTTAATCGTTGGCAATATTCCTCAGAGTAGAATTTGATATATTTGCAAAAGTGCCTAAGAGACTAAGGACCTCAATCTGACACTTAAAAGTAGCTACTGGCCCTTTAGAGTGGTGTTCATTCTAAAATTTAAGTGGAGATTTGGGTGAGAAAATCCTACCCAAGTGAGACAATGTAACTTTCAAAGATATTTTCTCCTTTTAGTTTAGGCATTTTGTGTTTGTTGTCAAGTTTGAATGCAAAGCAGTAACATGGAGGGGGAAATAAAACACCTCAAGTCTCTCTATGCAACATCACACTGATTCTGTAGAACAATATAAACACCACACTAACCTCACATTCTTGTTGCAGGCAGAGATCTAAAAATAGCTAATGCCTCCATGCATTTTACAAACCAGGAAATATTTATGTGAAATATGGGCTGTGAAAGAAAATGAAATAAGAGCGTATTAAAATAAGAGTGTTTGGACAAATTTTTATCGTGTTGATAGCTGGAAACAGAACAAGAATGTACTTCATGAATATATGTGGAAAAGCATAACGAGCTTCTAAGGTCAGCCCTTCATTGGATATTTAAAAAATGCCTTATTGTCATGATTGATAAAGGTCACAGCATACCCATTTCTAACATTTCAGCCCTCACTTAGTCTGTGAAGCTTTGCTGCCACAACACAGGTTTTATCACTAGAGATTTACGTGTGGACACTCACAAATTTCAGCCAGCAAAACTACTTTTTTTTTTTTTTAAAATCAGCAATATCATCTCCTCAAAAGCCACAAGCCCTCATCTAAGAGGTAACTATCACCAAACCCCCACTGCAGTCACAACTGCTTGTCTGTATTGTGCAGTGGATGAACTCTGCAGCCCTGCTTGGCCTGTCACTGGAACAACTGGAGTCACTGGATATGACTGGGCTGTGCCACAACTCCTTGACCATCCACTAGCGCACATTTCATTCCCAAGGAACCCACACAATAGGGAGGGGAACGCAGTCCAGGTAGGACCCACATGTCTAGGTAGGCCCCAGGTTTCCAGGTCCATGTAGGACCCATATGTCCAAGTCCAACCCAGGTCTCCAGGTCCAGGCAAGACCCATAGATCAAGGTAGGATCTAGGTCTCCCAGTTCATGTAGGACCCACACGTCCAGGTAGGCACCAGGTCTCCAGGTTCCAAGTGTTTGGAAACAATACTGGGGCTCCACACTTCAGCTATAGGCTCTATTTTTTGTATTGAAGGCCAGCTACACCCCAGGTTTAACCCCACAACACCCACACAGTCACAGTGTCATGATTTCAAACTCCACTGCCCAGGACTTCTGCACTAGGGGCGAGGTGGAAGAGAGACGGTGCAAGTCTCCTTCTGGATTTTAGCAGGAAAACCCAGCAAAAAATGGATTGATAAAAGAGCTGGTTTGGTAAAATCGGAAAAAAAAAAATAAAAGAAAAAAAAGAAGAACAGACATAGCAAGTAAACCTTGTGACTTTTCAGATGCTGGGAGCCCTACATTTGTGTGGCACAAAGGCAGACCCTGGATGGATTTTCCCACAGCACAGATGCTAACCGTGGAAAGAGGTTCTTCTTTTTTGGTCATTTGAGCTACTGTATAATTTTCTTACAAGAAAACAACCCTCTTCATCATTTCTGCTGTCAAACAGGAAGGATGTTGGTTTGAGAACTCATTTCTGCACGGTCAGCTAAAGGCAAGGCCAGGCAGGTGGCTCTGAGTGGGAGCTGCCTGCAGGCTCCTCTGCTGCCACAAGCAGGCTGAGGTGATCCAGCAGCCAAGGGGTCCAAGCAGCATCGCACAGCCTGAAGGCCAGGCTGGACAGGCAGAGTAACACAGCACAGCACGGGCCTGCACCTACCCAGGGTACCTACTTTTACGTGGGTCACTGACTCCTGGGCATACAACAGTACCCTGGTGAAGATCACTACTCCAGGTCAGCCTGACCAGCAGCCTGGTGCTGCTGCCCTGCCTGCCTACCACAGCTGCAGCTCCCACAGAGGACCAAAAAATCAGGGTAGTTTTAAAACAAATAGGTAATAGTATGATAGTATCACTCAAGTTGGAAAAAAACGATAAGATCATCGAGTACAACCGTAAACCTAACGCTGCTAAGTCCATCAATTTTCCATCCAAAGAAAAAATACCACCTACGTTTTATCCTCCTGCCTGGAGGAGAGAAAGAAGAGAGATCCAAGGGGGCATCAGCATGAGAAGGGGATTAGAGGCAGATGAGGACAGCTCAAGCCCAGCTGTGTGAAAGAAAGGGCTGGGAACACTTCTGAAGACATCTCAGTGAAGGCTGCAAGCCATAGAGTTCCGCAGGGACAATCAACAGCTTCAAAGACAAGGTCTCTGAAGCCAGCCTACCACAAGAGAAGGTCACACAGCAAAACATTAGGAGCCAGCCCAGTAATTTTCCCTTTCATACTCAGGGGGAAACCACCCACACTCTGCTCCGTACTGCTGATGCTTCACGTGAACTGGACAACATGCACTTTCAAGTACACAGCAAGGGAGTGCATGGAGATGCCAAGGGTGATGTCAACCCATCTGAGAGCGCCTGGAGCTCTTAGAAACACAACAGGACTGCAACCGCACAAGTCACAAGGAGCAGTCAGGGAAAAGACTAATTTGGAGATGCCCATTTTTCTTCACTTCGGTGCCCCTTCTTGCTGGAAAATGGCGATTTTCCCCGATTTCTGATGTTTTTCATTTCACAAACTTGAGATCACTAGTATTAGATAAATCCAGAGTCACTAGGCATTATCTGAATTCTAAGCTATTAGAAAGGAATTTCAATGCAAAACATTTTACCAGAAAAAGAAGCAGGGAGGAGAAGGAAGGAAAAAAAAAAAAAAAAAAGAGTTACTTACTATACTAAAAAAAAAAAGAGAGAGAAGAAACAAATATGGGTTTGAGTGCCTACTGATGAAGCATACAAGGAGCTGCGAGATATATCCAAAAATTCTGGGCTGCAAAAACACTGAGGAGTGGAAAAGGCAAAAACATGGCCTGTTTTCCCTTAGTGTTCCTAATTCTGTCATGTTATTTCAGTATTGGACAACACACTCTGAGTGTCCTGTGATGTACTGCACCCAAGCATGGAAAGGAGGGCCTTGCTTTTTCTAAGCCAGAGAATACATCAGCTTCAACTGCCACAGCAATCAGCTGCAAGGTGATATGTAATCAACATTAGCATCCTGATGTCACTACGTCCCAAGAGCACGTGTATGCTGTCTGTTACTTGGTAACAAAAGTCAGAGCAGTGTCATTTTGCAGTGCAGACCTATGTCTGCTGAACCATCCTAGCGATTTCTGCAGGACTTAGAGAAATCTACTCAGCACAAGTGAGCATGTAGCATAGCAAAAATAACTGGAAGTCACAAAATGCAACGGATAAAGCCAAAGTATTGCACAGTGACTATTCATCATAGAAAATATTAAAGTACAGTGTTAAAAATCTGTATGGTTTGCTTCTTGTCAAAAGTCTATGGGAAACCAGTACCCTTGCAGGAAAACATTAATAGCAGCTGAAAACTGAATCCCATCCACATTTCTGCTTGTGAGTATAAGTGCTGCATCCTCATTTTCTACTGAAGAAAAGAAGAGTAAAATTCAAATCACACAGTCACTTAGAAGTATGCTGGCTCCTGTGTCCTTCTTCCTTTGAAGCTTCCATCTGCAGGGGCATCAAAGGATGTGACTTTTTTTGTTGTTGTGGCGGATCTAACAAATTCTGTTCTTCTGAAAGAATTTAACAGGCTCACAAAAGGTCATAAAAGTATGTGAAAGATCTGGATGGGAGCAGAACATCAGCCTATCTTGCTGCAACCATCAGCTGGTGAGGCAGTATGGGTCTGGGGAGGGGACAGAGTCAGTAATTTAGCACTGTAAAGACAGGGATGGTCTTAAGTGTGGTTGTAGGACGAAGAAGTCTGTAGATATTACAGGCTCTTCAGGAGAAAAAAGTTTGGTGGAGACCGTACCACAGGGCTTGAAACTGGATTTCTGACATGTCTAGGGGAGCTTCAGAGGTATGGGGCTGGTTTATTTCTCTGATGAAGGAGGAGCAGTTTGCCAGCTTTGGCTCCAGTTCAAGGTGCCGCCACAAAGACTGGAATATTAATATACTGGTTTCTTGAGAGCTTTTATAAGCCCAGAGTTAACACTGGGCTTAGGTGGATCATTTTTTTTTTGCCAGCGAGAACAGTCAGTTCGGGTGCTCATTTCTGAGAATGTATCACTGACAGCATATGTCAAAGATATAGCCGAAGTTTTTACAGATTTTTTTTTCCCCTCCAGTTTTTTTTTAAAATAAAACAACGCAATAAAAAGCTGACTGCATACCTCTCTGCTAGACTCACTCTGTTAGACTCATAACTATAGTGTCTGATGGTAGGACTCTAAAAAGAAATCTCTTAATAAATCTAAATACATCTATATGCCTGATCACGACCTGCTTATTTCAGCTTGTTAACAGAGACTGAATCATCATGTTGATAGCGGTTTAAATGAGTCATTTTTGCTCATATAAGTGAAGCCTGTTAAATATCATGACAAGATTTCTCCAAGGATTTGAAACTGACCCACAACATACTCAGCTGGGAGGAAAAGTCCAGTGATCCGTGCTGGACCCAGCCTGATAAAGTTGTCATGCCCCACTTTTAACAAGAGTCACACTAATTGCCTGTGTGGGGCAAAACAAACAGGGATTTTAAAAAAATAAAATACAAAGAAAGGCAGGTAGACTACAGGCTCAGACTTGAGGTGAAATCCAAGCTCTTGATCTGACAATATTATTACACCTCCAGGGCTCAGTAAAACCACAAACAGCAATCACCCTGACATAAGATATTAAAAACACCTCTAAAATGCACCTTACTTGAAAATATATTTATAGTCTCAGCACAGAGGAATGGTTTTCCTCTAATTTCTGTGAGAAAAAAATAAATAATAAAGCTGATGTCCATTAAGTTCTGCTAAAATAATAATTTAAAAAAAAAAAAATCAAACCACCACATACCAAGGGATCTGTTTCTCCCCAAATGTTAATTTCTTCAATCTATTCAGCACATGGATTTTGCACTACTGGAAAGCACTGGGTGCCCTCCTGTTGCAGAAGCACGGAGATTTGGGAGGTTCCTGTTCAACGAAATAAATCTCAGCCAGCAAGTGCCCGGTAGTCCCATTCCCCTAGCTCATGGGAGCCAGGCCAACTGAAGTGAGCTGAGGACTTCATCAGGAAAGCCTGCACTGCATTAAACCCCCAAGTGAATGTCTGCCACTCCTCTGAAGCCAAAGGTGGAAAGAAACTACTGAAAAATTCAGAATTCTTTGCATGTGAAAGAGTCAGGTTAGAAAAAACATGCTAATTCCTGCGTAGGAAAAAGCATTCTTATTTAAATGGCTGTCTGTTGCAGACATATTAAACCAGAAAGCTGGTTTCCCTCCAAACATCTCTTTCCTGCCTACCGTATTTCAAATATCCAACAAATTTCTTGCTATTTCCAGCAGGTTCAGCTGGAATCCATACAGCACCCTACTCCTAAATCTGTACAGCACCCTGCAATTCCCCCTGGAACTTCTCCAGCCTTCAACCTCTGCCCATGGACAAAGACGGAGTGGAAACCAGACAGCAGGGGTGATAACAGGACTTGTTCAAATTCTCTCCTTCATCTGTGATGCTGAGGTTATGGATCCCTGTGCCATGGGAGTTACCTCCATGAGGCTGTCCCAGAGACAACCAAAGCCTGGGAGTCCCCAAAAAGCAGATCCTGAAAGTTACTGAGAAGTCATGGGGCCACAAACTGAAAGTCACACAAGACTTTCCCCACAAGCAACAATTAGATTTAAAAGAAATCTCAGGGGGATCTCCAAGCTTCTTTAAGGGAGGGAAAATCCCAGTTACTGCTGGAGTGAGCTACACTGCAGCATCACGTAGCCAGGTTTTTTCCATATGTGACAATGTTTTGTTTGAATTCCTGTCACACTGGTGGCTGATGGGGCCATTTCCCAGCTGGATCTACTCATCTTCAGCCAGGTTTCAACATTTTGATCTGCAAGTCACTTTCCTGAGTTGCTACACAGGCCAGCAAAAGCCAGGAGAGAGTGAGCAGCATTACAAACAGCACAGCTGGGAGAGGGACAAAACATTTATGGCAGGAAACAGAAAAGTCCCTCGTGGAATTAAGTAGATTTACAAGGATATAGATTTTGTCTCCTGTACTTTTGCTTCTTCTGCCCACCTCTGTATTTGTGAGGAAGACAGGGGTGATTTTTGCATACTCCAGCTCTCTTCAGTTGCTCTCATTTCACTTCAAGCCTCCAGCTTCCTCCATGAGTTATCCTACCCCCAGGAGGACATGGCAGTCAGTACACACCGGTGCCACTGAAGGTGGTGGCCCACAGATAGACATGGTGCTAGCCATGCATGTCCTCACTGGTTGCAACACCCGCTTTTCTACTGTTTTGCAGGTGACAGGCTTCTTTGAGCGCATGATTGAAACCACTAGAAGGTACAGCCCCTTCTTGGTGTACAAAACAGATCCTATAACTTGCAAGTCAAACAACTGATTACTTGCTTTGCAGGTGCATCTGTACTGGGGGAATGGTCACTGGAATCAGAGGTGGAAATCTGTGCATATAATGTGCTACATGAAAACTGGGCTACTTGGGCTGCCCCACAAAAAAAAAAAAACCACAAACCACCCCATACCTTACATTTGCAGCTGGAGGAATTAAAAGATAAAGGATACACTTTGAAGAGCCTGATGCTAAAGGAAGGGGGGAAAAAAAGAAAGGAAAATGCTGGGTAGCTAGGCTAAAAGAGTACCGTCAAAAGAGTAGAATCTGAAGCATTTCTATATTCGTATCATGCAAACAAATTTCCTGCCTTGGTATAGGCGGTGAGGGTGTGATATTACTCTACTTCCTGCATTGTAGTATTTCCTGTTCAGGGAGACAAGTAGGCTGGACTTGATGGAGAGCATTAAAAACATAACCTGTGGGTCTGTAACCCAGGCTGCTGAAGCGCTTTGCTCTCTGATTCACAGCACCACACGGCCATTTTCCTTACACAGAGATTACAAGAGAAAAGTAAAGTAAGAAACCTTTTTTGTCCTTTGAATTTCAGATGTCATACAGTGGGGCGGCAGAAGTTAATAATAAACATTTTATAGCACACTAATTGCATCAGAAGCACTTCGATGTCTTTTCAGTTTTGTTTTCCCCCCCTCACATCCAAACCCCTCTCCTTGCCTTCATGCTCATTAGCGTTTCTTACCAATTTTTCTTCTTTCTCATGTTTTAAACTAATCTCTTTCCTCCTTATCTCTCCCATTGTTAATCCCTGGTTTTAGTTATCCATACATACAGCCCGTCAGTTGGATTTTGTTTCCCTCTCTGAGGCAAAGAAAAACTTTGCTTTCTTTGCTTTTCTTCTATTCTTTCTCTGCCAATACAGAAAACATCGAATGCCAAAGCCATGGCACAGTCTGAAGACCAGTACGAGACCTTGTACGAACACTTCTCAAATATATTTTCATGGGTATTTCTTCTATCATTGCCTTGAAATCACATTATACTTGATAGAACTCCAGCTTTCCATCAGTTATTTTATCTGATGTTCCCCTTTGAGCCAAAGCAGATTTGCAGGCCAAACACAAACACTAAACTGAGGGAAGAGAACCTGTTCAGATTGTGTGTGGCTACCTGAAGGCAGACCCAGCAAAACTAAGTTGAGAAGCCAAAGTTCCTCAAGCTGTGGGACATTCAAGGCCTATCTTTAATTTTTATGTTTAAGCTCATTCTGGTGTGGCATTACAAGAGAAAATACTCCTGTCAATCCAGATTCTTCACACAAACAAGATCCTAGTCCAATTCTCCATCGGCTTCCAGGCAGCAGCATGCTTGACTCTGGAAGTTCAGACACTCACCCACACATACACTCACAATGATCTGCTGCTGGTGAGCACTGACAATTTAAGCTACTGTTTCCACCTACAACAGCGTGAGTGCAACACACAAATACGTGCTGTTTTGTGATAAGAAGTAGACCAATATAATTATTAACAGATGCTTTCAATTGTTCCAAATCTTAATCACTGCAAATATCACCTCAGCCTTTTCTCTTTTGTAAGACTGCTGATAGTCTAAAGCTACTCTGGATTTAGTAACCAAGATGAGAGGATCACTCCTTCAGAAACAGAAGAGAACTAGTCTGGGTTCCTGCTGTGAAACCACAAAATCACCCTGTCATTCTCTGAATCATTGCACACGACAGTGGAAGTTGGCCTTTGACTTTGCAAACTGAAGAAATAACCAAAGATCCTCAACATCAATTTTCAGAAATCATCACATGTTCCTGTTGTGAATGAGGTACCTCAACAGTCACGGTCGTTTCAATGAAAGCAGGATGTGGATAAGTTAACTGCACAACCTGATGTACTGAAGCAAGTCATAAGACTAAATCTTGAAAAGGGGAAGTGGTGAAAAACAAAGAACATTCCTCTCCCTCTTAGGCACATCTGCACAGATTCACAACTTAATTTTAGAGGCACTAATCATGACTAATTTCAGAAGAAAAGGCAAGGGCGGCTACGACACCTCAAACAAAAGCCACGAGACGTGCTCCACAGCACCCATTCTCTCACTAGACAGCCCATTTCTCAACCCAAAACACACTGCAGCTTTACCCAAAGTCGATGTGCAATACTGCATCAACCTGGCAAGATGGGCACATGCTAACTCTGGACCTTAACTTTACTGAAGCAGATAAAATACATGTAAATACTGCAGAAGAAACTGTGACTACCATAGCATATTTTAGGATGAGAAGAGAAAGACATACCAACAGAAAATACTACAGCACAACATTTCATGTAGACACAATGTGGTTATTCAAACTGGACTTAGCCCAAATATCAGAGTTAATAAACTTCTTACTGTGAAAAGTATCAAGAATTTTTTAGTGACAACAGGTGAGCAGGACCACGGGTTAAGTCTCTCAGAGGCCTTTGCTTTAGGAATGCTGCCAGCGCACCAATGAAAAGAGTTCTTAGTCACAAGCTCAAACAACTTTTTACTGACATGTATTTTAATGCTCACACAGAGCAGCCAAGGTATTTTAGTACTGAGTACCAGTACCATTGTCGAATCAGGAGTTCACATCTGTGTAACATATCTGTTACAAGAAGATGACAATTTAAAGTAAAAATTCAGGTGCAGCATCTTGACATAACCCTATGATAGCATTTTTGCTCATAACCCATTCTTCGGGACAATAAACTGTTTTTTCTCCAAAAAACCTTGCAGAGCATGACAGATGTGCAGTTTCAAGTGAGTTTTCCTGCTAACTCCAAGTTTAAAATTGCATTCTAGCCAAAAACTGCATTAGGTTTAGGCCTAAAAAACTATCTTCAGGCTAGCCTCTATACTTTGGTCATTTCATGATCTATTTTGCAACTATAGAGGGATGCAAGAAAACCCCGTGCTGCCTCCCATTTAACGTATTATAGAAATTACCATCAAAACTGTATTACATATTCTAGAGATTTTAAACGAAGGCAGAAGCATTCATGCAACTGCAAGAAGATATTTAAAATCACATACGCATCCTCCTGCGGAGAGCTGCAAAGCCAGGCACGCACCTCTTGGCCACACAGCTCAGCAGCAGCCCTCCCACCCTCCTCACCCCAGCAGCACTTGGGGAAAGAGATAAATGCCGATAGCCTGGGCCTGCTCTGCCTTCCTAGTCAGCTGTGCAAACTGTGCAAAAATCCTACTAAGAACAAGGTTTTAATCTTGTTCCAATACCCTTTCTCCCCACCCCATGCAGGCAGGCAAGCCAACCCATCTCCTGCGTGCCTCTGCTAAGCCTCAGAAGTCCTTTGTTGTGCTTCCGACTGCGTTGCCTGTAGCCCAGTGTTTTTCCTTTGAAGACTTGCATCATAATCCCCCTCTCCATGGTTTTACTGCTTTGGTAAAGGGTTTTCTTTGTCTTAAGTAAGTGTTTTTACAAACCCAAAAGTATGTTTTTAAAAAAACACCTTCCCTGTTTGCAAGCAAGTATGCTGTGATGCGACGCTCCATCTGTGAGATCTAGTGTTACTGAAGGAGGGGAAAGGTCTCCACATACTTTCACAACACTCTTCTCGACACTTTTCTTTATTTCAAAACCCATTTACTAGAGAAAAAAAAAAAAAAACAACAACTTTTAATTTTACACTGTCAGTTGTTCAGTGATACACCACCAAAAATCAAAATAATTCTTGCCACGAAATGTAGATATTTATATTCAGAACCACAAGGGCTTGCTACAACTGATCTAGAGCTGGAAGTTAGGAAGAACAGCAAGAAAACTTGTATTTTAAATACTGAGTCTTTGTCTTACTGTAGCCTTGTCTTTCAGCAACTGGTCTTAACAGAAATAGCTTTACATCACTTTGTGACCCAAAACCACCCAAAACACAATGGAAACAAAGCAGCTCAAAACCGAGTTCTGAATACATATATCCATCTCCTGCCCTTTGCTTTTTTTGCACCAAAAGGAGAAAAGAGTGTAGGTGCAAAATAGGGTCAAATGCATTCACAGTTCAGAAAACGGAAGCTGAACATCGTCTAGGTCACTGAACACAAAACCAAGTTTCAGCCATATAATCGACATGACAAAGTGCACCTAACCTCACTGAAGCTCAGCCATGACAGAGATGGGTCTCTCATGGCTGTGTTCCAGAACTTTTTGTCAATAAGATAACAGAAAAATGTAACAGAGCTACCAGAACTGCATGGGGTTCATCTACATGATGGGATTTCCCTCGGAGTAACAAATGGCTATTCACAAGTTAATTCATAAATGCTGACCTTACACCCACGCTCTTGTGGCAGGCTGACAGCGAAGAAGATGTCCAGCTGTAAACACCAAGGGAGAAGTGTTTACTAGCACAGTGCGGGACTGGGAGAGCCCTGTTCCCCCTCAGGCAAAATGTGACCCTGCCCTATAAGACTCCTAACAATTGAAACTCAGTATATAAACCAACTGGGAAGGTACTGAACCTCCCTCACAGCTTCAGTGCTGCCCGGTACAGAGCCTTTGACTGTTACGATGGAGCAGAGGAATGCAGGGGGTGGGGAGGAAGTGCTGGTAATTTGTGCTTTTTAATACAGTGCCTACTTCAGCTGCAGGTAACACAGGTAAAGCAGGTCACAGAGAATGCATGAACTGATTTGGGATTAATACTTAAAGGCCTTTAAGAATTACATTTCTGCTAAAGCCTCTTTCAGATTATGAAATATACTTTTATTTAAAAGCCATTTATGAAAATGACTGGGATTTACTGATACACTAATTTGTCCAAGACGTTGGAGAGCAGCCTCACCAAACTTAGCTGATGCGCCATCCCTGGAAACCTCCCGGGTCAGGTTGGACGGAGCTCTGAGCAATCTGGTCTAGTTGAAGATGTCCCTGCTCATTGCAGCAGAGGTTGGACTAGAGAATCTTAAAGATACCTTCCAACCCAAACTATTCTATGACTTTTTGAAACTTTTACTGATTAATATCCCTCTCTTTGATGCAGCTTTGGACTGTTTTGGAATGCTAACACAGGGTTTCCTGCTCAGCAAGACATCTTTGTTAAGGAAGCCTTCTCCTGAGCCTAAGGTGGTTGGGATACCAGCTAATAAAAGTCAGATGGAGAAGTGGAACAGAGATGCAAAAGGAAATGGTGGCAAGATAACACTTCAGGATCCAGCGAAAATAAATAGGATGGGAGAAGAGATGCAAAAGCTGAGATTTTGAGCACACATTTGAGGAAGATATTACGCAAAGGAAATTGCGCTGAGCCTAAACTCTCTTTGTTCAAATTTGCCCAATATCATGACAACCAATGCCAGCAACAAAACCACGCATTATCTCTAAGCATCACCTAACAGCCAACACAAGCAGAAGCATGCTTACTGCATGCCTTACAAGGCTGCTGGTAGCTTCATAATGAAGGTCTAAGGCTCCAGGACACTGCTCAGGTTGCCAACCGCAGCACAGCTCCAGGCAATCAGGCACATCCCCAGTTACAGAGTCATCTTTCCTACCCATGTTAACTTTTTCTAAGCTATCTTCATGCTGTTCCAGACATCAAGTTCAGTGTAGAGCTTCACACCACAACCCTGTCCCCTTCCCTCTGCAATTCTGGAGCAGTGCTAGAGGTGTCTTTTTGGTCTTTGATCTATTACTCCCACCTGCTGTCTCACTGCAGCCCTGCAGGCTACATCTCACTTGAGACCAGGCACAAGGGAGATTAGTTTCTTGGTCCCCATATCTATTACTCATGCTTACAGCATGAGCTGGGGTATAATCTTCAGAGAAGCACAGGTAGAAATACAAACCATCAGTATGGCAAAGGGTTTGCTAGTCAAAAACACATACGTTCTTGAGGTATCATGAAACCATCCATTTAATGAAAGCAGGGTGTAGGCTGCCTGGATACAGGGTGAAGACTCCATGAGAAGCAAGTTGCAAAGAGAAATTTCTTAGTGTGAGAGACAAGGCAAGTGTCACATTGGCCCTACACTCTTCCTTTCTTCCTGGCTAATTTCCCAGGCATATGCCACAGGCCAAGAGCCTCAGACCAGAAAATCCTTTCCAGAACAAGTGAAAAACAGACAAACTCCTGACAAGCTGATTTTACACACAACAAGAATGTAGGAGCAGACCACAGGATGCTTGGAAAAACACAAAAAGGTATTTTTGGCTTCTACCCAAACAGGTAGAAGTCCTAGCCAAATGTAGTTCAAGAGCTAAAGCAGACATGGGCAACCTAACCGTGCTGGTACCTCACAGATATCTCACTTCTGGTCACCAGAGATGCAAGGAGCATGATTACAAAGCACTCCTGTAGCAGATGTCTGGTCCCTTTCCTGAAAGTCGCACTGGGGCATCATTAGACCATCAAATTACTTCAGTACAAAGGGACATACAAGTAAATACATCTATGGTATAAGTTGGTTTGAGGCAAAATTATACCCACTTCAAAGAGGAACAAAATTTCCAAATATGCTCCTGACTACACCACAGCAAGGAGCTGTGTTCTGCAGGCTTAGGCTTTTCCAAATCAAAGCAAGGTGGTTTGAAAAGATATTCAAATAAACAACCCCATACTTTTTGATACACAGGGCAAGAGAAAGATACAGCAACAAATGAAAGCCCAGCAGCATTTTGTCATCCAGTCCAGCCTAAACCATGACACTGAGCCACCCAAGAGACGTGAACAAGGACCTTCAGTGCAGAATGTGTCGGTGTGTCTAGCCATTCAAATGAGACACATCCAGCACATGTAAACACAGGAGGCTGAGCAGAAAAATCTATATACAGCAATAAACAATAAAGCAGATGAGAAAGCATGGTCTCAGAGTAAGAGATTGTCCCAGAGACTTTCCACTCCCACTTCCCATGGTCTTCCAAGCTTCATTTAAACCATATGTTTTACTACAGCTCTGAGTGCTCAACACTCTGGAAAATTACACCAGTAAATTAAAGGACTGTTTATATCTACTTGTACAGAAATCCTTCCTGTGCTGGCTACAGTAATGAACGAGTAAAGCTTTCATTTGCTGCAGTGTTGCTATTTCTTGAATGCATCGCTGCTTAGAGTTTGTGGAAAGATCAGTCCTTGGCGAGACGGGAACTTTGCTAAACAAGTACTTACAGGCCCGTTTGGAAAAGGTTTTGTCTAACTGCATAACCCTCTGTTTAAGCTCAGGAAGAACCACGAGGCCCAAATCTGCCAATATTCCCTCTATTAATATTTGGAGCATTAGCTGTTTTATTAGAGAAAAAGGCCAGGCAGTCAGGAAGAGATTTTGTGGGCTTAAACTAAAAATAGTAGTGAGCATTTATTCATCTGTAAGTCTGTTTATCTTGGATAGTTTTTCATTGATTTTACTGGGGCTCTTCCAGGTCTATAAGCTTGAAAAGCTTTTAACAAATAAAAGGTACTACTTTGTCAGATGGGCTGTTTCCAAGCTTTCAAAGCAAGAAGCTCCCTTTAGCCTATGTGGCAAGCCCATCAACAAAAGGGATGATCAAAGAGGGCAGAATTCTACCCTTAACAGTACAGATCTGTATAATCACACATCCCCAAAGAGCGCAGGCTCTTCTTCCTCAACACACATGCAATAGCCAAATAATCAAATGGTAAGCAGGACTCAGACACATAAGCCACATTCAACTGAGTCCAGATCTAGATAAGCAGCACCAAGTTGGATTACTGTAGGAAGAAAGGTGATTTAAAAGACACAAAGTCATACAGAAGTAGGTAGTATGCTGCTGGAACTGTACCTCCTTTTGTATTAGGCCTAATACTTGCCTAAAGAGCTGTAAAAAAGCGTTAATTGAATTTGTGCTATAAACCAGCCAAGAGTTATCACTTATCTTGAAGAATTCATAACTGAAATGCAAACTCTTCTGATGTGAAAGGCAGCAACAATCATAAATCGAACAGTAACAGAAAAGCTGGGAAGAAGGGTAAGTGTGCTGTTGTCCTTAGCGGAAACTGAGCAGACAGGGAATTTTGCCAGAGGAAGAGGAGAGCTGACCACCCCTAGCTATCAAAGCTCCCGTGGCACTTCCTGAAGTCTTGAGGCTAATACCGTGTCTTAGTCAAACGAGAGCTGTTATGTTTTCCTTTCTTCAGTTTCCCTTTCAGCATCAATTACAGAAGTTATTCGCTTGCTTTTGCATCATGCAAGTTTCTGCAAGAAGCTGTTGATTTCCCCAGGATTGGTCAGGAATCAGCCAGGAGTGGATTCAGTCTCTATATATCCTGTATGCACAACCATTAGTGTCCCAGTTGCATCCTTTAAGATACAGGATATATCTTAAGTGTCCTGTGCACCACACGCTGTAAAAGTAGCTTAACATAGAGCTTAATACCCAAGCTAAACCACTTTCAAAGCTTAAGAGGCTACCTCTGCTTGTGTTTTAAAGCAGCTTAGTGTGTCTAATCACAAAATCTATGTCCCACAAAAGAGATCTTGTCATCCCTATTAAACAAAGGATTATCCACTGACTGTCAATAGAAATAAACTGACTATTTGAAGAAAATCCGTTTAAACACATTTCTCAATTACCCATTTCCAAAACTAATTGGAGTGTTCTGTATTACACAAGCGAAGGATGTCACTGATTAATGTCCCCATGGAATCTTAACCTACTTTATGTGAAAGTTTCAAGGCCAGAGTTTTGAAGTACAACCCCAGTAATATAAGTGCTGTCATTTCTGGGTACAAAACCTAAGGAATTTGAAAGATAATTGCTTTTCAGAGAGCATCAAATGCCGTATTCTTGAGAACTGGTGTTCAATGCCCAACCCATCGAAGTGAGTGAAAAATATTTTGTTTTCTGTAGTCAGGGGAGCATTTCAAATCCCCACCCTTTAACTTTGCTACTGAAAGAGTAACTGAAAGTAGACAAACCAAGCTGGATCTGAAAAAAATAATCTAAAAGTAATTAGTTGGTAGAGTTTATTTAAACATAATTTGTAAAAAAATCGTAAAGCGGTCACAGTTCAGATGTCCTCTGATCTCTTACATTTGCCTTCTTCACCAACTATCAGACAAGACAAATATGCATCTCTATATTAATGGTCTTTTTTATAAGTGAGTGTATCCTGTGCTAGCTCTAAAATAAATTCAGACTGTGACTACTTGGTGACTATTGTTAAAATGATAGTTGATTTTATGTGCTTTTCAAATCAGATATAATGTTCCTTCATCTTCAAAGAGGAAGATAAAATGTATGTAAGTAGTCATGAACTTCAGCTTCACTTGTATTCACAGTTTTTCACCTAAAATTTCATCTCCTAGTAATCTTTTTATTACTAAGCTAGCCCTAACATCTATAATTCAGCATTTGGGTAAGATCAGAAAAGCACTTTCAAAACAAGTCTCCCAATCATCTCCCCTTTCAGCAAAGTTCAGATTTTGAAGATGAAGTGATAATAATTGTTTCTTATATTTCCATATCACCTAACCCCCCCCTTTTCTTTATTTTTTAGTTCCTCTCAGGGGAATCTCACAGAAACACTTCTCACTGTTTTTATCACGACCACTCCGCATATCCGCACTGCTTGCTGCTTGGAAACCACATGCTTCAAACTGCTGCTCATCACTGCTTCAGAGGAGTTATAAAAGCCTTTCGGTCCAATTGCGGCCAAATAGAGACACTATAATAATACTTACTAAAACTTTTCATGCCCAAAGACCCTACGTGCTGAAGCTGTTCAAGTACAGAATGTGGACTGCTATTCTGTCTTCAGTCTATTCAAAAATATCATAAGGACACAGAGCTAATCTTCTTCCTTAAAATGACACAAAGAGGAAAAAAAATAATAACTCTCACCATAGGGTTAAGTCTATTGAACCACATCAAACCAATGTATATCATTTATAAGTGTGGGTTTTATTTAACTACCATAATTTTATTACTCACATTTTCAAAAGTATCTTTGTATATCCACTGCCTACTAGCCTCTACCAGACTGAATTAGATCCCCTAAAACTGTCATACAATTTTCTGGCAAATCATAACAGACATTTTCATTAATGTATGCATATATGCATGTTTAGAAATGCACTTATGTTCAAATCCCAAGGAAAGCAAAAAGTAAAAGCTCAGTATAACCATAGATGGAAATCAGGGGGCTTTGATAGGCTTTGTCGCTAATTTCTGTTTATTTTAAATACTACCATGAAGCAAGGGCAGAACACAGGTTTGTCACACAGTAAAATGAAAATATATGGTTTACCTTCTGCTTTTTAGAAGTTGTTCATCT
>JAOXJM010000033.1:12757343-12768930 GCA_026413425.1 Tringa solitaria
AGATGAACAACTTCTAAAAAGCAGAAGGTAAACCATATATTTTCATTTTACTGTGACTAAAGCAACATAAGGAGAAAGCAGGGCTAAATTATCAACTGATTCAGGTTTACCACTAAGAATCTAGCTTATGTTTTGATAGGACTGGTTAAATGTTCATTTCAAATAGAAAAAAATCCTTTAAAAATAATCATTTTGACTGAGCAATATGCAGTCTCAGCATACACATTTTCAGATCCCTTTGGAAACTGTATTCTACTATCAGAAATACCGTCATGTAACAAATAACATCTGACCAAAAGCAATGACATTTAGAGCTTATTACTAGTAAATGTTTAAACTTGAAATGAAGGGCCAGACTATCTGCTTCAACCATACCATTGATCCACCGTGCATCAGCACCCACAAAGCAGCTGTTTTCGTTACCCAACGAATCTCTGATTCAACAAAGCTGCAACGCATGCGCCTGGAGGAACCCACCAGAAACCAATTTCAATTACTGCAAGCACTGCCATAAGACAATTTCTCTAAATATGTTCAGTAGTCTAACAGGATTTATCCAAAGTAACAAAAATAGCAATGCATGCTCTCAGTTTTTTAAGATTTCTGATTATGAAAAAGATAATTTCATTTTTAAAGAGCCCATAATTGACTCTAAGCTGATGGCTATCAAGAATAATAACAGGGTTTTTTAAAAAAACAAAACAAAACAACAGAACAAACACCTAGACTTGGCCTTACTAGGAAAACGGAATGCTCTCAACCAGATTAGTTCATAGGTTGGACAAAATCTCTAGAGGTCCCTTCCAAACTCTTATTTCCCCCCCTCCTCAGAGGCTTATCTTAGACCAACTCTGCAGAATAACAGTGTCTCTGTAACAGCTAAACCCATTTATCTTTCGCTACAAGCACCACTAAATAAACCTGTATAACTAGCATTAAAAAAGTACCTTTTGAGTATACAGAGATAGCGGCATAAGTCTTAAACTCAGCAAGCTTCAGGGCATATTCCAAAATACACTGTCACTTTGAGAAGGACTGGTTGGGGCAAAAAAAGGAAGAAAAAGAGCTGAAAGCAATACATAAGCAATTAAACCCATTGTTTGGACCAGGAAGGAATGAACACAGGTGAAAGTTTCACTCAGGTGGGTCTCAGCTATTTCTGAGTGTGGCAGAGAGGCGCTGTGTTGACTTGGGTATTTCTGTATAATCAATATCCCCAAAGTGCTATGTGAGACGTATAAACATGCTAGAACTCATGCCTAGCTCCTATACTACCATTGCAAGCTGGTGTGTGGACAAAGTTCAAATCACCACTCTTTCCAGAATAGAAGGAAAAAAAAAATTTTTTTTCTCAGAAGACGTAGCCAAAGTCTTTCCAAACCATTTCCTTCAACTGACCACGGCTTAAACCTCTTTAAATTCAGTGGCAAAAATGTAGAAAACAAAAAATCACGTTTCAGAAAGCTCCCAGTGATCCTTGAAGCTTTTCTGTCATCTTCCTTTTGCCTGTCTCTTCAGGAATGTTTCCAGACTATCCACTCCTACTACTTTAGGATTTCTCTGATCACAAAACTGGCGTAAGGAGATCCTGGGAAAGGGATGGGAGTGCACCTTTCACAATTGACCCCATATTATGGTGTAAAGCTCCCTTAGTTGTTCCCATTTAATTATTTGTGATTCATAGCCCAAACCACAAATCCCTACCCCACCCTCTTTTCTTTGGAAGATTAGACCTTTAACCTGGAGATTTCACTGATCTGGTACATCTCTCATCAACCAAGTGAAGACAATTTCATCCTGATGTAGGGCATTTATGCAAAAGTTTAAATAGTTCATGTTAAAGAGTTCTGTCTTTCAGGGACCCCATCTTTCATTTCTTTTTTATTCTGAGTAGGTATACATTAGCTTAAGGAAAAAGTTTATTCAAGACTACTGAGCCTTGTATTGAATTTGATAGAAAGGAAAAATGGCCTAGTAATAAAAATATGACTGGAAACCCAGAGACTTGAATTATAGACTTCATCTCTCATCTGACTGGGCAAGTTGTGTAAAATCCTATGAGTTCCAAGGAAAAACATTTTCTTGTACCACTGTTATAAGCATTGCTCATCAATGCTTACAGTCCTCTGAGATTCCCAGATAAAAGACATCACACAATCTACAAAGGTCATCCAGTCATATGTTTTTCTCTTTAACTTTGCTGGCTTAACTTGTGATAAATGCTCATTGATTCTTCTGTATGACCTAACTGCAGGCATTAAACATCCTGTACCACTGTGACATGTGTTGCAGTTCACAGCTCTGAACCTCTCGCCTTTGAATTGTAGGCAAGCTTACTTTTCCATTCTATAACGCATCAGGTATTTTCTGAAATGCACTCAGGATCAGTTCTGACTTGTTAAGCTTTCTTATTTCCTAAGTAGACTAAATGCATCCGTTTTCTTGATTCTGCAGCATAGAACTCAGATGCAATCAAAGTCATGCGACAAGCTGGCAGAAGTAGTACATACACAGCCTGGGTCTCCTAACAACTGATGATAAAATACACATAATAGGGAGACTGAAATCCAGAATATAAAAGAGATTTTTCTACAAACAAGCATGAAAAAAAGCCGCTCAAAAATATAATTTTTCCTTATTTTAAAATGTTGCTCTGAGAGTTGACAAAAACTCCCACAGGAAGTAGCCAGCAAATCCGCAGAGATGGCACTGAGAAGATTCAAGTAACAAAACAACTGAAAAGTTTTAACAGGTCTCCAAGGCTGAACAATTTGCTCCCACCAGGAGATTTCTCTGTGGAAGTCCATCTTATATTACAAGTGACAAAACACCAACAGAGCAAGTAATAACTGTCTCTGAAATCAATCAAATGCAATTATTTCACTGCAGCTACATTTTTTATTGTCATTTCTAAAGATTACAATATTTTATTAGTACTGCCACCACCATAAACTTATTTTATACCACAATTTCGCCTCACAAAGAGACTTGGCAATTTTATTTTTTGGCCTTCTACTTCCACTGTTATTTTGTATTTTACACTTTTACTGTGTTAGAGAATCACAGCAGCAGGCCCTGGAGGAGGCCACTTAGTTAATCCATTTTAGCCTTCTGTATCACAGAAGATACATAACTAAATTCTCCTCGCTAATCTCAACTAATCTTTTCAAGTTAATTTTAGATTTATGCAGAGGAGTAAAAGGAGAAAAAGTACTTTGTTGCATGAAGCAGCAGGAAAACAACCTCTTACTGCAGCATTACTACACTCTCCGTTCGTACAAAACCAAATCTGAGGTCCAACACATCCGATGTGTGAGAAGCTCCCATACAGCAGACAAATCATGCATACAGAATGAATAAGTCTAGTAAGAATTTAATATTTCTCCATCGGGTTATACTTGCTCCTCTTCTCATTATTCCTCCTGCAGAAGAAGCAAGTTTTTTAAAGAAATGTATGGATTGTAAAGGAGTAGCTGATTTTCTTCTGTGCACACCAGTATCACCTCCTGGGACATAAGTGAATTTTCTGTTTTCTTTCCACACATGTTTACTCTTAGGCAACACATATTTCTCAACCTCATCAATATTCATCTGCAATTTCATGAATGAAAAAAAAAAAAAGAAAGAAAGTAATATTTCTGAGAAGTTTGAATTTACTTGTTAACAAACCTGTGAAAATTGGCAGGAATGCATCTACCAGTGGCTTCACAGAAGACCTTTCTCGAAAGTTAAGTAACAAGCTAAGCAAAAAAAAAAAAGCTGCTGGCTCTCCACACCCAGCTACCTGGCCAGTAACCCATGTTCCTTTAGTTTCTCTAGCTGATGCAGAAAACCTGAGCTGCTGGTGAAAGCCCTGGGGGTCTCCAGCACCCAGTATTTGATTTGGTACCTGTCTACTCAAGCTATAGATCAAGAACACTCCAAATACAACAGAAGTAGTGAAAATCAGGTCTGGGTACATCTAAAGAGGTCTGAAAAAGTTTGCCTTCTGCACAGAGCTGTTTTCAGCTGGAGGTCAACTGCTACAGACTAATTGCAGTTTTATTTAATGAGCATTACCTGCCACCCAATCACCATACAGCAGCACCAATGAACTCTAAGTATACTGAGTTGCCCTTTTAATCGCTTCTCATCACTCATCATTAGTTACTGGATTCACTGCAAATTTCATCATCCATCCTGGGTGATGGGCACACATTTCTGTGCTACCGTCACAGGACACCAAAGGAATGACAGTCTTAGTTTTCTCAAATGAAGAAAAAAGAAAGCATCATAAAAGTCTTCATTTTTTTTCTCAGAAACCCTTTCACTCACTGCCCTGCAGTTGTTGTTGCACATTCATTTGTGCTAAATTTAACATTCTGAGTGACTTTGCTAAGCTTTACTCAACTGATCACAAGGAAAACTACAGACATCAGAAAATACCTTGGCACATATCTAAACTCAGACAAAATTTCGTTCTAATAAAAACATGCAACTATACTTCATCAAATATATCTCCTTTATTCTTCTATAATTTCTACATCATGTTTTAGGGGGGAGAAAATGCCCCAGGCTTTCATCTCCAAGGACAAAAAGGTTTTTATTACTTTCAAAAATTATTTAGGGCCATGGCTTCAAAGTGAAGAATTCTTACTTGTGTCTATCCCCAGATCTATTCACTCTTACACCTACCACTTGGCTCTGTTTTGTCCAGAAAAACACTGCTTTTCTGTTGGAGTCAATTCCAATTTAAGTTTGAAAAATGAACTTTAATATATAGACTGGGAAGCAGATAAAGATAATTGCCACTTTAGTCGTGTGTGATTAGAACAATTCAAATTGCTTACAGCTAATTCATTTTCTTGACTTCCACTCTGTTTCACTAATCTTCTCAGTGTGCCACAGTATGCATTGAAAAGACCATCATGGAGTCCTAGATGTTAAGCTAAAACCAGAATGTAATAAAAAATTTTTAAATACAACATCTTAATTTCATAATCCCTTACCTTTACGTCAGTTTTGTTCCTACAGCTGGTTTCTCCACAGCCCTCTAAACTTCCATAATCCCTTTCCTCATACATAAATCCTTCCGCTCTGTTTGTCATGTAGATGCTCTAGGACACATGCTCTACAGTTTTAGTACATCTTTCTTCAAAATAGAGTGAACTAAGTTGGGCAATAAATGTCAGATGAAGACAAAATGAGTTCTGCAAAGTGACAGCACAACACTCCTAGACTTACAGCCCACTTTATGCAAGCCAGCACCTTATTAAACTTTATTACTGCTGCTCACTGGTCAAGGAATTTAAATAACATGCGTATTAATACACCTCAATCAATTTCTTCTTAGACATGTATGAACATATTTGAAATTCTGCGAATTGAAGCCACAGATCATCCATCACATTCTCCTTTTAAGAGCCGGCTGCATCATCATACAACTGTAAAATGCAGCAACAAAAGACAAACCTTTGTGTGAATGCAGAACCATTTCAAACAACAACAAAAGGAGCACAGTTAACCACTGATTGATTCCCCTCTGCTACATATAATTGTTCCCTCTCCTTACCAGCTTGCTTCAGTGAAAAAGCTGCTTATTTTATGCTTTTGAACATGTTTTCAGAAGGGTAAGGAAAGGACAACTTTGGGAAATTACAAGATCTTTGTTCTGCATGACAGAATTATGACAGAGTGTGAATTTGCATAAAGTTCACTTTCCTTCAGAGAAATTTAATTTCTCTGCAGAGGTTTATACGCCTTAGGAATTCAGAGGCTGGATTTGTTTGGCTTTGTGCAACACTCACCATCTGGCTTCTTGTGTCCCTTCCATAGAAAAGTTTACTTTCCTGTCAATTCTGTGTGTTTGAGATGTTTTTAATCTTTCTTTTGAGATCTTAGAAATGGCTCCACAGAGTCTGGCACGTAGCGGCATTTAGAGAACTTTGCTGAGTGAAAATTAGTCATTTATTGTGCTGTGTGCCAGCTGTACTTTTGCCTGTTGTGTCTGTTTTCCTAACTGCAGAGAGGCCATTGAATAAAAGAACACAAGCACGAAGAACCCCTCTGTTCTTCATACACTGTGGACTGTGAGTGGCCTTGGAGACCCACCAGGATCTCACAGTTGCTTGCTTACTAGTATCTATTGAAAGGCTAAGGTGACTTTTCAATACACAGAGTTGCCAAGGTGTCACTTTTTTACCAGTATATGTAGAAAACCAAAAAAAAAAATACCCAAATTTAAAATGCCTGCCTCCCTGTGATGGCAACAGCTTACCCAGCTTGTTTTCTAGTCCACTGTAGTGCGGAGGAAATATTTCTCTTCCATCTGGCTGTTCATCCACTCCACAATGAAATCCAAAGTTTCCATCCCTTTGGGGACATTTTCTGTTCCTTTTTCTAACGAAATCTCTCTTCCCACTTTCTCAGCCTTTCCTTGCACATCCTCCCTGTTGTCAATCTTATTCTTCACTTCCTCCAAGTCCATTTGAAATGGGAACAACTTTTCCCTTCATTTCACTCTGAAAATAAAGAAGGAAAACCCGGGGTAAAGAGAAAGAGAAGATGAAATATGGAAAAAAAACAGAGGAAGTGGTTGTTAGAAATGCATCCATCTAAGGACCATGAAGCAGTAGAGGCAAAGCTGGCAGCAGGGTAGCAAGGAAGTCAATATGGCAGCACTATTGATAGGGGAAGGAAAGCACAGCACCGCTGGACAGGATGGAGGTCCATGTCCATGTGCTACATTCAGCAAATGCAGGTCTCTGTTTTCCTTCACTTCCTTGAAAATTATTCTTTCTCTTCCACTGGTAAATGAAAAACATCTCACATGCAAAAAAATGAAATCCTACAAAATGCTGACACTACACACTGTTCTTGGATTATATGGCTGTGTAACTCAGGAGGAGCGTTATGTTTATTTGCAGACAGCTCTGCAGGCTCTCCACGTGTAGCCATCCCACAAGAGAGAGTGGCAGCAGGAGACAAAGCCCTAGCAGAGTCACACATCTGACAAATCTCTAAACAGTAACTGACCTGGAGAAGTAGACAACCTGCTTAAGGCTCCCGACCCCAAGTGACTCAAGTCTGTTGGCTGTATACGCCTCTACAAGCACTCGCATATGAAACTCTCTTTTTGCTTGGGCAAAAATAAAAGATTAGCAAACACTAGCTGGGTAGTGGCATCTGACTCACACAGAGGGAGCACAGAGGTACATTTGTGTGAAGCAGGTTACTGCAGTATCTGAAGTCTGAAGCTACACTTGTGGTTTTTGTTTACTGGCAGACCTGAAGTTTGAGTTCATCCTCATTTTCCATGCAAAAACGAGCTGCCACGGCAGTGAGAATCAGCAATGAGAATCCTCCCTCCTGCATACCCGCATGGCACTCTATGTTCTCCAAACCCATTCCTTTCTTCACTACAGGACTTTTTTTTTTTTCCCATAAGCACAGAGAGACAGATGAAATGCAATGAAAATACAGGACATTTGACATCCATGGTTACGTGTAGCCCAATACCATGCAGCCTGGGACACTAATGCAGGATTAGGCTGAGCCACATAAGCTCCCAAGTGTTCTCATTACAAACAAGACAGGAAATGACCATCAACTAAAGTGTTGAAGAGTCAGGAAATACACAGTGTGATACTCTACACATAGTATAAAAAATTTTGAGTGCAAAGAGGGCCTTAAACTTGCAGTGCTTTATACCCATCTATGTATCTCAGTTGTGTCAGCAGATGTCAGTTTGGCAGCCAGTAGTTACTATCCAAGGAGGGCTTGGTCCCAGGAACCCAAATCCAGCAAGTTTCTCAGGTGTCCCCCCAGGAGAGCCTACATGAGCATTACCTGTAACACGCCTGTATCTCTTCTGGTGTTCTGTATCACCTCTTCCAAGCCAATTCATAAATTTAAGAATAATTCAGCAAATACCCTGTCTGGGGAAAAAACATTGCAGGGGCTAGCTAGGCAAAGGCATAAATATTGGCATTGATGCCCAACACAGAGAAAGTTCCCAAATAAAAAAAAAAAAAAAAAACACCGCACACCAAAAACCAGTAGTCATTGAGTTTCAGAGAGAAGCCTGCAGAGGTTTCAGAAGTGTTCAAAGCAAGACAACATTTGACAGCCTACCCTCACGTCTCTCATTTTAACAACATGATGACACCATTTTTTTTAGGTAAAGACTTGCCTCTTGAATGACTAGTTTTTTTCACAGGTTCCTGAACTGTCACCAGTACTGCCTCTGTTGCAGCAAGGCACCCAAGAAGGCGTGATAAAAGTGATATGGTCTACACAGCACAGGATAGAAAAATGTGAAGCCTTTCAGGCTTCAGTGAAAACACAAACTTTCTCAGCCAGTACCTAATTTTGTACTTGTTTTATAGTAATTTTATGTTTGTATTTATCACCTGCAAACCAGAACATTTTCTTTGCTCAAGAAGCCATATTATCATTATTATTTCATAGCTATTTTCACAAGGTTAATCCACAGAACAGGATACCAAACTAACCATAAGAAGCACTTAGGAATATGAATATTCATAGAAAAATCTGATACATACTCCAAATTGGGACCATTTCCATCACTGAGACACAAGTTTTCAGGAGGCCAGTCAAAATACAGGATCCTGCTCATACAAATAAGTTCCACAGACTTGGAAAATAAAATGCCCTTTCTACATGTGCAATACAGAAATTTCCTTACTCAGATATATACAAAACCCCCATATCAATACAGAGATATATCTGTATTTTAAACAAAAAAAAAAGACACAGAAAAAAGAAAAGTTATGCTGACAGTGTAAAGTCCTCCTACCCTCTTTGCAGGTACCTTTGGCCACCTGACTCACTTTTAACACATACAGTGGTGTGAGCGTTCCTTCGATAACCGTTGCACAACTACATCCTTTACCTATCTGCCAGAACCTACTGGCATCTGGACAAAAACAGAGTGTTAGTTCTTGTTGGTCTCCAGTCCTAAAAGCATTTATACTTGAGCCAGTTTAATAATATAGATATTACAAAAGTTTTTTGCTGTCCCCTGTGCACTCTTTCACAAAAAGACCTAATATGGTTTACATCCCCTTCTTCACCTTGCTCCTAAGGAGGAAGAGAAATCAAAGCACTCAAAAACTTTTCCCTCAGTGACAGTACTCTGTACTGATTCTGGCAACTGCCCAACCATGAACAAAGCATTTGTGTTAGCATATATAAAGTAAGCACCCTAGGGTAAGACCTGCCATTTTCACCAGCAGATGGAGCAGAGATCTGCATCTAGAAGTGCAGGACACGCATCTCTGGCTTTGTTTCCCACTGACAAGTTTTCCAATTTTCCTGCTTGCTTTTTGTAAACTCTGCTAGAATGAAAAAGACTGCAAGAAGTGACTAGTTTTTCCTCATTAAGAAGAAATGTGAGTCATCTTTTGGCTCCAGTTGCACTGCATGGGGTTTGTGCAGATTCCAGGTCCAGCAGCCTATGGCGCCTTCAGGCCCACTAGCCACCAAGCCCCTCTGAAGTCTGCATAATCTCTAAGTTTATTCTAAAACTTATGATTCATATGCTGGAATGCATGTCATTTATGTTCATCTCATTCTTCCAAAATCAAAGCAGCTCCCGATATAGTACATGCCCGTGTTCAAGCACAAAGTAGAGTTCATGCAAATGTTTTCCTGCTCCTCTTCTGTTTCAGGGGGATTTAATCACCATGTGTAGGCAGAAGTGATCCTAAAGAGCTCAGGTAGCAGTTTGTTGCAGGAAGGAATATAGCTGAACTTCACCCTAGCGTTGTCTTTCTGTAAATATAAAACTATTCCATGAAAACTCTTTTTAACTATAGTGACTTTAAATAGTATTACATTCATACTTGGAGTATATATACATGCATATACACATCTAAAATCATACACTTCATACGTGTAACACATTGCACAGATGATACACACCACAGAGAGAGCTTAAGTCATCTCTGAAGCTGGTTTTCTGAAGCTCCTTTGTGCAGGGTCTTTTAGTTCTGCATTCAAAGACCACAGGAGCCAACAGGGAGGGCAAGGTTTCAGAGGCTTCCTTGGTGGTGGTTATTAGCTGTGGCAGGTAAGCAGCCACCCATGGACATAAATTGCCAGTGGAAGCAGCCAGGTGCCCAGCACTTTTGAAAAATCACATATTTAAATAGGAGCTAGGGCAGTATTCATAACACCTAACTTTAGGTACCTAATTTCTGTTTCCAAGTTCAACAGTTTTTCTTCCTGTGTTTTCACTGAATAGAAATAGCTCCTAAATAGGGAGATTTAGACATCAGAAACATTTACAATCATCCAGTGTGAACACACCCCGTTCTTTCCATCTTTCAGCTCTCCCCTCCTCCCAGAAAGTGTAACTTGAAGTTCCTATTAAAAACACAGTGTCAGATGAACATATTTCATACATAGATATACAATTGCTCTATGTATATGTGTGTACGTGCTTCTACAAGGCAGGAAGATTGTTGTCTTAAATTCATCACTGCTTTGCTTAGTCTTGGGCATCAAAGCAACAGATAGGTACCCTTGATGAGAGAAATGTTAAGTATATCCCCACTGGGCTGTGTGATTTCTGCATTTCTGATGCCTCTTCAGTCTGTTCTCTCCTACAAGTCGAGCAAGGAGAATATAAATGTCAACAAGTTCCTGCATATTACCAGCTCCTTTTTCACTCAATCCCTTTTTGGTTTGTGAGCTTCGAGTAATTGGAAAAAGATGGTGGCGCTTTTGTGGGAAAGAGTTACCATTATGCAGACCTACACTTCTCTAACAAGGTCCTTGCTTAACTTCCACTCTCAATGCGGGCTCTGACAGCATCTGGGGGACACACAGGGATGCTTCATATTTAAATTATGAGAGGGTAGTATCAGATATCACAGCTCTTTCCAGATGCAGTTTCGTTTTCTTGTAGTTATGTTAAGCCTTACACAAATCAGAAAAATTACTTGATAGATATTTCTTACCTTTTTTGTCTCAAAGTTCCTTCTCCCCTTTTTCTCTTCATGGAAAAATCCTACAGTTAATAAACTCTGTTGACCTTCTTATGCCACTTGGTAGAATTTAAAAATATGTAGAAGTTCTTTCAGTTGAGACAGTGCAGGTTGCTATTTCCTTTAGATTTTTAGACCTGGGTTAACAGAATAACAGTTTGTTTCTATATAAATAGTACTGGCTTTGTCCTTATTAAACTCATGAAAGGCTGGTTCTGAACTTTTGTGGTTTTATTTAAGTTAATAGTTGTGAAAATTTGTCCAAAAAAGCTAGACAGTATGACAATTCAAGTGCTGTACACCTGAGCTGAAGACAAGATGAAGACACTTGTATTCCTGCACCCCAATTTTCCTTGTGTCAAAGCAACCAACAACATTAAACCCTTCTAGGGACTGAGTCATGTCTGTGAGCACCTGGACTGCAGTGAGCTCAGACAGCTATTCTGTGCATCAAAGCGCTATATTTTGATCAACAATTGAAAGAACAACATGAGGACAACTGAATCTATTGAGTAACAAGTTGACTCCCAAGTCACAGGCGACAGGACTAGAGGAAACAGCCTCAAGTTGCACCAGGGGAGGTTCAGGCTGGATAT
>JAOXJM010000033.1:12770554-12793675 GCA_026413425.1 Tringa solitaria
AAGCAACACCATACCATTGCAGCATTCACCAAGGCATTGTTCCAGAAGAAGTGTAGAAACAGAAGTGCTTGATGGAATGGAGCTGAACTCCAGTATGTCATGTCTACTTTACCCACTGAGCATAAAGCCCTACCCACCAACTGCACAAGCAAAATTATCATTATATAAAAGACTTTGTAATAAAAGAACTATAAACACTCTTTGTAAATATATGTTACGTTTCATGGTGGTAAAATAGTGTAACAAACTCACCAGAAGATAAAAGTAAATTGCTTCAGGTACAAAATCTTCTCGATTCTTACATTGTTATTTCTAAGGTCTACAGGATTCCCCATTTGATAAATGAACTTTCAAAAACAGCTGCAGTCACACCACAAATTGGTTCTAAAAAAGCTATTACAATCTATTGTTGGTGTGCGGTTGTTAATAAAAGCTTGTTATCTTTATTTACTATATGCAGTGTTACCACACAGACTGAGGGGTCTGCCATGCCACCTTCCCACTCACCAACCTACTCTGGGAGGCAGCATGAAAACATAGGATTCAGGTGTGGAGGTCCATCCCATCAGGGAAATTATTCCCTCGGTATCTGTGGCCAAGTTAAAAGAATGGCCACCTGTGCTGTAAGGCTGTAGTAAAACAGGCTGTAGTTCAAGTGCAGCTGAAATCTGTGGCCAACTATTTTTTAAAATGAAAGGCAACTCATACGAACGCAAACTTTTATACTAGCAACCGCATTTCTGAACACAAGTTCCTCTTCTGTTGGACTTGAGGCTTCAAGCAATGGACTTGCTACTGAATTCACCACAACTTCCTCCAAATTGCAACACTCATTTTGGTGTCACAACCTCAGGTCTGAACTGATCTGGATAAAGCAGCAGCTCAACTTCCCTGGTGGGAGGCGGGGGGAGGAGGGAGGAGAAAAAACAACAAAGCACCAAAAAAACCACAACAAAAAATAGATTGTACTTCATTTTATGTAAATGGCCATCAGTTACTTCATCGCTTGTTCGATGAAACATCAAGAAAGCCATCATTTTAGCAGAAATGGCCACCATATGCAGTTTAAAAGCATCTTTAATGCACAAAGGACAAAAAAAAAACCACACACCTCTGTAGTTCTGCTATCATCACCTCTGAAACAAACTAGCAGATGGAAAGCATAGTGATCGCTCCTTCACCGAGCCAGCCACTGCTGCGCAATTGGAAGTCCTCTAATCAGATTTTGTTCATATTCTTTCCAGGACTGCTGAGTCGTGTCAGCAAAAAGTGTTCAGAAAATGCTAACATGCAGCATTTTGCGGTCAATTTGGTGTTTTCATTTGAACTACCTTTTGCAACCCGTGTACCTCCTTCCAGAATGCAAAAATAAACCCCATAATCACTAACCTTGAAAATAAACTTGTTAAGTCTTAAAAACACATAACTCCTGACGTGGGGAACCAGCAAACAAGCTCTTAAATATTTTGGCCTTATGTATTATTTGAGGCAGACAGAGACAGATATCTGCTTTATATGTTAAGGAACAACAAAGGAAGCAAATTCTGGACAGTTTGGCAGAGATGCACAGGAGGAGTTGAGCCCCTCACACAGCTGGACCAAGCAGGTTCCTCAGAGACATCACATGAACACCTCAGTCACCAGGCCACACCAGGTAATGAAATTTCTACATGAAAATAAAAGGGGGGGAAGATAAACATACAGGGGAAAGAGGTGATTGTTCAGGGTGTTTTGTAAACATTCCATGTGAAGCAAAACAAGAGCAATAAGAAAGTCTTGTGGCTCTCTTTCCACTCTGGGGTTTTTTTATGAACTTCATTATCAATCTTTTAAGGTAACAATCATGAAAAGACAAAATACTGCAGGAGCAAACCTATAGTAGCTAGTTAGAGATTCTTGTTTGTCAGGATATCCAAAAATGCATACAACCAAGCCCATTTTTATGAAAAGGTACATTACATACTCATTTAGTAGAATTATAAATGCCAATGTCTTGATAATCCCCCCACCTTACTTTTATCTAAGAAATATTTGCCTAATCTGTCATTCTATTTTTCAGTTAGCTACATAAAAAAGAAAAGCACCATTTCTCCTTTTTTCTCTACTTAATTCTGAAAAATAAGAAAAGAAAAATAATTTTTCCAGTGTATAATGTGAGAAAACTAGGATTATTTTTTCCCCCATTTTCCATTTATTATTATATTCTTCACAGATATATTCTTCCTCTCTTGACACAATATGCTATTGATGTTGCATGCGGTCACAACATCTAAAAAGTGTTGCGGGGTTTAGATGTTCTTATCAATATATGTTTGTGGCATCATTCTCTAATCCTTGAATTTTTTACTACTTCCAGAATAATACTCCTAACACGCAAAAGCATGCATTATTATCTAAATCACAGTAACATCAACGAACAAAAAGATACGCCACTTGTGTCATGAGGAAGATCTAAAAACATTTCAGTAAAATATCTCATTTTATTCAACCCAGGAAAAGCCTTGCAATAAATAAAAGATTTCATTTACAAAAACAAGTTCCTGGTACATAACTTTCAGAACATCTCGAATATGATGGTATAAATACATAGAGCCTGTGGGTTCCTTTCCCCTACTTTCTACTATTTCCTAGAGCACTTATGCTGTATGTGCTGGACCACAGACTTTTCAGCTACTACCTACATTTGGATAAAATACACAGCAGGAAGAATTCCCAAACCATTATCTCTTTTCCCTCTCCCCAGCTGGCACAGGCTTCTTCTTACGCTCAGAGTATCATTAATATCTAGGATAGTTGCTAATCTCCTGTCAAGAAACTTCTGGGAATTACTTGACAGTTATAAGGAGGAAGAGTTGTAAAAAGCTGCTTGTCTTCCACGCTCTTTTTGATCCAGGCTTATTCCCCATAGGAAATTATGCCTACTGGACCATCTAATTGGAAAGTCTCTCCAAATATAATATAATATAATATAGTAATAGTAACTGGCAGCAAGTAAAATTAGCTGCTACCCATTTGGCACAGTCCCTGCTTGCCCCGTGAGCAGCTCAACACAGAGGAAGACTTTGGGCTGCTTGGACAGCAGCGCTTCCCTGTGAGATGTGGTCCAAGAAGTCTTGTATCATTTAGAAATGCTTAGAGTTAAAGCCCAGGGCTCATTTCCTACAGGGAGCAGAGAAACAGTCCCGAATATCAGCCAAGACAGGTTAAACAAAACTCTATGAAACCAGAGCCTTTGAACTTGGTTGCGTTTTAGAGCAACTTTTACAAGCTGACCACAGCCATACACAGTATCAGTTGCCAAAGACCAAGACCAGGAAAAGCTTCAGTCACTTCCTGGTAAAAGACAACGTACTGAAATAAAACAGTAAAACAAATAATACTAAAAAAATTAACCTAGATTCATTACAAAGCATAGATGTAGCCTGATCTGTTTTGCATAAAAGTTGCCTGAAATAGCTCATCATCCATCCCCGGAAAAGGAATAGGTGGGTTTGTTTGATTTATTCATATTGCATGTACCATTTCAAAAGCACTTGTAAAACCACAGCCAAGCCAATGCCACTGGTTAACTATGTCTATGCAGACGTTAGGAGATAAAATGATTCCAACATCAATCTCTTTTTCCAGTTCCTTGCTGCAAAACACAGCAATAAATTGCAGACAGTCCACCACAAGGCTGAGATGTAATGCTGAAAAAATTCTATAAAGCTTCAGTAGCAAATTTAACTCCAGTGATAGCCTGTATCACAAGGTCCTCATGCTGTGGCAGGAGATGGCTTTGCTAAACAGTAGCAGCAAATCAATTAAAAGCTGCAGTAAATAGCACAATCTCTTAAAAGTATTCACAGTACAAACATGGTGATGCTCAATGTTATATTTAGGAATAGGATATAAATAACTTACAAGTGCATTTGCAATGCTTCAAGCTTTGCTTAAAGATAAAACATAACGGTATAGTAATTAGAGCTGAGAAGATTTAAGAAAATTTCATGAAGGCTTTGTTATAAGTGCGTTTAAAAGACAGACTTGCTGCACTATTGCAATATTAAAACTCTCTGCTAATTCTACATGAAACTCCTAACACTAACAAAACCCCACACTTTGGTGTATATTGAAATGTCACTTGTCTGTCTACAGTCCAGGTGCCTTGTGAATGAGGGGTTGTGTTCAGCAGAAGGAGCTCCATGGGGCTGTCTGCCATGCCAGAGCCTCTGAGGGGGCAGATACGAGTTGAGGAGCAGGAGTGGGAGATGTACGCGTGGGGCAAAGGCCAGCTCCTGGCTCCAGCACACCAGGGACAAGTCACAGTATCGTTTCCTTGAACAGAAAATGTTGCTTCAGCTGCCTTGGTTGTGACTTGAGAAATGCCACTACGGAACCATGTGTGAAATATTAACAGGGATAATATGGAATTACTATATATATATATGTATGATATTTTCAAAGCAAAGGCAAAATTATGGGTAATATTTGCAGCTGGGATATTAACAAAGTACTGTCTTATTTATGAAGATGCTTTATGAACCTCGGGAAACAAAGAAAATCAATGAGACAAAGCCATCTCATCATTTTCAGAGAGAGGTATTTGTGTTGCAGGTAGTTACACACAGCCCAACATTTACAGAACCCACACTTAAACCCCTGTGAACACTCCTAAAAAACAACCCACACTTTACAACCCACACTAACACAGGAAACCAGCTCCCAGCTAATGAACGGATGCCATTTGCCCTGGAGTCTACTACGAATGAGACTGACTGAAAAGATGAAAAGAACCCAGGATAAAAGTTTCATCACCTCTCGTCTAGATTTAGAAAATTATAGCCAGCTAATAAGTATAGAATGAATCATATTCCCCTTCAGCAGAGGGTCTCTTCTACAAATAAAGAAAAAATAGCTGATATTGGCAATGTTGCCTGCCCAGCACAGAGCCCTGTACGGTGTCTGCCTGGGTCTTCGTTTTTCCAAACAGAAAGTATATTCTTGTGCATACCGAAGGTATCTTATAGGCAGGACCAGGTGCAGATATCTTAAAAGCTATGGCAGCCTGCCTACTGATTTCTCTCTTACTGAAAAGCTTAACAAAACAATAAAATTCATTTCTCCCTTTCTCATGAGCACCAGCCCTGCTGGAGATTAATGCATTCATCTTCTCGTGTATTAGAAAATGCTTCAGCAGAACAGATGTGGACAGCACAGAATTAAACAGAGAGGGGAAAAATACAGATAGAAATGACCACAGGCTAACAACAGGCATGCGAGCATAAACAAGTATATATTTTATAACCTCAGTACATTATACTTTGCCAATTACTCCTTTAAGGATTTGGCAGCATAACTGGCAGTTATAGTGACCATTATTTTCCTATTGCATACATTTTTACATTGACTGTATCTTTTGTACAGGGGTGTGGGCAATTTGAAGACATACAAAGTTTCAGCACTCCACACTGGAAACCACTTTTTGGGTACATCCATGGGGAACCAGCAAAACCCCAAAAACAACCGAAGCCTTTGGGTACAGCTATAGTAGACCTAAATATATACCTATGCTTTTTAGGCAATTTTTCTGTGGCAGAAAATTAGGTCATAGGCTTACTCATTTTAGATTAACAGCTTCTCTTCAGCTCCTTACCTAACAACCACGGATATTCTCCAAGTGCACCATGTTGAAGATTAAGTCACTTTCAAAGGATTTTAGTGGGGAGGCTAATTCGTTATAATTGAGAGCACCTACCTGTGCTTCTAAAAGGCCATCTCATGTATCGTCTATATATTAAAAACATACTCTGGCATTAACAAGTGGAGAATTAATAGTAGCAAAATTGGTAGACAAGCAAGATTGAGGATGGATAGTAAGAGGTTAGCTTTTTTTTTCCCCTTAAGAAACAAGTAAGGAAAGAAAAAAAGCTGATACATTTCTGAAGATTTGTTTTTTTGAGCAAAAACTCTGTACAGTAGGACATGCAGTAGCAATGACATCATTGTTCTCATCCTAGGAAAATATATGTTGGATATGCTCAACTCACATGATAATTCTTATGTCTGCCACTATAATTTGCCCTGTTACTCATGTGCTTGCCTCCTGTTCCTCAACACAATCCTAAGAATTGTGGCGGTTGGTCCCTTCTTTGTTGCTCAAACTCACATTTGGCACCACCTTTTCAGTAATGAAATAAAACCACCACCAGCAGCAGCTGATGACAGCTTCCCCTGACAACTTTGTCCTGTGGGTTTCCAAAGCACCCATAAGGCTCCCCTGAAGGTCACCTCTCACATCAAGGGCAACAAAGGACTCAAAAGGAACCATAGAGAGAAGAAAAGAACATCTGCATGAACAGCTCCAGTGTGAACCCCTAATGTTGCAAGCAAATGCCAAAGTATTTTACAGCAAATAATATTATATCTTTATGTAAAGGCATTCCACAAACAGAAGAGAGAGTAAACAGAAGAAAGCTGAACACACTGCACTCTGCTTTGAAGTTCGTGTGCGTTTCTTGTAGAAACAGACACTCTACATAATTCCAAAAACTTATAAAATGTTAATTGAGTAAAAATTAATTAAATACATCAACTGAGGACATGAATGGCCATGTATTCTCTGTACAAACTAGAATGAGCACATACAAATTATGTCAAACCCTATGTACTCTAGGCATTCATATAATTTCCATAAATAATCATCAAATTCTTCATGCTAAATATGTTATAATTCCAATTTTATCTAAATTGTACCACAATAGCCATGTTTCTGTGCCACAATGTAAAATTAAACAGGTCAATGTTTTTTATTTTTTTTTTGCATTTCATTCTAGAAATAAATTGAGAATCTGTATTAGGTGATTTAATGCAACAGACTTTTTCACATCTTTAAAGTGCCATATAGTTTAAAGAAATGAGAGTTCTAGAGATAAACCTTTCATAGGCATTTACAATTATTAGCTTATCACTTTTTAGGACCTTCAAATTCATACCTGTCACAAATACATTTTGAAACAAAAGCAATACCTTCCTCTTTCCTTTTCAAATGCTAAAGTAATGCTTCAAAAAACCCTTTTGTCTGCTCAAAAGAAATCAAAGTAAATAAGGAGAAATGTGTAGGTCTTGCACTGTACTGTTATCAGGACTGAATTTGTTAATTTGATGAATTGTCACAGGCTATAAAGTGCAAAAAATGTCAATGGTGTACAGTAGGAGGAGTTCTGGAGTTTGCAACTTCCCACTACCACTTACTTTGACACTCCACAGTCAGCAGTAACTTGGGCCAGAAAGCTAAAACTCACATTTTTGGTTTTTATAGCCAAAGGAGGAGATAATACAAATGCTATTTGACAAGGCTACTTTTCTTTCCACCCATGCTTCCTAAAAAATTCCAAGACAAATTATATTTTCCATATTATCCTAAAAGGTCAAGATCCCAACTCCTCTTGTAATCATATAACTTCAGACAACTGCACTATTTGATGTCCTAAACTTATGCCTGGTTTTGGGATCAGAATTCCACAAGTATAAAACTTGACATTTATGAAATGGGTGATTGCTTTGAGCTAATATTCATGTTGACAACTCTGCATATTTTGAGTCATTTACCTAAATAACTCTAAGAAGGTCACACACTTCACATCAGTCAAGAATTTATTCCCAAATATCCAGGGACCTCAAATCCTGCCAGTCTCTATTTCTCCCCCTGCTACTAACAATTTTCTAAACAAATCTAATTGATTCACATCTGTATTAAGAAAACATATTTAACCACTTATCTACAGACAGGTAACTGGTAACAAAAACAAAGCTCATTTCTCCTTTCCTCCCTTTATTTTCTTTGATCATCACCATGACCCATCCAGCTTTATGTTGATCTTCTTGAAAAGGCGACCTCGGAAAAAATGCTCCTTAGAATCCACCTATACATTTTGGAGGAACCAGAGGGGGTCTGCTTTTACTTTCGGTTCTTTTCCCCTGCCAGCTATCTGCTGCAGTAGTGCTTACTACTTGATGCTACCACCAGCAATGCTCAAAAACCACAAGCACCAATTTTTCTGCATGTAAATGTACTTTAGGCATCCTATCTCACTGGTAATCTACAAACAGCCAAAATTGCAGAATTATTTGCATTGCCTTGAGGTCAAATTCCCCATTACCATCTGCTTCAAGAACAAAATAGAGATTCAGAGATTAATTACTACAAAACTCATCTCCTGGAGGGAGACTTGAGTGCACCCATCACACACCAACTGCATGGCACAGCTATGCAGCACCTACACAGCTACACAGAGAGTCAATCAACTATGCCAATGGTGTGTGCCCAGCTCCCCCAAGAAAGATCAGAGCTGGGGTTCAGTGCTCCTCCTGAGCTCAAGAGAGTGTCCTGGCATTTGCTGTCAAAATAACAAGTAACGGGCACCTGAAAATAGGAGTAAAAGGGAAAGTATAAATTTGTCTTTAAAAAAAATTAAGGTCGTGAGACTTAAATATTTTTTCCAACAAGTGACAATTTGCAGATTAGTAATACAATGGTACAAGTATTGAATCCCATTAAGAATGGACTTTCAGGGCATCCCTTTTCTGCCTGTCTTCTGATGGAAATCAATGTGATATATACACATTGCACTAGCTGAATTGCGTCCTCCATTTTTTGAGCTAAACGGTCAGTAGAAAATACTTTCCTCATTGATTGCATCTTGTCTTCACTTTTTCATTTGTTAGAAAAAAAGGGCAGTTGCATGTTCCAACCCTGGAGAACATTATGCTGCCACAAAGATGTAAGAACTGGGTATAAGCAGCCTGAATCTCCAGATATCTAGAGCCTTCTTTCTGGTCAAATAAAGAGAAACAAGAAAAATAAGATTGAGCTGCATCATCTGCTGCGTGGTTCTTACAGTGATGTGAGATTATCTCTTCAGAACCTTATTTCTGTCAGCTTTATCTGAACTCTCCTATTATTTGCTTATACATTGGATTCTATATACAGTGCTTGAGAATGAGTGCATGAAAAATGATTTAATGCGCAAGCATTATTAATAGTATCTGGAGGAGGTTGTTTTTGCCTTAAAGAGTAGTTAAATGTGTGTTGGATTCTTTGGGGAATTCTGATCTTAATCCAGCAAAGCATCTTAAGAGGTTGAAGCCTCTCATATGCTTAAAATTGAGCGTATACTAAAATGTTTTGCCAGGCTGCAGCTTTTAATAGCTCCACATATGCTTATAATTAATGCTCTATGGCTATTTTTCATTATTGGATTTTTGTGAAAACTGCGGGAGACTTGACAGACCTGTCATAGTCTGCAGTCACTCAACAAAAACTAAGGAAGCCCATACAGTGACATTTAAGACCATTTGAGTCTGGTAACAGCAGAAATACAAGCAGTAAAGGAGACAATTTTACAGTGCCTGCTTAACGAAACAACATATAGTCCTGGTGGTGATCAGAATAGCTAACTACAGGAGGAGAGTCACCTTGCTAAATAGCTGGATGATACCCAGAACTAAAACTGCCAGGGCTTTAACTTACTTAGCTGCTGATCATTGAAGGGATTTGTCTTCTAAAGTATTCTGCAAGTTTGGCTTGGAAGTTCTACCAATAGATACCCTGAAATAGAAGCCCAGAGAGGAAAAGTTGCATGAGCCCTTGCTTCCCTGAATGAGGAGGAGATGCCCGGGGCAGAGAGACTGGCTCCCACCCATCAGAAACTAATTTTTACCTCTTTTTAAAAATATTTCAATTATCTAAATGATAATAAAAAAGCTGACTGCTTTTTCTTTAGGCATAAGAGCAGTATGTGCCATGCCATCATGTGCAGAGATGATGTGATCTGCAGTGGCTGTATCATAGAATGGTTTGGGTTGGAAGGGACCTTAAAGATCATCGAGTTCCAGCTCCCCTGCCATGGGCAGTGACACCTCTCACTAGACCAGGTTACTCAAAGCCCCATCCAGCCCAGCCTTGAACACTATGATTCTATTACTTCCAGGGATGGGGCATACACAACATTTCCGGGCAACCTGTTCCAGTGCCCTAGCACCCTCATAGTAAAAATTTTTTCCTGCTATCTAATTTAAATCTACCCTCTTCCAGGTTGAAGGCATTTCCCCTCATCCCATCACTACATACCCTGGTAAAAGTATACACTCACTCTGCAGCTGGAAATGGGACTGCAAAACCATAGGAACACCTGCCCTCCACTCAACCTAGCCAACCGAGGCAGGAACCAGAAAGATACAAAGCAAAATGACTTGGGCAAAACTTTACAGAAGCCCTACATATCAGTTGCCAGCATCCAGGCCACCACACCTTTGCTGCAGCAGTTAGCCATGCTGAACATGGTAAAACCAGTGCCAGCGTGTCTGTCACTGCTACACTATTTCCTCCAGATTCACACCAGGTGCCTGTTTGCAGCCCTGAGGTGTAGCCACCTTCTGAGTACCTTCCAGGTCTCAGGAAAAACCTTCTACCACATGAGACTCCTGCTTTACCACTTCCCCACAGTTACCTCCCAGTGGCAGCACCAGCAGCTGGGCCAGGAGCTGTGGCACAGGGCAGATACATGGGGGCACACACCGAGACTGAATTTACCACCTTTGCTCCAAACAAGAGCAATGAAAACACGCTTGCACCTTCTGTTTTACACTGCACTCTGGGAACACCTATCTGTATGTTATATTTGTGTGTATATGCATCATGCTTTCAGTGTGGGCATGTGGCTTAAAAATAAGCAATTCTATTCAAACCTGTTCCTTATACCAAAATTACTCTAGTTTGGTCCAGCTAAATTCCTCTCTGCCATTGGTTCAGGAAGAGGGGTCACCAGGGATGGAAAACCAGCAGAAGCACATGGTAAAGAAAGGCTGGGAAAGGAAGGATTTTAAGGGCAAAGAGCTCTCAGACCCTGTCTCTTGGTCGGTATGGGGAGCAACATGACAAAGACATGCAACAAAAATTTTATTACCTGCTTTCATTAGTAGCCCTCTAACGAAAAGGAAAGTTTAACTTCTAGTTCTTACTAGGTGTAATTGAATCTGATCCTAACTGAATATCAAGAGATCCACACAACATCCTGCAGTGGGAGTCACCACGCTGCAACCAAAAAGGCAGGACAGCGGAACCAGGACAGTGTTAAAAGCAGAGGGGGGAAAGGGGGACCCATGGCCAGGAGAGAGGCACCAGGTCTGCTGGATGCTTCTGTGTCTGGCTGAGTCCCTTCCATGGTGTGATCACAGGATCAATGAGATGTTCTGGTTTCCTATAATTTAGGAGCAGGAAATGAAAGAAGTCTTATTTCATACCTCCAAAGAGGAGCTCCTAGAAGGTGATACTAACATCCTTAGGCAGGATTGCAGAAACACACATTGCCCCCAAAATTACAACCTTGAGATCAAACTATATAATTTCATTAGCTGTATAACAACCTTAGTGAAGTCAGGTGTAAACTAGTTTCTGCTATTAGCTTTACCTGTAGGACTGTATTCCTTATTCAAGAAGTCCTATCCTCTGCAAACACCACTGACAAAAGCTGCTGGCTCCAACTCTACAATCCATTCCAAGAAACTATTTTGTTGGCCCAGTACTTTGATTCCAGCCATTACTCATGACAATTTATAGTGAGAGACAAGATTATAGAAAATAATGAGTGTGTATACTTTTATCTTACACATCTGAGAAGAAATTAGTGCTTTACTGGTCAAATACACAATGAATGTCCAAATGCAATAAAACGTGCACATCTCATTTTATACCTTAATCCTCAAAGTCCACTCAAAAAACATAGATACACTCTGATGTGCAGTACCCCCAGGGAAAATAGATACCTACTCAGTCTGCGGGGCTTAGTTCTCACAAGAACGAAAAGAGCCTTTCAGTTTGTAGAGCCAAAACAGAAGAAAAAACAGTACCAGGGTGGGATGCTAGTCATCTTCCAATGAAGCAAGCTTATTTTCAAGTGCTCTAGCATATACAGACACTCGGGAATCAAAAAATAAAAATAAAAGGAGTCAGAATAAACACAATCTCACTGAAAAACTAAACCAAAAACTTTGGATACATGGGGAAAAATATATTTAACAGAGAGAGAAACATTTAAGTTATGTGGTCACGCATAAGGCTGTGTTTCATCTTTTAGTCCTCATAGGCCTTTTAGCAGGGCTCCAATCTCACACTAATATCAAATATAACAACTTTGTTGTTTTAAAGACAGCTTCTTAGTGCCAACCAGCTAGAGCTGTCCAGTTCTCTAAGGGAAAAGACATCTCAATAATCAGTCAACTCTGATCTCCCTCTTATTGACATGCAGAAAAAGAAACCCTTGCTTTTAATAACAGGATTTCCTTTCATGCAAAGATAGTGGAAACTTTCAAAGGATAAATAATTCATCGTCTTCCAAGCTCTGAGAATAAATTTGTTCCTTTTCTGTTTTACTTTCCTTCAAGATATGACATCTTAGGAAAGCAGGGGGAAGGAGACTGCTCTCTGCTTCTAAGGATATAAACACGCTCAATGTTTCATTCCCCACTGCAACAAAACTATCAGATCAATAGACAAGCGCTGAAAAGCTTTTCCCACCAGGCAGAGACTCTGCCATCTAAATAGTCTCTCAAAAGATATAATCTCACAAGCAGCAACAACAAAGAAACATCCAACACATAGCTAGGAAGCATGCTCGGAATAATCTCACATGAAGACAACTCCACAATAAGACATCAAATTAATTAAGCTTGATCATATCAGTGACTGCTGACCTATAGTTCTGTCTCCATTCTTTTAAATTTTATCTGAACTCCAAGGGAATACGGGAAAGTTGTTTTAGTTATTGTGCCATTTTTTTGTAAACAACACCAACAAAAGTATCTGTAAACCAGGTTGAACAAAAAAATGCAACATACTCTATCTGGAAAACTGAGCTGCTTGTATATATGTCTAAAGCAGCAAAAAAAAAAAAAATTAAACAGGGCAATCACCATTTTTCTGCAGCGACCGATAACACCAGCAGGCTGAGCGTTTGTGCCCAGAACTCAGGGGGGCTGTTCTCATGCATAGGAGTCACTCAGTTCTCGGCCCAATTGCATTTGGCAACGGATCCAAAAATTAGCTTGGAGATGACTCTCGTGGCTCCTCTTTGCAGCATGACAGGAATCACCTTGTATTAGGTTTATTCATGAATCAAAAAAAGTAGATGCAAAAACATAAATGCTGCCATCTGGTCAGTACAAAGCCAAATCCATCCCAGGAAACCATTTCTTAAAAGGAAGGATACAATCCCCAAGGATGGTGTGTGAGTAGGAACACCAGAACCAGTATTCCCATCCATCCTGCAGGATTATTCCCTTATACACATTTACTAATCTTTGTCTGGTCACAGTTTACATTTATTAAAGAATGGAGCTTTCAGTACTTAGTTCTAAAAGCTCCCCCAGCATCATACAGACAGGTCGTTGCCAGCAGCCACAGGATACCAAATGTAAACACCATTCTGTGTCAGGGTAATATTTTCTAATGATAATTTTAAACCATGTATCCCTCTTCAGGAGGCTGAAAGTACATTAATATGAATGATTTGCTGACCAAAGAGGGAATGACACCATTTGAAGCTTATAGCTGCCTAGTACAAAGTAACGTCGAGGAGGGTGGAGGGTAAAATCACTATATAGTGATAAGTCATTAAATTTATACCTCAGCACCGTGGATTAAATATTTCCAGCAATACTGACAAGAGAAACCTTGGGAAAAAAAAAATTACTGCCAGACTTTTTTTTTTTAATGACCATTATTGTCAGCACTACTAATCCATTTAGAAGTCTAGTAAAATGATTAAGGAAATACAAGATAAGGCTTCCACAAATACAGTCCACCCTGTGAACCAGTTTGCTGTTTCAAGCTCAACTCCATCTAACAGTGTGCTGCTATATCTATGAAATTGCAGCTTTTACAAACCAGGCATTATGAAAGAGGAAAAAGAAACAAAAAAAAATTAAAATGGTTGGTTGGAAATACTTTGCACAGCAGCTACTATCATGCGGCTGAGAGGGGGTGAAAGTTGAGGAGAGAGGAGAGATCATTTACAGTGACAATGCTTGTTGCTGTGGATGTCATTTTAGCTGTAAGCTCTGGGAGCAGATATTCAGATATTGAAATGGGATTGAAAAACGCACTCAATGCTTCTCTTCACAGAAACTGCAGCTCCAAAATATGGAGATTTGCTGGTTCCAAGGAGTTATTTTCACCATTTGTGTGTACTTGGGTGGAGGAAGAAGCAGCGGATGTCTTCCCCTATTATGCCCTGTTTATTCCTTGTCTCCATTGGTTTTGCTCCCACTTGAGCAGCCAAGGTGAGGCAAGAACCTAGCAACACCAAGTTGAGCTCTTTGGCTCAGCACACCATACACATCATCGATCTGGTATCACGCTGGGCGTTTTGCATCATCCACTTCAATAACCTCTACGTATAGATACGAAAGACAGAGAAACAAAATGTCCAGTATTCCTGTTTCAATCTTCTCTTTATGCCCTGACACAAAAATAAACACTATCACCTGCACATGTAGGGCAAACTTACATGAGAAAGAACATGTGGCCCATTTCAGTACCAACCATAAAGGAGAACTTGAAGAACTGCTTTACAGCTGCTATACACCACACTGGGAGGAAAAAGAACTGGTGCAAACAGCACTACCCCAGCAAAGATTTTTCTGCCTCAGCACTGTTATACCCCAAGGAGAAAAGAGGCTCTCAGGGACAGAAATAGGCTGTGCGGCCAGTATACAATTGCTCCAGGGAGGGAGGGAAGGAGCCCAGACTTTGGTCCTGTTAACCAGCTGGTAAAAATTTCATCTCTGCCAACTGTGCGCTGCTAGGACTAGTATACAACTAGCACCCAAGCTGACTACATTAAAATTAGGTCAGGTCATTCTATCCCTACAACATCCATTAAAATATACATGTACTCCCTGCTTAAAAGACACTGGGTTTTCAATGCCTCACTGTTACAGTCAAATAGCCTAAGCCTACATATTTTACATACATATATGTATAAATTTCTTAGCCAGTACAAATTTTAAAGCAATTTGGGACATATATTTAATTAAAATCTAAAAGGGATTACTTCAAAGACATTAAGCTTTCCTACAACAAAGCGAGCTGGCATAATCCCCCTGGAATTGCAGGTTACCCAGCATCGTGCTGACCCTGCAGCCTTTGGGCTTCACTTTCCCCAGCACAGATTTTAATGTACCTATGAATACACGAGGGTGCTGAAACTGGAACCTTAAACTGAGCTTCACAACCAAATCAGCCATACTGCTGTGCACCCAGTTTTCCGGCACATTTTTCCAGGCCAAGCATCCTCTCCGTACTTTTGCCGGTGTATCAGTGTCAGTCAGAGCCAAAAGATCATCATCAGAAAAAGCTGCCAGAGATGATGCAAGCTACAGGCAAAAATCCACCAAAGTTCATTTATTTTAGAAAAGAAGAATAAGACAGGCTGACAGAAGCACAGTTTTACCATACCCTTGCCATGTAGAAGACATGCCGTTATAAGCTGAACACTGTTACAGATCTGACCCGAGCAGAGAAGTGGAGCAATTCATGAGAAATTAATTTCACCAGATGACTGGAAAGACCTTTCGTTTCCCAAAGCGAGCATGCTTTGTTAGGTCAGCAGGGTTCGGTTAATTAGAGCCATCTCCTGCTCTTCCAGAATTGAATATATCAAACAAAACTGGCTAGAAGAAGTAGTTTTCACGCAGATATTAGTTTCAGCCTCTCAACATAAATTTGTCCCACATTCAAATGGCTCTCAAAAAAACTGGGAAAACCTGGAACGTTAGTAATAAAGTCTGCAAAGGTCAGTCCTAGAAACTCTATATGTTCTGACTGACTGTTTGCATGCAGGGGCTTTAGCAGCTCCTAGTTCAGTGCATTTTTCAAGATTTTGGATGTCCAACAGCTCAGTTAGCATCCCAGACAAATGGCCACTGTCATTTGTGCAGTGAGTGTGACACATTCTGGACATACACTGTGTGCACTACAGAGTCGGGCTACACGGTCACCAAAAGACCTGCAGTTCCGATAGAGTTATCGCTTCAGCTCCTTCCACAAGTGCAACACTTGCAGGGTACGTTTGGCCCACGGACACAAGAATTTCATTGCGCATGAACCCAAGTTTTCGCCCAGAGTTTCTCAAAAGAAAATATGGAAACTTCCTATGCAATTCACAGGTCATACAGCTGTACAGTCCCTTACCTCTCCCTAACTCCAACCCCTCCCCTCCTGCCCCAGTTTGGGTTGCCCCAGCCCCAGTTCAGCTCACACTGTTAGCGCGTAGCCATGCTTTTACCATCCCTGAAAAGATGTTCTCCTGGATTAGCGCTTTCATATCATGGGGTGCCTCCATCTCCCAAAGGAGGAAAGTCTTCATCTTCTTTCTCTGTTGAGGACTTGATTCTAGTTTTGCACAAGACAGGGTGCTTTCTATCAAAAAGCAAGGCAGAAAAGTCTGCAGTATATCAGATGCCATAGTCTCGGTTTCAAAAATCGATAATGCAATTGCCTTCACATCTTGCACAGGCTTTTTCCAATGTTGAACAGTTCTGTTCTTATATTATCCACTGATGACTCTTTCTCCTGTTTGACACTGTACTGCTTTTTGAGATCTCACAGTTTCTCTCCTGAGCTGCTTTCACCCCCACCTCCAGCACAGGACTTTTGGAGCAAACAGGCTACAACAGCACAGGGTATCTGGGTTCCAGCAACGCATCAGCCCTCCTCAGACGCCTCCCCACTTAAAAATCCTTTCAAGGGTTAAAAACTCCCCACTTAAAAATCCTTTCAAGTTGTCTGAAGAAGAAAAAGTCTCTTCAGGTTAAGTGTTTAAGTGTTTTACTCTCAAAAGGCACTCAGGGTGCAGAAGTCAGTGGCTGTGAAAGAACGTGTCCCCTTCTATGTGCTGTCATATCATGGAGCAAGTCAGTCCACATCTCACCCACATTTCTAAATAAATGAGCCTTTTGTCTTTCATTAATGTAACAGGTTTGAATTCCTCATTCATAAACTTACATTTTATCAGTGGGAATGACAATCTAGAGCCAGTTTAAGACACTGGGTTTTGCTATTCAGGATTAAACAAGCAAACACATACAAGAAAGGGATTTCTCCAGAGAGTTGTAGCCAGGGCTAACGGGACTCCAGAAGGTATTTACACACTATGGTTTTTCTGGATGTGAATCTGGGCTATATCCAAATCCAGCTGAAGACAGCCTGTCCTGCCAAAAGACCCTGGGCAGTCTTACACTGATAATTTAACTGTTTCCAAGATCAAGTCAGATCTGGAAAGTAATTGATTCCTTGTGTGCTAGAATAATTAAGTAAGAAGAACCAAGGACTTTCTGAACAGCCTGGAGGGACTTGGAGCCCTTTCCTTGAAACTACATTAAAAATAATTCTGAAAATATTTGGACAAAAAAGAAGTCTAGAGCTTTTCTCGCAAATAATCTGTAGGTGCCAGTTATTGTTTACCTTTGATCTAATCAGTTGGACAACAAATAGCAAGAGTTTGGACTAACTTTAATAGATTTATAGTGAGTTATTTTTTCATTATTCTCAGACTTATTGTTCTTTTACTGTAAATTATCTGCTCTCATGTTTCACAAAAAATTCACTGGAACAAAAGAGAAAATCTAAACCCATTATATGCAGCTTAACTAGCTTTTATACAGATCTTTTAGCATTTAAATTCAGGTAGCTTGTAGGGTGCACAAGCTGATCTAAAAATAAACATGTTTCAGAATCTGTCTTCATTTTCAGACCAATCTTTCAACCCCAGTGAAAATTCTGGATGTATGAGAAACTTGTACTTGGTTCTCCCATGTATATTCTTTACAAGGATCTGTAATTAAAGAGGGAGGAAAGCAGCTTTATATTCTTACCTTTGAAACACACCATTAGAATTTTTAAAGGAGAAGAGAGAGAATCTATGCCCTCAAGCAAAAAATACAAACAAGACAAGGGTTATTTAATGGCTGGGGGTTTATTTCAGTTTCCTTCTAAAAGAGAAATTTTGCATTGTGGTGGTTGTGTGGACAGCAACACCTGGCCTTTATACATTACTGCTGGCTCTAGGCTGGTTTCCAAAATACACCTCAGCTGGGTAAAAAGAGCACACCTGATTTATAGGCTGTAAATGTGGCTAGAAAATGGGCAGCTTGGTTTTAATGATGTTCCTAACAGCAGAAGGTAAGAGACACCAGCTAACCACTGACATACTTGCGTAAAATACAACAATGACTTGTTGTACAACCCACAAAAAAGCCCAAGGACATTTCAAAGAGTCTAATTTGCCCCAGAAAGGAGAAGGTAGCACGCTGACCAGAGGATCAGCACAACTGCAGCACTCCTGCACACCGTGATGTCTGCCCGCTCAGGCATTGCACCCGCTGCAGACTCACACCTCTAAAGGAAGATCTTGCAGCCACCAAGTTCATTGACTTTAGACACAGCTGTTCCCAAAAGGTTGCATTTTGGGATGACTCCTATGGTGTACAATACCAGGAAAAAGCTTGTCCATGATATAGATCTTTTTTCCTTCCAAATATGACTCCTGTAGCTTCACCCAAGTCCTTAATATAATTAACCTAGACAGGACCATACATGCAGCAGCACAGGCCATTACTAGCACTGTAAAGTCCAAGTACTTAATATTTAAAGCATCAAAAGATAATTAAAAAAACCAAACACACTGTCTAAATAACTCAGTCCATGCCAATCTAGTAGACTGATTTTGTACTTTCCCCTGGGGAATATTGCTGAAACACTTCTTGTTTCCAGTAATCTATTTTTCTGAATTCTTTACCTCATTCACAACACAAATGGAAATAGTAAAGGTACATCCTGCTGACACCCTGCCCTCCAAAGGGACAAATTCCTACACGTCCTCTCTGGCTGGTCCAATGCTGCCACACTCCCTCCTGATTTGTCAACACCCCATAGAATCAGCATTCCTGCCAGCATCAGGCTTTCAAACCTATAGCTCTGATATAAGTGAGTTTATTACTCTGGCAGCTGAAGGTGAGGATATCAAAGGAGGCCTCCAAGATTAAGTTTTCATCAGAATTCAGGCAGAAGGAGCATGATTGTGAAGATTAGGTTTCTCCAGGAATTGCAATACTGTTTTTTTTTTTTTAAATAAAGATTTATTTTTTCCAAGTTTTAACGTTTCAATAAGAAAATTATTTCAATGGAAGCATTTTCAAAAGGCTAGGGGAGCAAATGGAACTGAACAAGGAGAAACAATAAGAAAATTACATAGGAGAAAACAGATTATTTAAAAAAGAGTCAATTAATAGTTGCACTAACATTTTTAGCTGCCGGCTTCCAGATCTTTCCCCAAAACAGATTCGAACTAGAATAAAACTTGTACAGCTTCATATTTGGAGCTGACTCAACACAAAGGAAAAGACTAGGTGAAAAAGATATACTGATCTATTTACATGGATTCAAAGCACTCTGGGATGGTACCAATGAAGGTACCCTGAGGATTGACGCACACTCAGAATAAATGTGAAACATAAATATATAGGATCCTTACACTGCTTTGCACAATGGTGGAATTCAGTCTTTCAAAGATGCTGATTTTTTTTAAGTAGATTTCCTCAAATCTTTAGAGATTCCTGGGTTATATCACAAGCCCAACTGATTAGTTGCAACTTGTATAAATGCCTTCTAACATCTGATGGTAGATCTTGTAAATTGAATAAGCATTTCAAAGACAGCAAAAGCAGCATGTTTATTTTTCTATTAGAGAAGCATCTACTGACTACAATGGGGACTTTGTGTACTGCACAGCACAAACCACATTACATTAGAAAACGCAGCTTTATGGCAATTACTAGCATATGAGTTGCTTCTTAATATGGAAAACACAGAAAGGCTTACTTTAACTGAAGCTGGAACTGCTCACCCAAAATCTTTCAATTTACAAACAATTGCAGCAGCATAGACTTGGCTAGCATACAGGTTTCTAAACAAGGTGTTAATATATGTATTGAGATTGCATTATGATTGATTATTAGTTCATTTCCTATGTGACTGAATCAATATTCAAAGTCTAAACTTTAAGCACCCTGTTAATTATGCAAGAAGATGAATGATCTTATAGGTTAGCTCTGTCAAAACCAGTTGCACCATCTGTCAGAGATTAATTAGGAAAAGATTTATAAGCACAAATGAATTTGTCACATTCCCTAAAGAAAAATGACTTGGCTGATTAAAATTATTTTCTAATGAATATAAATAATAAATATTACTGTAACCTCTTGAACTAGAGATGAAACTTCAATTTAAAATAAGGGAAGAGACAGAAGTATGATTTCAGAGCTTTGGTCAATTTTCATGTATGCCACGTCAGGAAAATGTACTAAAGAAGATTCTTCTTGAAACTGTTTAACTTGCCTTGTATTTTCTTAGTTTAGTCTACAATTCTTCCAGGTCCCAGGTCCGTTTTACAAGGTTCTTTCTAAGTAGTCAGACAATTTCTGCAGTAACTGATCAGTGAACAGACATTTGCATGTATACAGAAATAAAATGACTGTTAGCTTTTAAAAAAGAAAATCGTTCAGATAAAGTGCTAAACATGAAATTTTGCCTGGACACTTAAAATATTTAAGTACTATTCGGAAACCAAGGATGGACATTCGCACTGAAGTACATGTTAAGATAATCAGGTTGTTCTTTCTAAAACAGGATTGGAAATCTTGCTTTATCTTTTTTGATATAGTTAATTAATTATTACTTACAATTTGTATTGCATTAGCCTCTAGCATATTTGTCTGCACTATACACAGAACTTTTTAGATCAGTTCAGCAATAAAGGCTTTTCTAACAACCACATGAAAAATCTTAAATTATGTTCTCAATTTCATACAAATTCATCTTCCAACTTCTAATTTTCCACCGGCTTAATCTTAGGGCCCTTGCTTTACAGAATAAGGCATTCTGAAATCTTATGTTCCACACTGCTTTAAAGACCTGACAAAAAAACCACCACCCCCATCCTGTTTGTGTTCCATTTTCTTCAGAAATTGCAGTTCAAGTTGTATATTGTGCTGAATGCCTGCTAGGGCAACAGCTTGGGAGGCGCATCAACACTGACTGCTCCAGGTGCTTTGAGGAGTTGAACTACAAGTAGGTAATAAACGTGACTAGGAACGGATACTGCAGAAGACATGTTGATAAGGCCATCACATCTGACTCCTGCTGCAGACCTAAGCATCAAACATGGACAGGTCCCCAAACCCTGGCAGCCTGAAGGATCATCAGGGTTCTTCTTGGAGCAATAAGTGACATCATTTCTTTACAAATATTGGAAAAAAAACCAACCCACCAATAAAAATATTTAAGTTGCCTTTTCAAAACTAACTATTAGCTTTTCATGGTCTGCTTCACTTTGTTGCATCTTCTGGACAGCAGTACTGACACACTGCAAATAGTTATGCTTAATGACAGTGCTGTAAGAACTGCCGCACAGCTCTGCAACGCGCAAACTGCCTTTCAACACTGTCCTCTTTAATTAGCGCTGCTGCTGCTGTTCAGCAGTTGCAGGATGAGTGGTATCAACAGAAAAAGCAGGGGCAATGTTTCTGTTGAGTTAATTGAAAATGTCTCACAGCTACTGTGGAATAACTTTTACAAAACACTTAAAGACCTTTCCACATGAATTTTTCTTTAATCCCTATCTATAGGCTCACTTAAACAATTCACCTCCACCAGCTCTTATACATTGTACAGCAAATTTGGGCTGCAGTAACAAAAGGTCTCTGATACTAATTTTCAAATGACTAGAATTTGGCCATAAGGAAATGTGAAAACAAGGAGCTCTCTGTACACACAAACACACACAGTGGGATGGTCAGAAAGCACAAGAGCCAGAGGTAGCTCAAGTGGGAAGAATAGAAATAAACTAATGTAAGAAGGGAGACAAACACAAAGCTCTTTTGTAGGAAGGAAAGGAGTTTGGTTTGGTCATGTAATAATCAATTTTTTATTCACTTTGAGGCCAATGTTAATGGTGAAACCTGTGACAGGCAACTCAGACCAGCTGAGGTAGTATGGAACAGAAGATGTGATCCTTTCTTCTCATTCTTAGAAGACCCACACTGCTCTCAGCCTCAGTGACCATTTACAATAGTATTGATAATAAAGTATAAATTATCATCCTGTCGGCAATATTGCCAGCACTCAAGTTAACAAAAGCCCAAACAACATGAGGAGCCTAAGTGATATTAGCAAAAATATGTTCTCTCTTTCTTGCAAAGAGGTATGTTCAATACTGCTCTTGATCTGGGGGGAGGACTTGGAGAACACTGTGCATTAGCAAGTATGAGAACAGATGGGCAAGATAAGAAAAATTAGAAACAGGGCCCCTGTCCCCTTCATGCAAACGAGAATTTGCTCTTTTCCTTCTGACCATTTATTTTATGCAGCAATCTGCTCTATTATCATTTTAATAATTATCAACCAACACTATTTTTTTTTCCCCCTTGAGAAGCAAAACTAATGAAGTCTGGCTCCTGATTCATCTGTATCCTCTGACCCTCAACACTTTGTTTTCTACTATTTCCATACTCTTTCCTGACATTTCCACCAGACTGAGACCAGTCTGAAGCTGCCTGTGGACTCAGGCTATGAATTATCTCTTCCTCAGAAGCAGCACTAACATACCTCTCTCCACTCCTCCCTATTGCAAATTTTGAAATTTAACCAAAAAAAAAAAAACCCCAAACTTAGTCTTTTCTTATTAGGTTGCAATTAGCACCCATTCAGAATTTATAAGGGGAATAGAGGAATCTTACACAAGAGTTCCACCATCATATAAAGTCTTATTTCCCATGGAAACCTGCCTAAAATACTTAAATATACCATGTCAGATTCATATACCAATGTGGACATCAGCTGTTATTCCTCAACAAAAGCAAGGCTAGATGATGGAAAGTGAATCTGATCAAAATGCAATGGGCATAAACATGTTCAGCATCAGTGATATTAAATTAAGGATTAATCCAAAGAGAATGACAGCAAGATCAACGGGGGGGTTTAGCAGTTGCATCTAACCCTTCTCCTTATTATGGGGTTGTTGGTTT